>JARHVA010001975.1:1695000-2165000 GCA_037957365.1 Torreya grandis | reverse complement strand
TCAAGTCATTGTGACCCATTGGTGAAGGTCAGCTAACTTAGGTTAAAACCCAGTGAATATGCAAATGAACTTGTGCTCTTGAAGATACTCCTCTTATTCAAAAGCCTCTACACCTAGATTCACCATAGGGAAAACACCTATGGCTTCCACACAAAATTGGTCATTATGAAGAGCTTTTAGGGTTGTAACAAAAAGATCAAGCATTTCTTTGAAGGAAGGAGCAACATGAGAGTTGGGTGAATTATCTATTAGAGAAGATGGATCAAAATACTTGATTGGAGGGTGTAAAATTGTAGGTAGAGCTTTTGTATAAAGGTTTAATAAGGACAACATTATTGAGAAAGTAAGATACGGTTGTTGCAAGGGAGCCATGGAGATATCTAGGTACAATGAAGGGAATAAATAGCCATTGGAGGGGTGAGGAGTAGAGGTAGAAATTTTGCCCTTTTACTAAATTGGAACACTTAAATATATCTTATTATATAAATAATAAATGCACAAAGGTAACATAACAACATAGCCATTTGGTATGCATAGCTCAAACTCATATCGTAAGATAAAATGTTACCTTAATTAACAACAACAAAACATAATGAACAACCAAACCAAATAAGACACAACAATCTAAACAAAATTATAAAGCCTTAAAAGAGAATTAAGCAAAGGTCACAACACACTAAGGAGGCATAAGATCATCCTTAGGCGATAGAGTAGTACACGTGGAAGGCTATATTGAAGGGGGATCTGACACCACCCAGTCATTCATGGGTTTTGAAGAAAAAGTCATATCTCCAAAAGGATAAGAATCAACTAAGGCTAATCCTCGCTAATAGATTAGGAAAATAGTTAACACTTAACCATGCCATCAGTGGATATCATTCAATAAACCACTAAGGCTAATCCTCACTAACAGATCATGAAACATTTCTAAATGCTTGTTGTTTTTAAAGCTTTACATCTAGGATAAGAAGTAGTAAGAAGGAATCCAATTTAAAAGAAATGGAGAGCTTTTCAAGAGCCAATCTAGAACATTTAGTAATTTAATTCTTACGTGTTGAGGAAATGGGTGGTGATGTAAGATAAAGATAATTTTGTAGTGAATTCACTTTTCAAAACATGTAAGGAAGTACAGACAAAGGGACAAACTATTTGCTTGCATATGGAAGCAAAATTGTATAGATATACATTTCATTAATTCACACATATAGTAATCAACAAAACTAAAAGTAAACCAACAATATTTGCTTAAACCATATTCCATCGAATCTATATAGGAGAGGCTCTATTTTGCATATGCTATGTTTTCATAAAACCTATAATATATCAAATGAAGCTTAAAAATATATATTTGAAGTGTTAAAATCACTGAAGCTTAAGCAATTTTGAACATGTTTAAGATCTAAATGTTCAAATTTTATGCATGTTTCTCATTATACATCATAACTTTGAAATTTAAATCGTGTAACACAGAAGCTGAAGCAGTTTTGAACGTGTTTAAGATCCAAAGATTCAAAATTTATGTCCATTTACCATAATGCATTGTAACTTTGAAATTAGAATGATATAACACCGAAGCTTAAGAAGTTTTGAACATGTTTAAGATCCAAAGATTTGAACTTTATGCTCGTTTCTCATAAAGCATCATAAATTTAAAATTTGAATGGTGTAACACCGAAGCTTAGGTCATTTTGAACATTTTTAATATCCAAACATTCAAACTTTATGCATGTTTCTCACAATGCATAACAACTTGAAAATTTAATGATGTAACACCAAAGTTTAAGTGGTTTTGAATGCGTTTAAGATCTAAAGATTCAAAATTTATATGTGTTTCTCAAAATACATCATAACTTTGAAATTTGAATGATGTAACACCGAAGTTGAATCAGTTTTGAATGTGTTTAAGATCTAAATATTTGAAATTTATGCACATTTCTCATAATGCATCACAACTTTGAAATTTGAATGATGTAACACCAAAGTTTAAGCAATTTTGAACTTGTTTAAGATCTAAAGATTCAAACTTTATGCACGTTTATCATAATGCATTGCAACTTTAAAATTTGAATGATGTAACACCAAAGTTTAAGTGGTTTTGAATGTTTTTAAGATCCAAAGATTCAAAATTTATGCACGTTTCTCACAATGCATCACAACTTTGAAATTTGAATAATGTAGCACCGAAGCTTAAGTGGTTTTGAATGTGTTTAAGATCCAAAGATTCAAAATTTATGCATGTTTTTCAAAATGCATCACAAATTTGAAATTTGAATGACGTAACACCAAAGCTAAAGTGGTTTTGAACATGTTTAACATCCAAAGAGTCAAAATTTATTCGTATTTCTCATAATTCATCACAACATTCAAATTTGAATGATGTAACACTAAAGCTTAAGCTATTTTGAACATGTTTAAGATCAAATGATTTGAACTTTATGCATGTTTCTTGAAATACATCACAACTTTGAAATTTGAATGATGTAATACCGAATTTGACTTAAGTAGTTTTTAATGCGTTTAAGATCCAAAGATTCAAACTTTATGCGTGTTTTTCATAATGTATCACAACTTTGAAATTTGAATGATGTAATACCGAGGTTTAAGTGGTTCTAATTGTGTTTAAGATCTATAGATTTGAACTTTAAGTGCATTTCTCATAATGCATCACAAATTAAAAATTTGATGAATCTTAAGCAGTTTTAAAAACATTTAAGAACCAAAGGTTCGAACTTTATGCACAATTCTCATAATGCATTGCAAATTTGAAATTTAAATGATGTAATACTGAAGCTCAAGGAGTTTTGAACATGTTTAAGATCTAAATATTCAAAATTTATGTGTGTTTCTCATAATGCATCGCAACTTTGAAATTTGTATGATGTAACATCGAAGCTTAAGTGATTTTTAACGTGTTTAAGATCCAAATATTTGAACTTTATGCGCGTTTCTCACAATGCATCGCAACTTTAAAATTTGAATGATGTAACACCAAAGCTTAAGTGGTTTTGAACGTGTTTAAGATACAAAAATTTGAACTTTATGCACGTTTGTCACCATTCATCATAATTTTGAAATTCAAGTGATGTAACACTAAAGTTTAAGTGGCTTTGAACACATTTAAGATCCAAAGATTTGAACTTTATACACATTTCTCATAATGTATTGCAACTTTGAAATTTGAATGATGTAATACCAAAGCTTAAGTAGTTTTAAATGTGTTTAAGATCTAAAGATTTGAAATATATGCACATTTTTCATAATTCATGACAAATTTGAAATTTAAATGATGTAATACCAAATCTTAAGTGGTTTTGAACATGTTTAAGATCCAAAGATTTAAAATTTAAGCGCATTTCTCATAATTCATCACAACTTTGAAATTAAAATGATGTAATATCGAAGCTTAAGAGGTCTTGAACGTGTTTAAGATCTAAAGAATAGAACCTTATGCACATTTCTCATAATGCATTACAACTTTAAAATTTGAATGATGTAATATCGGAGCTTAAGTGATTTTGTGAATATGTTTAAGATCTAAAGATTTGAAGTTTATGCGTGTTTCTCACAATGCATCGTAACTTTGAAATTTGAATGATGTAATACCTAAGCTTAAGTAATTTTGAACGTGTTTAAGATCCGAAGATTCAAACATTATGTGTATTTCTCATAATGCAAGGCAAATTTAAAATTTGAATGATGTAATACTGAAACTTATGTGGTTTTGAATGTGTTTAAGATCGAAAGATTTAAACTTTATGCATGTTTCTCATAATGCATTACAACTTTGAAATTTGAATGATGTAATACCAAATTAAGCTTAAGTGGGTTTTAACGTGTCTAAGATCCAAATATTTGAACTTTATATGTGTTTCTCATAATGCATCACAACTTTTAACTTTGAATGATGTAATACTCAAGCCTAAACAGTTTCGATTGTGTTTAAGATCAAAAGATTTGAAATTTATGTGCATTTCTCATAATGCATCATAACTTTGAAATTTGAATGATGTAATACCGAAATTTAAGTGGTTTGAACGTGTTTAAGATCCAAAGATTCAAACTTTATGCCCGTTTCTAAAAATGCATTGCAACTTTGAAATTTGAATGATGTAACACCAAAACTTAAGTGGTTTTGAACGTTTTTAATATCCAAAATTTTGAATTTTATGCACATTTCTCATAATGTATCACAACTTTGAAATTTGAATGAAGTAACATCAAAGCTTAAGTGATTTTGAACGTGTTTAAGATTCAAAGACTCAAACTTTATGTGCATTTCTCATAATGCATCGTAGCTTTTAAATTTAAATGAAGTAACACCGAAGCTTAAGCAGTTTTAAACATGTTTAAGATCAAACTATTCGAACTTTATGCATGTTTATCATTATGTATCACAAATTTGAAATTTGAATGGTGTAATGCCTAATCTTAAGCAATTTTCAATGTGTTTTAATATCTAAAGATTTGAACTTTATGAGCATTTCTCATAATGCATCACAACTTTGAAATTTGAATGATGTAACATCGAAACTTAAGTGTTTTAAACGTGTTTAAGATACAAATATTCAAACTTTATACACATTTCTCATAATGCATCACAACTTTGAATTTTGAATGATGTAACACCAAAGATTAAGTGGTTTTGAACGTGTTTAAGATCCAAAGATTTAAACTTTATGCACGTTTCTCACAATGCATCACAACTTTAAAATTTGAATGATATAAGACTAAAGCTTAAGTGGTTTTGAACGTGTTTAAGATCCAAAGATTCAAACTTTATGCACATTTCTCACAATGCATCACAACTTTGAATTTTAAATGATGTAACATTGAAGCTTAAGTAGTTTTGAATGTGTTTAAGATATATAAATTCTAATTTTATGGGCGTTTCTCACAATGCATCGTAACTTTAAAATTTAAATGATGTAATTTTAAAGCTCAATCGATTTTAAACATGTTTAAGATCCAAAGATTCAAATTTTATGCACATTTCTCACCAATTTCTTTGAAAAAGAATAATTTTATACTTCGACTATTAATGACAAAAGTGTGGATGATCATGTATTCAAATTTGATGCTAATTTAGTAGGTCCACAAAATTTAAACATACTACCCCCAATGATGGGTGTAAAATACTTCTCTTTCTATATTGAGGCTATTCCTTCTGCATTATTTCATATATGAATGAGAAAAGAAATCATTTCAAAATGTAGTGGCCAGAGTTCTCTGTGGGATGGTGAAAATAAAGCAATCAATTCGTTTGTTAAAGAAAAGAGGGCAAGAAAAAATATTAACCTTAAAAGGTTTCCCAAAGAGTATTTGGGGGCAGATTCAAACTTTATGCATGTTTCTCACAATGTATTGCAACATTGAAATTTGAATAATGTAACATCAAAGCTTAAGTGGTTTTCAAGGTTTTTAAGATACAAAGATTCAAACTTTATTTGCATTTCTCGCAATGTTTCACAACATTGAAATTTGAATGATGTAACATCAAAGCTTAAGTGGTTTTGAATGTGTTTAAGATCCAAAAATTCAAAATTTATGTGCATTTCTCACAATGCATCACAAATTTGAAATTTGAACGATGTAACACCAAAGATTAAGTAGTTTTGAAAATGTTAAAAATCTAAAGATTTGAACGTTATGCACGTTTTTCACAATGCATCACAACTTTGAATTTTGAATGATGTAACACCGAAGCTTAAGCAGTTTTGAATGTGTTTAAGATCTAAAGATTTGAACTTTATGTATATTTCTCACAATGCATCATAATCCCATGTACTTAAAGATATGACATATTATTGTATATGGGTTGATGGAGATGCCGACATGTGGCACACATCCCCCTTAGTAGTTATATGGGTCTAATATATAAGTAATGGAGTAACTTGTGGAAATAGTGCATTGGGTAATAGTCGGCCTATACTGGGCTTATGAGGTTACCCATACATTATAGGTCTAATATAAAGGAGATGATTATCATTGTAAAGAGAGGAATCAAAGTAGGTAAGCATTGAGTCTTCTATTGTAAGAGGATATTTGAGGTTATCCCCTTGAAGAGACATTGTGGAGTTATTCCTTCTTAAAGGAGTATTATTGGTGTTGCCCTAATTTAAGGGTATTTTGCATATATTGAATATTTGAACATCTTGGTACATCAATATCTATTGTATTGAATTGATCTACATTTATTCTACATTATTTTGAATATTACAAGTGTGGATCATAATGGATCATTATTTTTTATGATTCACACTTGTAATATTTAGAAATAATGTAGAATAAATGTAGATCAATTCAACACAATAAATATTGATGGACCAAGATGTCCAAATATTCAATATATGCATAATACCATTTAAGGTAGGGCAACACCAACAATACTCCTTTAGGAATGAATAACTCCACAATGTCTCTTCGAGGGGACAACCTCCAATATCTTCTTACAATAGAAGACTCAATGCTTACCTACTTTGATTCTTATCTTTATAATGATAATCATCTCCTTTATATTATACCTATAATAGATGGGTAACCTCTTAATCCCAATGTAGGCCGATCATTACCCAATGCACTAATTCCACGAATTACTCAATTACTAATATATTGGACCCATATAACTACTAAGGGGGATGTGTGACACATGTTGGCATCTCTATCAACCCATATACAATAATATATCATATCCGTAGGTACATAGCATTACCTCCCTCTTTGACATGTTTCATCCTCGAAACATAGGAAGAAACTAAATAATGAGTATACATCAAATTATTACACACTTGTCTCTAATCTCGATCTTTGAGCCACTCATATGTGATCTTAGTAGGTGATAGCTCTCCACATATGCTCCTTTGATTATGTTCATAATCATAATGGTATTGCTTTGGTGTCCATGCATAACTATTCCTCTTTTGATTTTATGTACCATATTTCATTGTGTTATTCTAATTCCATTCATGACCATAGTAGGTATTCTTTCATGCATAATCAAAGTGATTTCCCAATTCATTCCATATTCCATAGATTGCTGCATTCTTCTAATTCCATACTTGATCATAGTAATTCTTCTTTGGCTTCCATGCATAGCCATTGTGATTAGAAATCTGATTTCTTGCATAACCAAAATGATTGTTGTTATGATATTCCATCTAGTTCCATGATTGTTTCCTCTCATGATGATGTAGGTGTCTACATACCTCAACTTTTTCCACCTTATCTTCTACCACTTCCACTTCGTTGATCTCTGTCTCTTGAGTAGATGAAGTGTTCATTTCTGATTGTAGTATGCCTTTATCAGAATCTTCCTCATGCTCTTCATCACTTGTTTCAATCTCATCCTCATGATCTTCTTTTCCTGTTATTGGTACCTTTCCCATTATGATATCCTATAAAGTGACCTTTTTTTTCCTATACCAAAACTTCATGAACTTTTTCTGAACATTAATATTAATAGTTCCCAAAGTCTCTAGCCATGGATATCCAAGAACTATATCCATATCATCCATATCCTAAGCATAAGAATCTGAATGCAAAACATATTTTTTCATAATGAGCTTCAAACATTGAAATATTCTTACCATCTACTTGAACCTCCTTGATATTCTTTGTTTGAACATGTAGATGTTTGATCACATTCATGTTGATGAAGGTATACTTACTGGTAGGGTTCATGGACACAACAACCTTTTTATTTTGAATCCATCCATAAAATTAAAAAATTGACTCAAATTTATTTGGAGCCAAATTATTTGAACCCTTATCATCCAATTCTTCTTCTTCTTTTTCTTTTTCTTCTTCGTCTACTTCTTCTTCTATTGCTTCTTATTTTTCTTCTTCTTCTTCTGCTAATTCTTCTACTTCTTCTTTTTCTACTTCTTCTTCTTCTATTGCTTCTTCTACTTCTTTTTCTGATTCTTCTTTTATAGCCCAACAATCTAGGAAGATATGTTCCAATTCTTCCCATGAAGAAAACCTTTCTGTAAAGCTCAACTGATCAAACCAATCTAGTGCAGGCCCAAAAAAAAAGGAACTAATCATCTTTGCCCAATTTATTTTTTTAAATGATTCTCTAAAAGGAGTCACCATTCTCTAGCATCAATATCATCTTCCTCTAAATTTTTTTGCAACTTCATGATTCACAAATAAAAACTAGGGTTTATGAAGCTTGAAAATGTCAATAACTCATTCAAATCATATCAAAAGTATCTCAAATTTTTACTGTAGCTTCCTCCTATTATATTTTAACTTCAAAAAAAAAAAATTGTGAAAAAATTCCATAAATTACGACCTATAGAGTGAAAATATGAAAAATACTAAAATCATCATAACTCACTCAAAACAATTCAAAAAATTCTAAATTTTTTACTGTGTTTCTCTTGTATTTTCTTATATCTTCAATAAAACTTTTGAAGATAAACTCCTTATATTTTGGAAGATATAAATATATTAGTAAAAAACCTAAAATAGCAATAACCCCTACAAAATTGATAAAAAAACCTCAATTTTTTTATTGTGCCTTAAAATATTATCCATATCCAGCAAAAAAATTGTGCAAAAATTTGAAACCAATAGAAATATATTGATGATTCCACAAAATTAATGTTTCATCACCCACAAATTACCCAAATCGAAGCTCTAATACCACTTGTTATGATCCACACTTGTAATATTCAGAAATAATGTAGAATAAATGTAAATCAATTCAATATAATAGATATTGATGGACCAAGATGTCCAAATATTAAATATATGTAGAATACCCTTAAGGTAGGGCAACACCAACAATACTCCTTTAGGAAGGAATAACTCCACAATGTCTCTTCGAGGGGACAACCTCCAATATCCTCTTACAATAGAAGACTCTGTCAGGAATCTAGAACAACAAACATGCTCTGATCCCACTTGTTAGGATGCAAAACCGGAAACATACAATTGATTACCAAACTTCAAGCAACTTAAAATGCGGAAATAAACCAGATTCACCAAGTAACTAGAATTCAGAATAACACAGCATATGAGAGACAATACACAACTTGTAATAACACTTTATACAGAAAAGAATACAATAAAGAAGATGCCACTTCTTCTCCACCACCTTACAGAGGTTTCCCACACCTCAAGTGAACAGTAATTCTTCTCCCCAAAGCTCTCCCTCTCACAGGTCACAACACCCAACTCAAATACAGAGTTGATGTTCACCTCCCATGCTCCACGCATAACACAAGTGCTCCACGCACTCCACAAGCACTCCACGTGCTCCACAAGTACTCAAAGTACTTCAAGTAGATCTCCCATGAATCTGCAACAACCTGCAATTCAACAGACCATACTTATGGAAGGAACTTCCTTGCCTTCCTCTCTTGCTCTATCCGAGTACACACCTGTACTCCAAGTAGATCCTGCCTGATACTGCTCCCTGTTGTGTTGCTGTCTGTATGACCTTGCACACCTGCAAATCAAACAATGGTTCTATTCCCCTGTGAACCTCGACCTTGCATACACATACACCTGCAGATCAACGATCTTACTTACCATGTAGATCTCCTATATAGGCCATGCAACTGTGACCAAGATCCTACACTCCTGAAGAACCCAGCTGGCTCTCCAATCCAGCACCAACACACCTGGTACTGTGGCACTAGGAGGAACGCACCATTGCTCTACCTCACACATAGAAGGAGCTTATAATTATGCTCTCTTACTCCCTAGCACTCTTTTCCAATACAACCATGAGTCTATTATATAGATCTCATCCAAACAATAATTAGACATCTAATTACAATAATTAGATCCGCAGCTCTCAGTCTAAAAAATAGATCTCTTCATGCAAACACTTGGTTCGTTAGCTAACTGTCCATAGATAGCTCGCAGTCGAACTACACAGGCGACCGACGCCGGTCCCTGTCCGCCTGGGGGTCGCCGACGCCGGCCGATATATGACCGACGTCGGTTGCCTTCCTGTCTTACCCTGCCGACACCGGTTGGCCAGACCAACGCCAAACACTTCTGACACTTAGCAACTCATTCTGCAACCTCCTCCATGTCTGCATCAGTGAAGCTTTTAGCTCCACAATCCTAACAGACTCAATGCTTACCTGCTTTGATTCTTATCTTTACAATGATAATCATCTCCTTTATATTAAACCTATAATGGATGGGTAACCTCCTAATCCCAATATAGGCCGACCATTACCTAATGCACTGATTCCACAAGTTACTCCATTACTAATATATTGGACCTATATAACTACTAAGGGGGATGTGTGCCACATGTTGCCATCTCCATAAACCCATATACAATAATATATCATATCCCTAGGTACATAACACATAACTTTGAAATTTGAATGATGTAACACTGAAATTTAAGCAGTTTATAATGTGTTTTAAGATCCAAAGATTCAAACTTTATGTGCATTTATCACAATGCATCATAACTTCGAAATTTAAATGAATAAACATCGAAGTTTAAGTAGTTTTAAATGTGTTTAAGATCCAAAGATTTAAACTTTATTCACGTTTCTCACAATGCATCTCAAATTTGAAATTTGAATGATGAAACACTGAAATTTACGCTATTTTGAATGTGTTTAAGATCTAAAGATTTGAATTTTATGCATGTTTCTCAATATGTATCACAACTTGGAAATTTGAATGACATAATATCGAAGTTTAAATGGTTTTGAACGTGTTTAAGATCCAAGGATTTGAACTTTATCTGTGTTTCTCATAATGCATTACAATAACTTTGAATGCTGTAATATTAAAGTTTAAGTGATTTTGAATGTGTTTAAGATCCAAAGATTTAAACTTTATGTGCATTTCTAATAATGCATCACAACTTTGATATTTTAATGGTGTAATACCGAAGCATAAGTGGCTTTGAATGTGTTTAAGATTCAAAAATTCAAACTTTATGCATGTTTCTCATAATGCATCACAACTTTAAAATCTAAATGATGTAACACTGGAGCTTAAGCAGTTTTGAACGTGTTTAAGATCAAAAGATTCAAACATTATGGGCATTTCTCATAATACATCACAATTTTGAAATTTTAATGATGTAATACTATATCTTAAGTGATTTTGAACATTTTTACAATCTAAAGATTCAAACATTATGCGAATTTCTCATAATGCATTGTAACTTTAAAATTTGAATGATGTAATACCGAAACTTAAGTGGTTTTGAACATGTTCAAGATCCAAAGATTAAAACTTTATGCACATTTCTCATAATGCATCATAAATTTTAAATTTGAATGATGTAATACCAAACTTGAAGCAGTTTTAAATGTGTTTAAGATCTAAAGTTTCAAACATTATGCACGTTTCTCATAATACATCATAACTTTGTAATTTTAATGATGTAACACCGAAGCTTAAGCAGTTTTGAATGTGTTTAAGATCCAAAGATTTGAATTTCGTACACGTTTCTCATAATACATTGTAACTTTGAAATTTGAATGATGTAACACTGAAGCTAAAGTAGTTTGTAACATGTTTAAGATCCAAAAATTTGAAATTTATGCATGTTTATCATAATGGATTGCAATTTTGAAATTTGAATGATGTAACACCAAAGCTTAAGTGATTTTGAATGTGTTTAAGATCCAAAGATTTAAACTTTATGCATGTTTCTCATACTGCATCTCAATTTTAAAATTTTAATGATGTAACACCGAAGCTTAAGTGGTTTTGAACATTTTTAATATCCAAACAATCAAACTTTATGCATGTTTCTCACAATGCATCACAACTTTGAAAATTGAATGATGTAACACCGAAGTTGAAGTAGTTTAGAATGTGTTTAAGATCCAAAGATTCAAAATTTGTATGCGTTTCTCATAATGCATCACAATTTTGAAATTTGTATGATGTAACACCAAAGCTTAAGTGGTTTTGAACATGTTTAAGATCCAAAGATTTGAATTTTATATACATTTCTCATAATGCATCGCAAATTTAAAATTTGAATGATGTAACATTGAAGCTTAAGTGGTTTTGAATGTTTTTAAGATGCAAATATTCAAAGTTTATGCACATTTCTCACAATGCATCACAAAATTTAAATTTGAATGTTGTAACATAAAAGATTAAGCAGTTTTGAACATTGTTAAGATCCAAAGATTCAAATTTTATGCGTTTTTCTCATATTGCATCGCAACTTTGTAATTTAAATGATGTAACACCGAAGCTAAAGTTGTTTTGAATGTGTTTAACATTCAAAGATTAAAACTTTATGTGTGTTTCTCATAATGTATCATAACATTAAAATTTGAATGATGTAACACAAAAGCTTAAGCTATTTAGAATGTGTTTAAGATTTAAAGATTCAAACTTTATGCGTATTTCTTACAATGCATCATAAATTTGAAATTTTATTAATGTAATATCAAATCTCAATCAATTTTTAATGTGTTTAAGATCCAAAGATTCAAAATTTATGCGTGTTTCTTACAATGTATCACAACTTTAAAATTTTTATGATGTAACACCAAAGCTTAAGTGATTTTGAATGTGTTTAAGATCTAAAGATTCAAACTTTATGCATGTTTATCGCAATGCATTATAAGTTTGAAATTTGAATGAGGTAACAATGTAGCTTAATTGGTTATGAACATGTTTAAGATCTAAAAATTTGAACTTTTTGCATATTTATCACAATGCATCACAATTTTAAAATTTGAGTCATGTAACACTGAAGCTTAAGTGTTTTTGGATGTGTTTAATATCCAAAGATTCAAACTTTATGCACGTTTCTCATAATGCATCACAACTGTGAAATATTAATGATTTAATACCAAAGTTTAAGTGAGTTTGAATGTGTTTATGATCCAAATATTTGAAATATATGTGCATTTCTCATAATGCATCGCAACTTTGAAAATCAAATGATGTAATACCAAAGCTTAAGTGGTTTTGAACATGTTTAAGATCCAAAAATTCAAAATTTATGCACGTTTCTCATAATGCATCACAAATTTAAAATTCTAATGATGTAATACCAAAGCTTAAGAGGTTTTGAACGTGTTTAAGATCTAAAAAACAGTAAAATTTATGCCCATTTCTCATAATGTATTGTAACTTTGAAATTAAAATGATGTAATAGCAAAGCTTAAGGGTGTTGAATGCATTTAAGATCCAAAGATTCAAACTTTATGCGCATTTCTCATAATGCATCGCAACTTTAAAAATTGAATGATGTAATACCTAAGCTTAAATGGTTTTTAACATGTTTAAGATCCAAAGATTCAAACATTTTGTGCATTTCTCATAGTGCATGGAAAATTTGAAATTTGAATGATGTAATACCAAAACTTATGTGGTTTTAAACGTGTTTAAGATCTAAAGATTTAAACTTTACGCACGTTCTCATAATGCATTGTAATTTTGAATTTGGAATGATGTAATACCAAATCTAGCTTAAGTGTTTTGAACATGTTTAGGATCCAAAGATTTGAACTTTATGCACATTTCTCATAATGTATAATAACTTTGAAATTTGAATGATGTAATACCAAATTCAAATTAAACATTTTTGAATGAGTTTAAGATCCAAAGATTCAAACTTTATGTGCATTTCTCATAACACATCGCAACTTTGAAATTTGAATATTGTAATACCAAAGCTTAAGTAGTTTTGAACGTGTTTAATATCCAAAAATTTGAAATTTATGCATATTTTTCATAAGGTATCACAACTTTGAAATTTGAATGAAGTAACACCGAAGCTTAAGCGATTTTGAATGTGTTTAAGATTCAAAGATTTGAACTTTATGTGTGTTTCTCATAATGCATTGCAGCTTTGAAATTTAAATGAAGTAACACCAAAACTTAAGTGGTTTTGAACATGTTTTAGATCTAAAGATTCAAACATTATGCACATTTCTCATAATACATCGTAAATTTGAACTTTGAATGATCTAATACCAAAGCTTAAGCGGTTTTTAACGTGTTTAAGATCCAAAGATTTGAATTTTATGAGAATTTTTCATAATTCATTGTAAATTTAAAATTTGAATGATGTAACACCGAAGCTTTAGGGCTTTTGAATGTGTTTAAAATCTAAATATTTGAACTTTATGCTTATTTCTCATAATGCATCACAAATTATAAATTTGAATGATGTAACACCAAAGCTTAAGTGGTTTTGAACGTGTTTAAGATCCAAAGATTTGACCTTTATGCACATTTCTCACAATGCATCATAACTTTGAAATTTGAATGATGTAAGGCCAAAACTTAAGCGGTTTTGAATGTGTTTAAGATTAAAAGATTCAAACTTTATGTATATTTATGACAATGCACCCCAACTTTGAATTTTAAATGATGTAACACCAAAGCTTAAGTAGTTTTGAACGTGTTTAAGATCTAAAGTTTCAAATTTTATGGATGTTTTTCACAATGCATCACAACTTGGAAATTCAAATTATGTAATACCGAAGCTCAAGTGGTTTTGAACATGTTTAAGATCCAAAGATTTGAACTTTATGCACATTTATCATAAATTTATTTGAAAAAAAAGACCAATTTTATCCTCTGACTATCAATGATGAAAGTGTAGATGATCATGTATTTAGAGTTACTGTTGATTTAGTAGGTCCACAAAATTTAAACATAGTGCCCCCAATTATGGGTGCAAAAGACTTCTCTTTATATACCGAGGCTATTCCTTCTACATTATTTTATATATGAATGAGAAATTAGATCATTTCAAAATGCAGTGGCCAGAGTTCTCTATGGGATGGTGAAAATAAAGCAATCAATTCATTTGTCAAAGAAAAGAGGGCAAGAAAAACTATTAACCTTAAAAGGTCTCCTAAAGAGTATTTGGATGATCAAGATGTCTTCTTAGAAAACTTGATCAATTTTTGTAGCATATAGAAATGTTTCAAACACAGATAAGAGGCTTAGAGGTGGTGAAAATTTTAACATCACAACATAGAGGAACAAAGAATTTTCAATGTACAGAGAATGGTTTAGAACAAATATTGGAAGATGATCAAAGAGAGACAATAGGAAAAGTGTTCCATTGAAGAGGCTTATAGGATCAAAATATGACACCAATTTGTAAATAGATATCAAACATGCTATTGATAAATAAACTTCTACACCAACCACAAATCAAATTACTTTAGGAATAATAATGCTTCTTCTACAAGAGTAGTAGATTTGTAATAACTTTTTTTGACATAGAAAAAGATTTTTTTAATGAAAATTATGTTAAATGAAGATCTAAGAGATTGATGAAAGAGGTGAACTAGACTTATCTTACATGAGAAAACTCGGTTCAAATACACAAACATGATATATGGGGCTTTTTGTGGCTACACTCAAGCGTGTTTATCCCCACCCCAAGTAGTATTAAAAAAACACTAATTTGGTACAAGGGTTTGATGTGTGACAGTAAGAGATAAGTGCTACCCAATTCAAATTAGCCTTACTCTTATAAGGTAGCTCATAACACCATATCCATCAACAAGGTTATGATGTAATTAACATGGATACCTATGAGTGGGACTCAGGTTTGAATCTTAAAAATGTGAACTAGTATTAAGTGGATTTTTGCTCACATGGGATAACAACCATATTAACAACACCCAAGAGTTACCCACAAAAAAAAATAAATGAAAGAACAAGCCTCAAATGTAGAAACATAATGATTACCCATATTTGAGTTTCAAAATTTAAATAAACAAATGAAGTTCAAATTAGAAATACAACATATGCATAAGCCCATCATAATTATAATTACCTCTTTTAGGGAAATATTACTTGCTCTTTCCACGATGCCATTAACAAAATATTTATACCTAAGTTTCTCCTCCTTGAGCACCCTATAATTCATATAAGATGAAATCATAAATCTAACACCCAATACCATAAATTTAAAAAATATGAAAGAAATGAGAAGAGTAGGAGAGGAATATTACAACTAAGGTGTTTGCAATTGCAAGACCAAAGTCATTGTCAATGCCTAGAGGATAAGATTTGATGCCTTCAATTAATTTATAACATTCAGGAGGGAATAGGTATCCCATCATATGCCTACGGTGGTGCACTTGGCTTAATCACCTCTCCCAAAATCTTGTATAATTTTTTTGGATCAAACCTGATAACTATTAATGCATCAAATTATAGACAATTTATTTTCTATTTTACAAATATGAATCCATATGCATAGTGAAATAAAATCCCAAATTATGGTTTCCTGAGGATATCAAAATAAGGTTCCTGGAAAATATATAAATGGGGTTTCTAAAGCTTAGAAAATTAAGCAGATGGAATACACTTTAGATGACTCAAATCTTCAACCCTCGTCAAATTTATTCAAAGATGGGTATCTAAAAATATTGACATGGATGTTTAAAACAAATAATTGAATTTAACTCTTTCCTAGTGTTTTTATTGATCCTTGAGTTGTATATTCCCAATATTCTTGGGTTTTTTCAATTTACTTTATGAATCTCAGTTGGATTGCATAATTTTTGTAGTTGATTTTCAAATCCAAAAAGGAATTGAACCCATGGCCATAAAAAACAATTGATTTTAAATCCCAAAAATGCTCTCAAGCAATTGACATCTATGCAAATCTAAAATAGTTAAATACAATAAAGCCATAGAAGTCTTCAATTTTGGCCATGAAAATAAAATATGACTAGAAAAATTGCAAACACAGACCTCTAACACAAGAATCTTAAAATCGGGCTACAAAAAATACAAATATGATCCATAAATTAGAAAATATTAAACCCTAAACGTTCATCTCAAGTATTTATATAAGATAAAAAATTTCATGCCCTTCCCTACGCCACTCCCATATACAAGAATGTAGAGGAGTTACCTGGGTTTTAATTAATCGTATCAAGGTTTATCTCCAATCAGGGGAGGTTTCAAACTTTGATAACTTTACGTGTAACTTATTAATATATTAAAAAAATGATGTTAGAGATTAAAATATGTTTTTATCTCTAACAAATATCTCAAAACACCTCATTTTGTATTAGTGCCACACACTTCTATATGGGTATCTGGAAATGTTTCCACCCACTTCTGTTGATGTGGGTTTTATGCACACTATAGTCAAATGAAGTAACCTCTAACATTTTAGCATCTCAATGGAGGTGAACTCCTCTCTAGGGCACGAGTTTCAGGTATGCAATGTAATTTAACCTATTAAAGGAATAGGGGGAGGGCATGCATCTTGTTGACAAGGCTTTTGGATGGAGGTGTGGCCTTCTAATAGAGTGAATCTTCTATGAGTTGGATGGGTGGTTAGTTTCTAATCTAAAGTGGGTAGGTATTGATAACAAACTCAAAAGGAGGGTTAGGTAGGGAAAAAAAGAAGGCTCCATGGTTATTGGGGATCACTTCCCTGGTTGGGTCCTGAACATACCTGTGCTATCTAAAACCTATGCCTATTGTTAGTAGCAATGGCACACATACAGTTAGACATGACTAGGAATTATAAGGGAATAAAGATGTAGGGATTTAATAAGCCTCAGACAAAGGTTGCTCCTTTTAAGGTAGTGATTGCACACCCTTAATCAAGAGATTATGACTCGAGCAAATGAATTATTTGGGGTAGTTATTGAACACAAAAAAAAACTATACCAAAGAAAGCACAAATATATATTCAAAAATATGATTCAATTAACATGACTAACTCAATTGACATATTCACCAATATTTTAATGGCTATTACACATTTAGGATAGTATATCAATCAAGAAATCAAGAATCTATTCACAACTATAACACACTAAAGATTATTGAAACATACAACCATGGAAATAACAACTAATTACATGAAATTGGAAAGAAAATACTCAAACACTTCATTGATGATGAAAATTATTTCACTACTCTGTATTCCAAAATCTTTAGGGTATGTGGGAAGGATTTGAAGTATCTACTTCAGGGCAAAAATTACCCAAAGGGTCTACTTATAGGGGTTGAAGGGCACTTTTGATTTCCCTAAAGGGTACTTTCATATAGATAAGGGTCATTTTAAAAGTCCCAAAAGGTATGTTTCGTAGGGTCAAAGGGATAATCCATCTGGGGATTTGTTTTTGGCAAAATATTTGTAGTCAAATTCTATAAGGCAAAGAGCCCACTAACCGAATTCCTTTGGGGGAATTATTTCAGAAAAAATGTCCATACAATTTCCTTGACAAATAAGGCTTTTAAAATAGTAAGCCTGAAACAAAATAGGCCTAAAAAAACCCAAAACATAACACTTAAGAGGATAAATTGCATAAAGGCTGAAAGAATTAGCCTAAAAATATAAACTTGAAGAATATTGTTTGTAGAAAAAAAGTGAGTCTCATGAAACACAATGCCAATATCATCGTACCAAAAGTGAAATACCTTAGATTTCCCAGAATTTGCATAAACATATGAAAAAAGGGCTCAATATTAATATCATAATCCAAAAAAAGTGGGTCCCCATTTCTCCTTAAAGAAAAAGGGGGATGTTGGGTACAACATCTTCCACATTCTTAATGTTAGTTTGCAAGCAAGGGATGACATGACATTAGTAAGCATTTTGTGTGATTACAGTTGTGACAAAGATAATAAAAGATGGCTATGTATCCTGACTTGTCAAGTGGATTATTAAAAAACTTAGCAAAACATTAGTGAATGCCATTATGATTTATATACTACATATTTTTACAATTTGTGTGTTACCATCATACTCCTCACATGTGACATTATTTTACTAGTAATATCATAGATGGTGAGGACTAGACAAGAGATAGTATCTACTAACACAAACATATGTGAGAGTGACTCAATAACATTGTGGTTATATTTTTTAACTTCAAATTTGATTAGCATACCTTTAGGCAGGCCATTTGGGGTGACACAACTCAGTGTAAAGAACACTCCCCCAGAGATAAAATAACACCTAAATATGTTGGAAATTTATTGAAACCTTCTCTATTTGGACTTATTTCTACTTGTAGGCTGAAGATATCACAACAAACTTATCATTAATAGAAAAAAGACAACAAGAACCTTCATTGTTAAACAAGGCATTATTTATGGTTTTACATAAATGAAAAAGAATAATAACTCTAACTAAATTCTATAAAAAAAAAATAGTAGTGGGCCAATTAATTGAATACCCAAGGAGGGCGAGGCACCATGAGAAGGTCTCAAGGTGGTATGGTTAGAAAAGGTTGTGAATCCATTGCTAAGCAGACTAGGTTTTAAAACATGACCAAAATGTATGTTTGAAAGACCCTTATCATTTTACAAGTGATGTTTTTCTATTGAGAAATTACAATATGGGAGCTCGACACTCCTCAAACAAAAGACTCTAAAAAGTAAGAACTGAGAGAAATGAGGAATATTAATAAGTAGAAATGAAAACAAGGTATTACATGGTTCCATATAAACAAACATGATATGCCACCAATTTACTTGGTGAATCCCCCATGTTCCATTATTGGCATTGGGATTATTTAGATTTATTGTAGCTCTATAAATAAGGCATAATGATGGAAATTGGTTGGAAATAAAGGTACTACTTTATTATGCCTTGTAAGATGTATCTGGGAAAAAATAGGAAGCTTAAAGACAACTTGGGTTCAATATTAACCTTCAAAATTTGGTCAAGCCAGTTAAGCCAAGTCTTGGGGGAGGAATTAAGACTCTAATGCCTACTAAGCATGTCAAGAGTGGAAGAGAAAGGACTCATCACTTGATAGAGGAGACCTAGAGAGTAATTTTCTAAGTGGGTATCATAATTCCATTTCATGTCCATCCACTATGAACATGGCAGTTGCAAACCCAATTTGTGTAACATAACATCTGGCATTATTTCACTCTGGTGGTTTGCGCATAACATCCAATAGTTTATGCATAAGGTTTGAATCTTTGGATCTCAAACATGTTCAAAATCACTTAAGATTTGATATTACATCATTCAAATTTCAAAGTTTTGATGCATTATGAGAAACACACATAAGGTTCAAATATTTAGATTTTAAACACATTCAAAACCACCTAAGCTTTGGTATTACATCATTTGAATTTCAAAGTTGTGATGGATTATGAGAAATACACATAAAGTTTGAATATTTGGATCTTAAACACGTTCAAAACCACTTAAGTTTTGGTGTTAAATCATTCAAATTTAAAAGTTGTGATGCATTATGAGAAATGAATAATACCAAAATTTGAAATTTAAATGATGTAATACCAAAGCTTAAGTGGTTGTCAATGTGTTTAAGATCTAAAGATTAAAAATTTATGAGCATTTATCATAATGCATCACAACTTTGAAATTTAAATGATGTAACACTGAAGTTAAATCTATTATGAAAGTGTTTAAGATCCAAAGATTTGAACTTTATGCGTGTTTCTCATAATGCATTGTAATTTTGAAATTTGAATGATGTAAAACTGAAGCTTAAGTAGTTTTGAACATGTTTAAAATCCAAAGATTAAAAATTTATGTGCATTTCTCATAATGAATCACAACTTTGAAATTTGAAGGGTGTAACATAGAAGCTTAAGTGGATATAAATGTGTTTAAGATCCAAAGACTCAAATTTTATGCATGTTTCTTACAATGCATCATAACTTTAAAATTCAAATGATATAATACTGAAGTTAGAGTGGTTTTGAATGTGTTTGAGACCAAAGATTCAAAATTTATGCATGTTTCTCACCATGCATTGTAAATTTAAAATTTGAATGATGTAATATCAAAGTTGAAGTAGTTTTGAACGTATTTAAGATCCAAAGATTCAAACTTTATGCATGTTTCTCATAATGCATCACAATAATGAATTTCAAATGATGTAATACTAGAGATTAAGTAGTTTTGAACAGGTTTGAGGTCCAAAGATTTAAACTTTATACAAATTTATCATAATGCATTGCAACTTTGAAATTTAATTGATGTAATATTGGAGCTTAAACGGTTTTGAATGTGTTTAAGATCCAAAAATTTAAATTTTATGTGCATTTCTAATAATTCATCACAACTTTGAAATCTGAATGATGTAACACCGAAGCTTCAGTAGTGTTAAACCTGTTTAAGATCCAAAGATTTTAACTTTATGCACGTTTCTCATAATGCATCGTAACTTTGAAATTTGAATGATGTAACACCAGAGCTTAAGCAATCTTGAATAGTTTAAGATCCAAAGATTCAAACTTTATGTGTATTTTTCATAAAGCATCGCAACTTTAAAATTTGAATGATGCAACACCGAAGCTTAAGTGGTTTTGAATATGTTTAAGATCTAAAGATTCAAATTTTATGTGCATTTCTAATAATGCATCAAAACATTGAAATTTGAATGATGTAACACTGGAGCTTAAATGGTCTTGAAAGTGTTTAAGATCCAAAGATTCAAAATTTATATGCATTTCTCACAATGCATCATAACTTTGAAATTTGAATGATGTAACGCCGATTCCTAAGTGGTTTTGAATGTGTTTAATATCCAAAGATTTGAACTTTATGCGTGTTTCTCACAATGCATCACAACATTAACATTTTTTTGATGTAACACAGAAGCTTAAGCAGTTTAAATGTGTTTAAGATATAAAAATTTGAACTTTATTTGTGTTTCTCATAATGCATCACAACATTGAAATTTAAATGATGTAACATTGAAGCTTATGTGATTTTGAAAGTGTTTAAGATCTAAATATTCAAACTTTATGCGTGTTTTTCACAGTGCATTGTAGCTTTGAAATTTGAATGATGTAACGACAAAGCTTAAGCAATTTTGAAAATGTTTAAGATCCAAAGATTTGAATGTTATGCATGTTTATCACAATGCATCATAACTTTGAAATTTGAATGATGTAACACCGAAGCTTAAATGGTTTTGAACATGTTTAAGATCTAAATATTCAAACTTTGTGTGTTTATCATAATACATCACAACTTTGACATTTTAATGATGTAACACCAAAACTTAAGCAATTTTAAATGTGTTTAAGATCCAAAGATTTAAAGTTTATGCGTGTTTATCATAATGCATCATAAATTTGAATGAAAAAACACTGAAGCTTAAGTGGTTTTAAATGTGTTTAAGATCCAAAGATTCAAAATTTATTTGTATTTCTCACAATGCATCGTAACTTTAAAATTTGAATGATGAAACACCCAAGCTTAGGTAGTTTTGAATGTGTTTAAGATCCAAAGTTTCAAAATTTATGTGCATTTCTCAATATGCATCACAACTTTGAAATTTGAATGATATAATACCAAAGCTGAAGTAGTTTTAAATGTGTTTATGATCCAAAGATTCAAAATTTATTCATGTTTCTCATAATGCATCACAACTTTGAGATTTGAATGATGTAACATCGAAGCTTAATCAATTTTAAACATGTTTAAGATCTGAAAATTCAAAATTTATGTGTGTTTCTCATAATGCATTGCAAATTTAAAATCTGACTGATGTAACACTAAGCTTAAGAAAATTTTAACATTTTTAAGTCCAAATATTTAAGCTTTATGCATGTTTATCATAATGTGTAATAACTTTGAAATTTGAATAATGTAACATCAAAGCTTAAATAATTTTAAATGTGTTTAAGATCCAAAGATTCAAAATTTATGCATGGTTATCATAATACATTGCAACTTTGAAATTTGAATGATGTAACACTGAAGTTAAAGTGGTTTTGAACATGTTTAACATCCAATTATTCAAACTTTATGCACATTTCTCATAATGCATCACAACATTAAAATTTGAATGATATAACACCGAAGCTTAAGTGGTTTTGAACTTGTTTAAGATCCAAAAATTTAAACTTTAAGTGTATTTCTCATAATGCATCACAACTTTGAAATTTGAATGATGTAATAACAAATATGGCTTAAGCAATTTTTTACATGTTTAAGATCTAAAGATTCAAATTTTATGTGTGTTTCTCATAATGTATCACAAATTTGAAATTTTAATGTTGTAATACCAAAGTTTAAGCAATTCTCATTATGTTTGAAATCCAAAGATTCAAAGTTTATGTGTGTTTCTCATAATGCATCACAACTTTGAAATTTGAATGATGTAATACTAGAACTTAAGTGGTTTTAAATGTGTTTAAGATCCAAAGGTTTAAATTTTATGCACATTTCTCATAATGCATGGCAAATTTAAAATTTAAATGATGTAATACCAAATCTCAAGCAGTTTTAAATGTGTTTAAGATCTAAATATTAAAACTTTATGGTCATTTCTAATAATGCATTGCAACTTTGAAGTTTATATGATGCAACACCGAAGCTTAAGCAATTTTAAACGTGTTTAAGATCTAAATATTCAAACTTTATGCGTGTTTCTCATAATGCATCATAACTTTTAAATTTGAATGATGTCACACCGAAGTTTAAGTGGTTTTGAACGTGTTTAAGATCTAAAAATTTAAACTTTATGCATGTTTGTCATAATGCATTGTAATTTTGAAATTTGAGTGATGCAACACCAAAGCTTAAGTGGCTTTGAACATGTTTAAGATCTAAAAATTTAAAATTTATACGTGTTTCTCATAATGCATTATAACTTTGAAATTTGAATGATGTAATAATAAAATTTAAGTGGTTTTGAACATGTTTAAGATCCAAAGATTCAAAATTTATGCCCATTTTTTATAATGTATCACAACTTTGAAATTTGAATGATGTAAGACCAACAATTAAGTGGTTTTGAATGCGTTTAAGATCTAAAAATTCAAACTTTATGCACATTTCTCATAATGATCACAATTTTGAAATTTGAATAATGTAATACCAAAACTTGAGCAGTTTTAAACATGTTTAAGATCTAAAGAATAAAACTTTATGCATGTTTTTCATAACGCATGCAACATTGAAATTTGAATGATGAAATACCGAAGCTTAAGTAGTTTTGAATGTGTTTTAGATCTAAAAATTTAAACTTTATATGCGTTTATCATAATGCATTATGACTCTAAAATTTAAATGATGTAATATTAAAGTTTAAGTGGTTTTAAATATGTTTAAGATCTAAATATTTGAACTTTATTTGCATTTCTCATGATACATCATAACTTTGAAATTTGATTGATGAAACATTGAATTTTAAGTAATTTTGAATGTGTTTAAGATCTAAAATTTTAAACTTTATGTGCATTTATCAATATGCATCGCAACTTTGAAATTTGAATGATGTAATACCAAAGTTGAAGTAGTTTTGAATGTGTTTAAGATCCAAAGATTTGAAATTTATGCATATTTTTTATAATGCATCACAACTTTGAAATTTTAATGGTGTAACACCAAAGCTTAATTAGTTTTGAATGTGTTTAAGATCTAAAGATTCAAATTTTATGTGTATTTTTCTCATAATGTATCACAAATTTGCAAAATACACATTATGAAGTTTAAGTGGTTTTGAACATCTTCAAGTCCAAAGATTTCAATTTTATGCATGTTTCTCACAATGTGTAATAAATTTAAAATTTGAATGATTTAACATCGAAGATTAAATGGTTTAAACATGTTTAAGATCTAAATATTCAAATGTTATGCATGTTTCTCATAATGTATTACAGCTTTTAAATTTGAATGATGTAACACCGAAGTTGAAGTGGTTTTGAATGTGTTTAATATCTAATTATTCAAAATTTTATGCACGTTTCTCATAATACATCATAACATTAAAATTTGAATGATGTAACACTGAAGCTTAAGTGGTTTTGAATGTGTTTAAGATCCAAAGATTCAATTTTTATGTGTGTTTATTACATTGCAACACATTTAAAATTTGAATAGTGTAATATCGAATTCAGCTTAAGTAATTTTTTACATGTTTAAGATTCAAAGATTCAAATTTTATGCATTTTTCTCATAATGTATCACAAATTTAAAATTTGAATGATATAATACCAAAGTTTAAGTAGTTATAATTGTATTTAAGATCCAAAGATTTGAACTTTATGGGTGTTTCTCATAATGCATCACAACTTTGAAATTTGAATGATGTAATATTGAAACTTAAGTGGTTTTAAATGTGTTTAAGATCCAAAGATTCAAAATTTACGTATATTTCTCATAATGCATAGCAAATTTGAAATTTAAATGATGTAATTCGAAGCTCAATCAATTTTGAATATGTCTAAGATCTAAAGATTTGAACTTTATGGGTATTTCTCATAATGCATCACAACTTTAAAATTTGAATGATGTAATACCAAAGCTTAAGCGATTTTGAATGTGTTTAAGATCCAAAGATTTAAATTTATGCACATTTCTCATAATGCATCACAACTTTGAAATTCGAATGATGTCACAACAAAGCTTAGTTGGTTTTGAACATGTTTAAGATCTAAAAGTTTAAACTTTATGCACATTTATCATAATGCATTGCAATTTTAAAATTTGATTGATTTAAGATAGCAGTTTAAGTGGTTTTAAATGTGTTTAAGATCCAATAATTTGAAATTTATGTGCATTTCTCATAATGCATGACAAATTTGAAATTTAAATGATGTAATATTGAAGCTTAAGTGGTTTTGAATATGTTTAAGATCTAAAAATTCAAAATTTATGTGTATTTCTCATTCATCACAACTTTAAAATTTGAATGATGTAATAACAAAGCTTAAGTGGTTTTGAATGTGTTTGAGATTCAAAGATTTAAATTTTATGCACATTTCTCATAATGCATCACAACTTTAAAATTTGATTGATGTAATATCAAAGCTTTAGCAGTTTTAAACATGTTTAAGATCTAAAAAATATAATTTTATGCATGTTTTTCATAATGTAATGCAAGTTTGAAATTTGAATAATGTAATACCAAAGCTTAAGTGGTTTTGAATGTGTTTTAGATCTAAATATTTAAACTTTATGCACATTTCTCATAATGCATTGCAATTCTAAAATTTAATTGATGTAATATTGAAGCTTAAATATTTTTAAATGTATTTAATATCTAAAGATTCAAACTTTATGCATGTTTCTTATAATATATTGCAAATTTAAAATTTGAATGATGTAATACATAAGCTTAAGTGATATTGAATGTGTTTAAGATCTTGAACATATTTAAGATTCAAAGATTTAAACTTTATGTGTGTTTCTCATAATGCATCACAACTTTGAAATTTAAATGATGTAATACCGAAGCTTAGATGGTTATGAAAAACATTCTTAAAATTTAAATATTTAGAGCTTAAACACATTTAAAATTGTTTGAGCTTCAATATTACATCATTTAAATTTAAAAGTTGCAATGCATTGTGAAAAATGCACATAAAACTCGAATATTTAGATCTTAAACACATTCAATTTCAAAGCTGTAAATCATTATAAAAAATATGCATAAAATTCAAATCTTTAGAGCTTAAACACATTCAAAACCACTATTACATCATTTAAATTTAAAAGTTTCAATGCATTGTGAGAAACACATAAAAATCAAATCTTTAGATCTTAAACATGTTTAAAACTACTTAAACTTTAGTCTTACATCATTCAAATTTCAAAGTTGTGATGTATTATGAGAAATGTGCATAACGTTTGAATCTTTGGATCTTAAACACATTCAAAACTACTTAAAATTTAGTGTTACACCATTTGAATTTTTTAGTTATCATGTATTCTAAGAAACACACATAAATTTTAAATCTTTGGATCTTAAACACATTCAAAACCATTTAAACTTCAGTTTTATATCGTTCAAATTTCAATGTTATGATAAATTATGAGAAACACGCATCAAGCTTGAATCCTTGGATCTTAAACAAGTTCAAAACCACTTAAGTTATGATGTTACATCATTCAAATTTTGAATTTGTGATGCATTATGAGAAACACTCATAAAGTTTGAATCTTTGGATCTTAAATAGGTTAAAAATTGCTTAAAATTTGGTATTACATTATTTAAATTTCAAAGTTACGATGCATAATGAGAAATGTGCATAAATTTTAGATCTTAAAAATAGTCAAAATATGAATTTTTAGATCTTAAACATGTTCAAAACTACTTGAGCTTCGGTATTACATCATTTTAATTTCAAAGTTATGATGCATTATGAGAAATATTTATAATGTTTGAATCTTTAGATCTTAAACACATTAAAAACTACTTAAGGTTCGGTATTACATCATTCAAATTTCAAAGTTGTGATGCATTATGAAAAACACACATAAAGATCAAATCTTTGAATCTTAAACATGTTTAAAATCACTTAATCTTGTGTTACATCACTCAATTTTCAAAATTATGATGCATTATGAGAAACATGCATAAAATTTGAATTTTTAGATCTTAAACACATTCAAACTTCTTAAGCTTCGATGTTACATCATTCAAATTTTAAAGTTACGATGCATTGTGGAAAACACACTTAAAGTTCAAATCTTTAGATCTTAAACACATTCAAAATCACTTAATCTTCCATGTTACATCATACAAATTTTAAAGTTGCGATGCATTGTGAGAAACGTGCATAAAGTTTAAATCTTTAGATCTTAAACACGTTCAAACCACTTAAGCTTCAAGATTACATCATTCAAATTTCAATGTTATGATGCTTTTTGAGAAATACACAAAGTTTAAATATTTGGATCTTAAACATGTTAAAAAAACTTAAGCTTCAATGTTACATCATTCAAATTTTAAAGTTGAGATGCATTATGGGGAACACAAAATTTGAATCTTTAGATTTTAAACACATTTAAAACTGCTTAAGTTTTAGCATTACATCATTCAAATTTTAAAATTGTGATGCATTGTGATAAATGCGCATAAAGTTTGAATCTTTAGATATTAAACATGTTCAAAACCACTTAAGCTTTGATGTTACATCATTCAATATTTATGTGTTGTGATGCATTGTGAGAAACATGCATAAAGTTTGAATTTTTGTATCTTAAATATGTTTAAAAATGTTTCAACGTCGGTGTTATTTCATTCAAATTTCAAAGCTACAATGCATTATGATAAATGTGCATAAAGTTCAAATATTTTAATTTTAAACACATTCAAAATCGCTTGAGCTTTAGTATTACATCCTTCAAATTTTAAAATTGTGATACATTGTAAGAAACGTGCATAAAATTTAAATATTTAGATCTTAAACACATTCAAAACCACTTAAAATTTAGTATTACATCATTCAAATTTGAATGTTGCAATGTATTATAAAAAATGCGCATACGCTTTCAAAACCACTTAAGCTTCTATGTTACATCATTCAAATTTCAAAGATATGATGAATTATACGAAATGTACATAAAGCTCGAATCTTTAGCTCTTAGACACATTCAAAACCACTTAAGCTTTGGTATTACATCATTCAAATTTTAAAGTTTCAATGTATTATAAGAAACATGCATTAAGTTTGAATCTTTGGATCTTAAACACGTTCAAAACTGCTTAAGCTTTGATATTACACTATTCAAATTTCAAAGTTGCGATGCATGGTGAGAAAAATGCATAAAGTTTGAATTTTATATCTTAAATACGTTCAAAAATGATTGAGCTTTGTTATTGCATCATTCAAATTTAAAAATTGTAATGCATTATGAGAAATATGCATAAATTTCAAGAAAATTATCTGAAATGCGTTTAAAATCACTTAAGCTTCAGTGTTACATCTTTTAAAATTTAAATTTGTGATGCATTATGAGAAATGTGGATAAAGTTCAAATATTTTGATCTTAAACACGTTTAGAACTGCTTAAGATTTGGTGTTACATCATTCAAAGTTCAAAGTTGTGATGCATTTGAGAAACATGCATAAGTTGGAATCTTTATATTTTAAACACGTTCAAAACAACTTAAGCTCCGGTGTTAAATCATTCAAATTTAAAAGTTGTGATGCATTACAATAAAATTGTATAAATTTTGAATCTTTGGATCTTTAACACATTCAAAACTACTTAAACTTCAGTGTTACATCATTCAAATTTTAAAGTTGCGTTGCATTATGAGAAATGTGCATAAAGTTTTAATATTTAAATCTTAAACATGTTTAAGACCACTTAAGCTTGGGTATTATATCATTTGAATTTTAAAGTTGTGATGCATTATGAGAAATGTGCATAAAGTTTGAATCTTTGGATCTTAAACACATTCAAAACCACTTGAACTTTGGTATTATATTATTCAAATTTCAAATTTGTGGTGCATTGTGAGAAATGCACATAAAATTTGAATATTTAGATTTTAAACACGTTAAAAACTACTTAAGCTTTGATGTAACATCATTCAAATTTCAAAGTTATGATGTATTGTGAGAAATATGCATAAAATTTAAATTTTTGGACCTTAAACATTTCAAAATTGATTAAGCTTCGGTGTTACATCATTCAAATTATAAAGTTATAATGCATTGTGAGAAACACACATAAAATTTGAAGCATTGGATCTTAAACATGTTTAAAATCACTTAAGCTTTGGTGTTCAAGTTTGAATCTTTGGATCTTAAACACATCCAAAACTATTTAATCTTCAGTGTTACATCATTCAAATTTTAAAGTTGTGATGTATGATGAGAAACACTCATAAAGTTTGAATCTTTGGATCTTAAACATGTTGAAAACCACCTAAGCTTCGGTATTACATCATTCAAATTTTAAAGTTGTGATGCATTACGAGAAACATGCATAAAGTTTGAATATTTAGATCTTAAACATGTTCAAAACTACTTCAACTTCATGTTACTTCATTCAAATTTCAAAGTTGAGATGCATTACAAGAAACACTCATAAATTTTGAATCTTAAACACCATCAAAACTGCTTAAGCTTTGGTGTTACATCATACAAATTTCAAAGTTAGAATGCATTGCGAGAAATACGCATAAATTTAGAATCTTTGGATCTTAAACATGTTCAAAATGCTTAAGCATTGGTGTTACATCATTCAAATTTTAAAGTTATGATGCATTCTAAGAAATGAGCATAAAGTTTAAATCTTTGGATCTTAAATAGGTTCAAAATCGCTTAAGCTTTGGTGTCACATCATAAAAATTTCAAAGCTACGATACATTGTGAGAAACATGCATAAAGTTTGAATCTTTAGATCTTAAACACATTCAAAACTACTTAGGCTTCAGTGTTACATCATTCAAATTTCAATATTATGATGCATTGTGAGAAATGCACATAAAATTTGAATCTTTAGATCTTAAATACATTCAAAACCACTGAAACTTCAGTGTTATATCATTCAAATTTAAATGTTGTGATTCATTATGAAAAACATACATAAAATTTGAATTTTTGTATCTTAAACACATTCAAAATTGCTTGAGCTTTTATATTACATCAATTAAATTTCAAAGTTGTGATACATTATGAGAAATATGCATAAAGTTCAAACCTTTGGATCTTAAAAACGTTCCAAACTACTAAAGCTTTGGTATTACATCATTCAAATTTCAAAGTTATGATACATTTTTAGAAATGCACATAAAGTTTGAATATTTGGATCTTAAACATAATAAAGGTCGAATTCAATATTACATCATTCAAAATTCAAATTTGTAATGCATTATAATAAATGCACATAAAGTTCAAATCTTTGGATCTTAAACATAAACGGTTAAGCTTTTGTATTTTATCATTTAAATTTTAAAGTTGTGATACATTATGAAAAATGTGCATAAATTTTAAATTTTTGGAGCTTAAAAATGTTAAAAACTACTTAAGTCAAATTCAGTATTATATCATTCAAATTTCAAAGTTACGATGCATTGTAGGAAATATGCATAAAGTTTGAATCTTTAGATCTTAAACACATTCAAAACCACTTAAGCTTCAGTGTTACATTATTCAAATTTCAAAGTTGTGATGGGTTGTGAGAAACACACACAAAATTTGAATCTTTGGATCTTAAATACGTTCAAAACCACTTAAACTTTAGAGTTATATCATTCAAATTTTAAAGTTGTGATGCATTGTTAAAAGCATATATAATTTTTAAATCTTTAGATATTAAACATGTTCAAAACCATTTAAGATTTAGTGTTACATGAATCAAATTTCAATGTTGCGATGCATATTGATAAACACGTAAAAATTTTAAAACTTTGTATCTTAAACACATTCAAAACTACTTAAGTTTTGGTGTTACATCATTCAAATTTTAATGTTGCAATGTATTGTGATAAACATGCATAACATTTGAATCTTTGGATCTTAAACACGTTTAAAACTTCTTCAACTTCGATGTTCATTCAATTTTCAAAGCTATGTTGTGTTATGAGAAACGTGCATCAAGTTCAAATATTTGAATCTTAAACACATTCAAAACCACTTAAGCTTCGATGTTACTTCATTCAAATTTCAAAGTTATGATGCGTTATGAGAAATATGCATAAAGTTTGAATTTTTGGATAGTAAATAAGTTCAAAATTGCTTAAGCTTTGGTATTACATTATTCAAATTTCAATGTTGTAATGCATTATGAGAAACAACCATAAAGTTTTCATCTTTGAATCTTCAACACGTAAAAAATCACTTAAATTTTGATATTACATCATTCAAATTTCAAAGTTGTGATGCATTATGAGAAATGCACATAAAATTTAAATATTTCAATCTTAAACACATTAAAACCCACTTACGTCAAATTTAGTATTACATCAGTCAAATTTCAAAGTTGGGATGCATTATGAGAGATGCACATAAAATTTGAATATTTAGATCTTAAGCATGTTCAAAATGGCATAAGATTCAATATTACATCATTCAAAATTCAAATTTGCATTTCATTATGAGAAACGAGCATAAAGTTTAAATCTTTAGATCTTAAACATGTTCAAAATCATTTAAGCTTAGGTATTGCATCATTCAAATTCCAAAGTTATGATGCATTATGAGTAACACACATAAAATTCAAATCTTTGTATTTGAAATACGTTTAAAATCGCTTAAGGCTCAATATTACATCATTCAAATTTCAAAGTTGTGATGCATTATGAGAAACATGCATAAATTTTGATTTTTTGGATATTAAAATGTTCAAAATCACTTGAACTTCGGTATTACATCATTCAAATTTCAAAGTTGCGATGAATTATGAGAAATGCGCATTAAATTTGAATCTTTAGATCTTAAACACATTCAAAATTGCTTTAGCTTTGATGTTACATAATTCAAATTTTAAAATTACGTTGCATTGTGAGAAATGCACATAAAATTTGAATATTTGGATCTTAAACATGTTCAAAACCGCTTAAGCTTCAATGTTACATCATTCAAATTTTAAAGTTGCTATACATTATGAGAAACATATATAAAGTTTGAATCTTTGGATCTTAAACACTTTCAAAACCACTTAAGCTTTGATGTTACATCGTTCAAATTTCAAAGTTGCGATGAATTATGATAAATGCACATTAAGTTTGAATCTTTAGATCTTAAACATGTTTAAAATTGTTTAAGCTTTGGTGTTACATTATTCAAATTTTAAAGTTTTGATGCATTATGAAAAATGCTCATAAAGTTGAAATCTTTGGATCTTAAACATGTTGAAAACCACCTAAATTTTGGTATTATATCATTTAAATTTTAATGTGTGATGCATTATGAGAAACATGCATAAAATTTGAATCATTAGATTTTAAACACATTCAAAACTACTTCGACTTCGGTGCTACTTCATTCAAATTTTAAATTTGTGATGCATTATAAAAAATATGCTTAAAGTTAAAATCTTTGAATCTTAAACACTTTCAAAACTGCTTAAGCTTTGATGTTACATCATACAAATTTCAATTTTGTGATCCATTGTGAGAAATAAGCATAAAGTTTGAATCTTTGGATCCTTTACACCTTTAAAAATCTTAAGATTTTGTGTTACATCATTTAACTTTCAAAGTTGAGATGCATTATGAGAAATATGCATAAAGTTTGAATCTTTGGATCTTGAACATGTTCAAAATCATTTAAGCTTTGGTATCACATCATATATATTTCAAAGTTGTGATACACTATGAGAAACATGCATAAAATTTGAATCTTTGGATCTTAGACATGTTCAAAACTACTTAAACTTTGGTGTTACATCATTCAAACTTTAGTGTTGAGATGCATTGTGAAAAATGTGCATAAAGTTCAAATCTTTAGATTTTAAACACATTTAAAAATGCTTAATTATTGATGTTATGTCATTCAAATTTTAATGTTGTGATGCATTATGAGAAACACACATAAAATTTAAACTTTTAGATCTTAAACATGTTCAAAACCACTTAAGCTTCAGTATTACATCATTGAAACTTCAAAGTTGTAATGCATTATGAGAAATATTTATAAATTTTAAATTTTTAAAACTTAAACACAATCAAAACTACTTAAGCTTTGGTATTATATCATTCAAATTTCAAAGTTATGATTTATTTTGAGAAACGTGCATCAAGTTCAAATTCGGTATTACATCATTTAATTTCAAAGTTATGATGCATTTTAAGAAACACACATAAAGTTCAAATCTTTAGATCTTAAACATAATCAAAACCACTTAAACTTTGGTATTACATCATTCAAATTTCAAAGTTGTGATACATAATGAGAAATGTACATAAAGTTTGAATCTTTGGAGCTTAAACATGTTAAAAATTACTTATGCCAAATTTAATATTACATCATTCAAAATTTAAAGTTATGATGCATTGTAAGAAATGCGCATAAAGTTTGAATCTTTGAAACTTAAATACGTTCAAAATCATTTAAGCTTCGGTGTTACATCATTCAAATTTCAAAGTTACAATGGATTGTGAGAAATGACATAAAGTTTAAATCTTTGGATCCTAAACACATTCAAAACCACTTAAAATTTAATGTTACATCATTCAAATTTTAAAGCTGTGATGCATTTTGAAAAATTCATATAAAATTTAAATCTTTAGATCTTAAACACGTTCAAAACCATTTAAGTTTCGGTGTTACATTATTCAAATTTCAATGTTACGATGCATTGTGAACAACATGCATAAAGTTTTAAACTTTATATCTTAAACATGTTTAAAAATATTTATGCTTCGGTGTTACATCATTTAAATATAAATGTTACGATGCATTATGATAAATGTGCATAAAGTTTGAATCTTTGGATCTTAAACACGTTCAAAACCACTTAAGCTTCGGTCTTACATCATTCAAATTTCAAAGTTATGATGTATTGTGAGAAACTTTCATAAAGTTAAAATATTTAGATCTTAAACACATTTAAAACTACTTAAACTTCTATGTTACATCATTTAAATTTTATGTTTGGGATGCATTATGATAAATGTGCATAAATTTCAAATCTTTGGATCTTAAAAATATTTAAAACTGCTTCTGCTTCAGTGTTTAATCAAATTTTAAAGTTACGATGCATTATGAGAAAAGTGCATCAAGTTTAAATATTTGAATCTTAAACACATTTAAAACCACTTAAGCTTTGATGTTAATTCATTCAAATTTTAAAGTTATAATGTATTATGAGAAACATGTATAAAGTTCAAATTTTTGGATATTAAACACATTCAAAACTGCTTAAGCTTCGGTATTACATTATTCAAATTTCAAAGTTGTGATGCATTATGAGAAAAATGAATAAAGTTTAAATCTTTGGATTTTAAACAAGTTAATAATCATTTAAAATTTAGTATTACATCATTAAAATTTCAAAGTTGTGATTCATTATGAGAAATGGACAGAAAATTTGAATCTTTTGATCTTAAACATAATCAAAATCGCTTAAGCTTTGGTATTACATCATTTAAATTTTAAGGCTATGATGCATTATGATAAATGTGCATCTAGTTTGAATCTTTGGATCTTAAACACGTTAAAACCCTCTTAAGCTGAATTTGGTATTACATCATTTAAATTTCAAAGTTGAGATGCATTATGAGAAACATGCATAAAATTTGAATCTTTAGATCTTAAACATGTTCAAAACCACATAAGCTTTAGTATTACGTCATTTAAATTTTAAATTTGCATTTCATTATGAGAAATGCACATAAAGTTCAAATCTTTAGATCTTAAACACATTCAAAACCACTTAAGCTTAGGCATTACATCATTCAAATTCCAAATTTATGATGCATTATGAGAAATGTTTATAAAATTTGAATTTTTTATCTGAAACACATTCAAAACCACTTAAGCTTCGATATTATATCATTCAAATTTCTAAGTTGCATTGGATTATGAGAAACATGCATAAAGTTCTAATCTTTAGATCTTAAACACGTTCAAAACTGCTTAAGCTTCTGTATTACATCATTCAAATTTTAAAGTTGCAATGCATTATAAAAAAATGCATGAAGTTTGAATGTTTGGATCTTAAACACGTTGAAAACTGCTTAAATTTTGGTTTTACATCATTCAAATTTCAAAGTTTCAATGCATTATGAGAAATGCACATAAATTTCAAATATTTAAATCTTAAACATGTTCAAAATTGCTTAATCTTCGGTATTACATCATTCAAATTTCAAAGGTGTGATGCATTATGAGAAACACACATAAAGTTCAAGTAATTTGGATCTTAAACACATTCAAAACTGCTTAAACTTTGGTGTTACATCACTAAAATTTAAAAATTGTGATGCATTGTGAGAAACACACATAAAGTTCAAATTTTTGGATCTTAAACATGTTTAAAATTGCTTAAACTTTGATGTTACGTCATTCAAATTTCCAATTTGTGATGCATTGTGATAAATATGCATAAAATTTGAATATTTAAATCTTAAACATGATCAAAATCACTTAATCTTTAGTGTCACATCATACAAGTTTCAAAATTGTGATGCATTGTGAGAAACACACATAAAGTTTGAATCTTTAGATCTTACACGTTCAAAATTACTTAAGATTCGGTGTTACATCATTCAAATTTCAATGTTGTGATGCATTGTGAAAAACACTCATAAAATTTGAATATTTGGGTATTAAACACATTCAAAATCTCTTAAACTTTGGTGTTATATCATTCAAATTTTAATGTTGTGATGCATTATGAGAAATATGCATAAAGTTCGAATCTTTGGATTTTAAGCACAGTCAAAACTACTTAAACATCGATATTACATCACTAAATTTTCAAAGTTACGATGCATTATGATAAATGCACATAAAGTTTGAACCTTTGGATCTTAAACATGCTCAAAACCACTTAAGCTTCGATATTACATCATTAAAATTTTTAAGTTGAGATGCATTATGAGAAATGCACATAAAGTTCATATCTTTGGGTTTTAAATACAATCAAAATCGCTTAAGCTTCGGTATTACATCATTCAAATTTCAAAGTTGTGATATATTATGAGAAATACACATAAAGTTCAAGTCTTTAGATTTTAAACATATTAAAAACCGTTTAAGATGAATTTAGCATTACATCATTCAAATTTTAAAGTTGCGATTCATTGTAAGAAATGTGCATAGAGTTCAAATCTTTGGATCTAAAATACATAAAAAATTGTTTAAATTTTGGTGTTACATCATTTAAATTTGAATGTTGCGATGCATTATGAAAAACACATAAAGTTTGAATTTTTGGATGATAAACACATTAAAAACTGCTTAAGCTTCAGTGTTATATCATTCAAATTTCAAAGTTGTGATGTATTATGAGAAATATGCATAAAATTTGAATCTTTAGATCTTAAACATGTTCAAAATTGATTAAGCTTCGGTGTTACATCATTCAAATTTAAAAGTTATGATGCATTATGAGAAATTTGTATAAAGTTTGAATCTTTGGATATTAAAAATGATCAAAATCACTTTAGCTTCGGTGTTACTTCATTAAAATTTCAAAGTTGCAATGCATTATAATAAACACACATAAAATTAAAATTTTTATATTTTAAACACATTTAAAATTGCTTATGCTTTAGTGTTACATCATACAAATTGCAAAGTTGTGATACATTCTGAAATATATGTATAAAGTTTGAATCTTTGGATCTTAAACACATTCAAAATCACTTAAACTTCAGTGTTACATCATTTAAATTTTAAAGTTATGATGCATTGTAAGAAATACACATAAAGTTTGAATCTTTAGATCTTAAACATGTTCAAAATCGCTTTAGTTTTAGTGTCACATCATACAAATTTTAAAGTTGTGAAACATTATGAAAAATGTGCATAAAATTTGAATTTTTAGATCTTAAACACATTCAAAACTACTTAAATTTTGGTGTTACATCATTAAAATTTCAATGTTGTGATGCATTGTGAGAAACTTGCATAAAATTTAAATGTTTGGATCTTAAACACATTCAAAACCATTTAAGTTTTAGTGTTATATCATTCAAATTTTAATGTTATGATGTATTATGATAGACGCACATAAATTTTAAACCTTTGGATCTTAAACATGTACAAAACCACTTAAGCTTTGGTATTACATCATTCAACTTTCAAAGTTGTGATGCATTATGAAAAACACATAAAATTCTAATGTTTGGATCTTAAACTCAATCAAAACCACTTAATCTTTGGTATTACATCATTCAAATTTCAAAGTTGTGATACATTATTAAAAATGTGCATAAATTTTGAATTCAGTATTACATTATTCAAATTTTAAAGTTAAGATGCATTGTAAGAAACAAACATAAAGTTTAAATCTTTGGATCTTAAACTTAATCAAAACCACTTAAGCTTCAGTATTACATCATTTAAATTTTAAGCTTGTTATACATTATGAGAAATACACATAAAATTTGAATCTTTGGAGCTTAAACATGTTAAAAACTGCTTAAGCCAAATTCAATATTAAATCATTCAAATATCAAAGTTACATTGCATTATAAGAAATGAATATAAAGTTCAAATCTTTGAATCTTAAACATGTTCAAAACTATTTAAGCTTTAGTGTTACATCATTCAAATTTCAAATTTGTGATGGATTATGAGAAATGCGTATAAAGTTCGAATCTTTGGATCTTAAACACATTCAAAACCGCTTAAAATTTAGTGTTACATCATTCAAATTTAAAAGTTGTGATGTATTATGAAAAATGTGCATAAAATTTGAATCTTTTGATCTTAAACATATTCAAAACTATTTAAGTTTTAGTGTTACATTATTCAAATTTCAATGTTGCGATGCATTGTGAGAAACATGCATAAAGTTTAAAACTTTTTATCTTAAACATGTTCAAAGCTACTTATGCATCGATATTACATCTTTTAAATTATAATTTTGTAATTCATTATGAGACATGCACATAAAGTTTAAATGTTTGGATCTTAAACACATTCAAAATCGCTTAAGCTTTATTGTTACATCATTCAAATTTCAAAGTTGGGATGCATTATGAGAAACACTTATAAAGTTCAAATATTTTGATCGTAAACATGTTGAAAACTACTTAAACTTTTATATTACATCATTTAAATTTCAAAGTTGGGATGCAATATGATAAACATGCATAAAGTTTAAATCTTTGGATCTTAAAAATGTTCAAAACTACTTCAGCTTCAATGTTCATTCAAATTTCAATGTTACGATGTAATATGAGAAACACTCATCAAGTTCAAATATTTAAATCTTAAACACGTTTAAAACCACTTAAGCTTTGGTGGTACTTCATTCAAATTTCAAAGTTACGATTTATTATGAGAAACATGTATAAAGTTTGAATTTTTAGATATTAAACATGTTCAAAACCACTTAAGCAAATTTCAAAGTTGCAATGCATTATGATAAATGTGCATAAAGTTTGAATCTTTAGATCTTAAACACTTTCAACTCGCTTAATCTTCTATATTACATCATTCAAATTTCAAAGTTGTGATTCATAATGAAAAATACGTATAAAGTTTGAATCTTTCGATCTTAAACACAATCAAAACCACTTAAGCTTCGATATTACATCATTCAAATTTCAAGGTTACGATGCATTATGAGAAATGTGCATATAGTTCAAATATTTAGATCTTAAACACGTTAAAACTCGCTTATGTAAAATTCGGTATTACATCATTTAAATTTAAAAGTTGGGATGCATTATGAGAAACATGCATAAAATTTGAATCTTCAGATCTTAAATACGTTCAAAATCGCATAAGCTTTGGTATTACACCATTCAAATTTCAAATTTGCATTTTATTATAATAAATGCACATAAAATTTGAATCTTTGGATCTTAAACATGTTTAAAACCACTTCAGTTTAGGTACTACATCATTCAAATTCTAAAGTTATGATGCATTATGAGAAACGTGCATAAAATTTGAATCTTTATATCTAAAACACATTCAAAATCGCTTAAGCTTTGGTATTACATCATTCAAATTTCAAAGTTGAATTGGATTATGAAAAACACACATAAAGTTTTAATCTTTAGATCTTAAACACTTTTAAAACCGCTTAAGCTTCGGTATTACATCATTTGAATTTCAAATTTGTGATGCATTATGTGGAACATGCATAAATTTTGAATCTTTGGATCTTAAACACATTCAAAACTACTTATATTTTAGTATTATATCATTCAAATTTCAAAGTTGTGATGCATTATGAAAAATGCGCATAAATTTTAAATATTTGGATCTTAAACACGTTCAAAACCACTTAAGCTTCAATATTACATGATTCAAATTTTAAAGGTACATGCGTTATGAGAAACACACATAAAGTTCAAATCTTTGGATCTTAAACACATTCAAAACTGCTTAAACTTTAGTGTTACATCACTCAAATTTCAAAATTGTGATGCATTGTGAGAAACACGCATAAATTTTAAATTTTTGAATCTTAAACACATTCAAAACTATTTAAGTTTCTATGTTACATCATTCAAATTTCAAAGTTGCGATGCATTGTGAGAAACACACATAAATTTCAAATCTTTGGATCTTAAACATGATCAAAATTGCTTAAGCTTTGGCATTATATCATATAAATTTTAAAGTTACGATGCATTGTGAGAAACATGCATAAAACTCAAATCTTTGGATCTTAAACACATTCAAAATCACTTAAGCTTTGGTGTTACATCATTTGAATTTCAATGTTGTAATGCATTATAAGAAACATGCATAAAGTTAAATCTTTAGATATTAATCACATTAAAAATTGCTTAAACTTCTGTGTTATATCCTTCAAATTTCAATGTTACGATGTATTATGAGTAACATACATAAAGTTTAAATCTTTAGATCTTAAACATGTTCAAAACTACTTATGAATCGGTATGACATCACTTAAATTTCAAAGTTGCGATGCATTATAATAAATGCACATAAGTTCAAACCTTTGGATCTTAAACACGTTTAAAATTGCTTAAACTTTAGTATTACATCATTGAAATTTCAAAGTTGTGATGCATTATGAGAAATGCACATAAAGTTCAAATCTTTGGATTTTAAACACAATCAAAACTGCTCAAGCTTTGGTATTACATCATTCAAATATCAAGGTTCTGATACATTATGAGAAACGTGCATAAAATTTAAATCTTTGGATCTTAAACATATTAAAAACTGCTTAAGCTAAATTTAGTATTACATCATTCAAATTTCAAAGTTGTGATCCATTGTAATAAATGTGCATAAATTTCAAATCTTTGGATCTAAAATATGTTTAAAACCATTTAAGCTTTGGTGTTACATCATTAAAATTTGAATGTTGTAAAGCATTATTAGAAACACACAAAGTTTGAATCTTTGGATGATAATCACATTAAAAACTGTTTAAGCTTCAATGTTACATCATTCAAATTTCAAAGTTACGATGCATTATGAGAAATATGCATAAATTTCAAATATTTGGATCTTAAACACGTTCAAAAATTGCTTAATCTTTAGTGTTACATCATTCAAATTTCAAAGTTGTGATGCAGTGTGAGAAACATGCATAAAATTTGAGTCTTTGGATCTTAAAAATTCTCAAAATCACTTAAGCTTCAGTGTTACATCATTCAAATTATAAATTTATGATGCATTATCAAAAATGTACATGAAGTTTGAATATTTGGATCTTAAACATGTTCTAAACCGCTTAAGCTTCGGTGTTACATCATTCAAATTTTAAAGTCATAATGCATTATGAGAAACACTCATAAAGTTTAAATCTTTGGATCTTAAACATGTTCAAAACCACTTCAACTTTATTGTTACATCATTCAAATTTAAAAGTTGTGATGTATTATGAGAAATGCACTTCAAATCTTTAGATCTTGAACACATTCAAAACAACTTAAGCTTCGGTGTTACATCATTTAAATTTCAAAGTCATCATGCATTATGAGAAACATGCATAAATTTTAAATCTTTGAATCTTAAACATGTTTAAAACCTCTTAAGCTTTGGTACTACATCATTCAAATTTCAAAGTTACAATGCATTATGAGAAACACGTATAAAGTTTGAATCTTTAAATTTTAAACACGTTCAAAACCGCTTAAGTTTCGGTATTACTTAATTCAAATTTCAATGTGTGATGCATTATGAGAAATTTATACATTGTTTGAATATTTGGATCCTAAAAATGGTCAAAACTGCTTAAGCTTCATTATTGCATCATTCAAATTTCAAAATTACAATGCATTATGAGAAACACATATAAAGTTTTAAATCTTTAGATCTTCAACACAATCAAAACTTATTAAGCTTCTATCTTACATCATTTAAATTTCAAAGTTGTGATGCATTATGATAAACGTGCATAAAATTTGAATCTTTAGATCTTAAACATGTTCAAAATAGCTTAAGCTTCCGTGTTACATCTTTCAAATTTCAAAAATTATGATGCATTATGAGAAACATGCATAAAGTTTGAATCTTTGGATGTTAAATACATTTAAAACCATTTAAGCTTTGATATTACATCATTTAAATTTCAAAGTTGTGATGAATTATGAGAAACACTCGTAAAGTTTGAATCCTTGGATCTTAAACACATTCAAAATCACTTTAACTTCAATGTTACTTCATTGAAATTTCAAAGTTGTGATGCATTGTGAGAAATACACATAAAGTTGGAATCTTTAGATCTTAAACACTTTCAAAAGTACTTAAGATTTGGTGTTACATCATTCAAATTTAAAATTTGTGATGCATTATGAGAAACACACATAAAGTTCAAATATTTGGATCTCAAACATGTTCAAAACCACTTAATCTTTAGTGTTACATATGTTAGTGTAGATTTTTCACCTTACTTAGGTTTTCACTACACTTGTATTATTCAGTATGCTTAGGTGGATATTTGGTTATTTAGGATGATTTATGAGGTCATCTATTTACACACCCACATGTGGAAATTGTGATCAAATGGGTTGGTGAGTATGCATTATCATTTACCAACTAATGTTGACTTATCTCTAGCACATGGGGTTACTATTCATTTGGAAATTGACCCTTGTTCACATTGCCAAATAAATGTGGATTCATGCCTCTTCTCAGCCTATTTAATAGCCTATTATCCTTTGTATTTTATGAGGTATGAGAGCTATTTATCTTGTGTGGGTTAATGCAAGTTTGGGTTTTTCTCACATCTCTTATCTTGTGTAATATTCTTGCTTTATGATTTTATCTTGCTTTAGCTTCATTGTGGTGTGCACTACCTTCATCTCATTTGATCATTTGACCATTACATTCACATTATTTAGACTGGGATCAAACTCTGATATGGTATCAGAGCCACTCTAGTAAATGTTTGTCTGATATTTCATTGCTATTAAGTTATTTTTTGAAATCTTGAGATTATTTGCATATATTACAAGGAAATTTGTTTGAGGGTTTGAAAAATATAGGAACCTTAAAAATTAGGTGTATAATTCTACATGTAGTAGTGTTTCTTGGATTGGTTTTCTCGTATTGTTTCAGGTAGTTTTGTTGGCTCAGTTTCACCAAGCTTATGACTTGATCTTATTGAACACTGCCACCCATCTCCATTTTCCATTTGGCAATGTAGTTTGCATGCTTGAACTTGTTGTTTATATACCTTTGCCTCTATTGGATCCTTGGTTGGATCTTGAAAATTGAAGTGGATTTTACAAGGTGTCTCCCACCTCTAGTTTTTCACAACTGAGTCCCTCGCTCCCCCTAGATCTTCACATCATTCCACATCTTTTCTGGTTGCCACTGGTCACCTATGCATGCTTGTGTGAAATTACTTTCATTTTCATCTAGTTCGACGTAGACCAATCTACTCTAAAACTTGTTCAATGGTCTTCCTAAGGCCATGACCATCCACTAAACATGTATTGATTTTCACAGCTATGTGCTACCTCTACTGGTTGTTTGTTCTCTATTCGTAGTCCTCCTCTTAGTCGTATCAAAACATTATTTTGCCTTCTTCTGTGTAAGTCAAAACCTAGAATTATTTTGAATAAAGTTTTATTAAAACATAAATCACTTTAATGATTTATAAATTTAATAATACACTTTATTTTAATTTATGAAAGGTGGTGTATTTAGAATAAAAGAGGGGAACCTTTTTTAATTAAGAAAAAGGGTGAAAAGTGGGAAAGTTGTTTTCAAACTTTTGATATCATGTATTGATGTTAAATATTCGTATAAAGATTTTAAAGTTTATTGTGGGGAAGGCATGATAATTAGGGGATATAAGGTGTTTTTTTTAAAATTATTTTAAGTAAAAATAAATAACATATTGTGAGTAATTTTTTTAAAGATGAGAAATATTTTGTTTAAAACTCTTCATATACTCTCTAGACAAAGACTAGAGGGTGAGGTCCAGTTTGGCAGGTGGCCAAACCACCTCAAATTTAAAACATTTATTTTCTCTCTATTGTCACTATTTGGACTAGTTTTCCTTAGACACATCTTCAATGAAGTCCGATGTTCTCATTTTGTTTGCAAAAACTTGTTTTTTTGACTTGCACTGATTGCTCTAAATGCATTATAGACTGAGTTAGACGTATTTTGAGCATGCATTTGCAACATTTGGGGGGGTTCACCATTTCATAGTTTATGTGGGTGTACTTTGTTGTTCTGAGTCACTTTCCATTTTGTTTGCATTCTCTATTTTCTATAATAATTACAACTACCACTACTACTATAACTCAACTCAACACTAAAATGGATTCAAGTTTAATCAACCCACTAACTCCCATTAACTATCACGAATGAAAAATTAAGATGAAAATCATTCTGAGGAGTAAGGGTTTGTATAGGATAACCATGGGTGATGAAACTAAACATAGCATAAATGCAGAGATAGTCAAGTGGTATAATAATAGTGATGAAGCCTATGGGTTATTGTGTCTTTTTGTGTCTCCTAATCTCATTTTCCACATAGAATTTGCTAAGACTCCCAAAGAAGTTTGGATTAGTTTGGAAATGCTATTTGGGAAGCTTGAGGTAATGAGAGGTCATGAGATGGAAAACAAATTCATTAGCCTAAGTCTTAGAAATTTTAAAACTCTTTAAGATTTCTTCACTAAGTTCAAGGATTTAAGATTGTAGTTGAAATATTGTGGGATAAAGAAGAAAGATGACCAGTTAATTCTCTTTATTCTCTCCAAGCTTGGTCCTAACTATTTAGTATTTTTCTTTACTTTCCATGCCACTAAAATTGCTTTGGGCACTACATGGAAAATTCCCTCTTTAGATGCTTTCATTGCCGACTTAACTAGGGAGTAAGAGAAGTTGATCTAGATGGGCACACTGAAGTCAACAAAACCTCAATCCCTAATTATTGGGAATGGGAAAGCAAAGAGTCCAAAAAAAGAGAGGAATAAGAAGAATATGTATCAAGAGAAGAAAAAAGAATCAAACTTTGCCAAAAGCAACACTGAAGCCTCCTCTTCCAATGGCAAACATAAGAAAGATAAGGTCAAGTGTGCCTACTATAATAAAAATGGGCATGATGAACATAAGTACATGAAGAAGCAAATAGATCACCTAACTCATCTCTTAGAGAAAAATAATGTAGGTGTTCATGAGTCCATCAAGCATAATTCATCTACCCAAGATTATACTAAGGCAAAGGGCATGGGGAAAGATAAATAAAAGTGCAAGGCTCTTGTAGCAGTTGTAACTTTAACATCTTCATGGGTTATTGATTCATGTGCTTCTCACCATGTGGGCTATTCACAGGTTGAGTTTTATTCCTTTGAGCTTTGTAGCATATATTTTATTAGTTTGGGTGATGACACTTGTGTACCAGTTATAGGGAGAGAGTCTATTGAAATATAAGGAAGAACATTCAATAATGTTCTAAGTGTTCCTTCTCTTTCAATCAATCTCCTATCCATGTATCAAATCACTCACATAAGCAAAGGCATGAGGGTTGAGTTTCTACCAGATTTGGTTATCATCAAGGAGTTGCATAGTGATTCTACAATAGAAGTGGGTAGGGTAGATCACCAAGTGAGGTTATACACCTCACATTTTACACATGATTCTTCTCTAACTGCATTTCTGACTCATTCATATGGAGTTATAAAATTATGACATGAGTGGTTTGGCCACCTTAACTACCGCTACCTTGAATAACTTATCAAAAATGACATGGTCATAAGCTTGCCTTGAGTCCAATTCTCTAAGGGATTATGTGAGGATTGCTCTCTTGGAAAGCACCTTAAAGCAAAATTTGATAAAGGTAAAGCTTGGAGGGCTTCACATGCATTGGAGTTAGTTCATAGTGATGTATCTAGGCCTTTTCCAAGTCTATCTTTTACAAGGTCTAAGTACATTCTCACTTTCATTGATGATTTCTCAAGATATACATGGGTCTACTTTATTAAACAAAAGTATGAAGTGTTTGAAAAATTTCAAGACTTTAAGGCACTTGTTGAAAAACAATCTATAAAATCTATCAAGATTCTTCAAATTGATAATGGGGGTGAATATGTTAGCCATAGATTTGAGTAGTTTTGCACTGTAGAGGGGATTGATTTGTCTGGATAGTTACTTACAGTCCCTCATAGAATGGAGTTGTAGAATGCAAGAATAGATACTTGAAAGAGACAGCTAGCTATATGATTCACTCTAGGTCATTGGCCCCTCAGTATTGGGTCGAAGCCATTAATTGTGCTTGCTATATTTAGAACATAATTCTTCATAAAGCTTTGAAAAGCATAATTCCATTTTATGTTTGACATAAAAGGAAACCTGAGGCTGAACACTTTAGGGTTTTTATATCTCAATCTATGGCACATATACCAAAGAAGAAACACAACTATGGAACCTAAGCCCAAGCCTTGCATCTTTATAGGTTATCTGAATGGTGTCAAGGGGTGCCACCTTCTACATCCAACCACACATGAGTTGTTCATATAGAGAATTTTTCAATTTTAGGAGAGTCCCAAATAATCAACACTTAACACTTATTCTCTTTCATTATATTCACTTCAACTTGATGATTCTTCTTCTGACTCAGATCATCCAGAGCAGGTTCTTGAGATAGGTTATTCTTAATCTTCTAGTTATGATAATAAGGATAATGATGAGGAGTCTTCTACATCTACCTCTAGTCATATTTTATAGGATGAGGAGTCAATACCTGACTCATCCACATCTGGGCCCCTTTGGGCTAGGCAGACACTTCAGAGTGTAGGCACTCGGGTAAGGAATCCAATAGATGAGTACTCGAGTAGATTATCAGAGTGGTCCACATGTCTTTTTTGATTTAGTTTCAGATCCATAGACATTTCAAGAGGCTTTAGGCATACCTAAATGGGATAGTGCTATGCATGAAGAATATTCTTCCTTGATCAAAAATCACACTTGGGATTTAACTTCACTTCTTAAGGGAAGGAAGATGATTTGATGTAGGTGGATATATCATACCAAGTTTGTATCAGATGGGTCAGTTGATAAGTACAAGGCTTGATTGGTTACTAAAGGTTTTTCATAGGTATCTAATATTGACTACTTAGATACATTTTCACCTATTTGAAATATGACTTTGATCTGACTCACACTAGCTATAGTGGTATCACATTATTGGGATGTACATCAGATGGATGTGAAGAGTGCCTTTCTTCATGGAGACCTTGAGGAGGAGATCTACATAGAACAAGAACATGGGTTTGTTCAAGATTCATCCTTAGTTTGTAGACTTAGAAAATCCATCTATGGACTCAAATAGGCCCCTCGATCTTGGTACACCAAGATGGATTCCTTCCTCCTTACTTTAAGTTTCACTAGGTGTCATTCTGACCCCAATGTATACTTCTAGGATGATTCTTTATTGATACTGGTCCTTTATGTTGATGATATTTTGATCATTGGAATCCTCATCATCTATTGTGAAGGTGAAAAAATCTCTACAAGACATATTTGACATGACTAAATTGGGTCTTTTACATTACTTCCTCGACATCGAGATCTCATAGTTTGATTTAGGTATTTCACTTTCACAACCCAAGTATGTCTCAATATTTTAGCTCAGTTTCACATGGGTGATTGTAACCCATCAATGACTCCCTTTCTATTAGGAGTCAAGCTTAAGGTTGACTATTTTACACTATTGGTTGATGTCACTTGGTATCGACAACTTGTTGTAGCCTCATTTATATGACTCATACCAAGCTTGACATTTCATATGTAGTGGGACTTGTCTTCAGATTCATGCAATAACCCCATAAGCTACACTAAAAAGAAGCTAAGAAGATCTTGCACTATATTTAAGTCTCTTATAGGTTCAAGATTTACTAAAGATTTGGCACAAAGGTTGACTTGGTTAGTTTTAAAGATTTCGATTAGGCTAACGATACTCAAAATTGTAAGTCCACTTTAGGTTATAGTTTTTCTTTAGGTTCTAGTCCTATAAGTTGGTCTAGAAAGAAGCAAAATGATATTGCTATATCTTCCAAAGAGGTAGTATATGGGAGCTATTAATGTAGCTACTAAGGCTATTTGGCTTTAGGAGATTTTATTTGAGTTTGGCATTCCTATCAGGCATCCCACCATCATTTATTGTGACAACTAGAGTAATATATATATATATATATATATATATATATATATATATATATATATATATATATATATATATATATATATATGATTCAACACCAACATACTAAACACATTGAGATTCACATGCATTTTATTTGGGAGCTTATTCATGGTTAGGTCATTGATTTGAGTTTTTTCTAGTCTTCAGAGTAGGTTACAGATATTTTTACCAAACCATTCATCAAGAGAAAGTTTATTTATATATGAGTTCTTGGGGTACAATTTACATCACTAATAACATCATCTTCATGGGGGCCTTCTAGCCTCTTCTCTTCTTCTATGTCTCTCTTTAGTGGGGGGGGGAGTTTTCTTCCCTTTTCTCCACTTTGTGAGAGATTTCTTTGTACTTGGGTACTTGATCAGGCCTATTTGCTAGGACCCAGTTCTACTACCCACCTAAGCTATGGTTAAGGCAGGGTGTTAGTGTAGATTTTTCACCTTACTTAGGTTTTTATGACACTTATATTATTCACTATGCTTAGGTGGATATTTGGTTATTGAGGATGATTTATGAGTTCATCTATTTATACACCCACATATGGAAATTGTGGTCAAATGGGTTAGTGAGGATGCCTTGTCATTCACCAATAAATGTTGACTTATCTTTAGCACATGGGGTTACTATTCGTTTGGCAACTGATCCTTGTTCACATTGCCAAATGGATGTGGATCCATGCCTCTTCACAACCTATATAATGGCCTATTCTCCTTTTTATTTTGTGAGGTGTGAGAGCTATTGATCTTGTGTGGATTAATGAAGGTTTGGGTTTTTCTCATATCTCTTGTCTTGTGTAATATTCTTGGTTTGTGATTTAATTTTGCTTCAGTTTCATTATGATGTGTACTAGCTTTATCTCATGTGATTATTTGACCATTGCATTTGCATTATCTAGATTAGGATAAAAATCCAATAACATCATTCAAATTTCAAAGTTGTGATGCACTATGAGAAACACATATAAAGTTTAAATTTTTGGATCTTAAACACGTTTAAAACCACTTAAGCTTCGATGTTACATCTTTCAAATTTCAATGTTATGATGCATTGTGAGAAACACATAAAGTTTGAATCTTTTTATCTTAAACATGTTTGAAATCACTTAAGCTTTAGTATTACATCATTAAAATTTCAATGTTGCGATGCATTATGAGAAATTCACATAAAGTTTAAAACTTTGTATCTTAAAAATGTTCAAAACCACTTAATCTTCAGTGTTACATCATTCAAATTTTAAATTTATGATGCATTATGAGAAACACATATGAAGTTGGAATATTTGGATCTTAAACATGTTTAAAATCACTTAAGCTCTGATTTTACATCATTCAAATTTCAAAGTTGTGATGTATTTTTAGAAATGCACATAAAATTCAAATCTTTGGTTCTTAAACACAGTCAAAACCACTTAAACTTTGATTTTACATCATTCAAATTTTAAAGTTGTGATGTATTATAAGAAACATGCATAAAGTTCAAATCTTTGAATCTTAAACATGTTCAAAACTACTTAAGCTTTGGTATTACCTCATTTAAATTTTAAAGTTATGATGCATTATGAAAAACATGCATAAAGTTTGAATATTTGAATCTTAAACATGTTTAAATTTGCTTGAGCTTCGGTATTACATCATTCAAATTTCAAAGTTGTGATGCATAATGAAAAACATATATAAAATTCAAATCTTTTGATCTTAAACACGTTTAAAACTACTTGATCTCCAGTATTATATCATTCACATTTCAAATTTGTGATGCATTATGAGAATCATGCATACATTTTAATTATTTGGATCTTAAACACATTCAAAACCACTTGAGCTTTGGTATTATATCATTCAAATTTCAAATTTGTGATGCATTGTGAGAAACATGCATAAATTTTAAATATTTAGATATTAAACATGTTCAAAACTGCTTAAGATTTGGTGTTACATCATTCAAATTTCAAATTTATGATGTACTATGATAATTGCACATAAAGTTTGAATCTTTGGATCTTAAACATATTCAAAACTGCTTAAGCTTCAATGTTACATCAATTAAATTTCAAAGTTGCGATGCATTTGAAAAACATGCATAAAGTTTGAATCATTAGATCTTAAACACATTCAAAATCACTTAAGCTTCGGTGTTACATCATTCAAATTTCAAAGTTGTGATGTGTTATGAGAAATGCACACAAATTTCAAATCTTTGGATATTAAACATGTTTTAAACCATAAAAGCTTTGGTGTTACATCATTCAAATTTTAAAGTTGTGATGCATTATCAAAAATGCTCATAAAGTTCAAATCTTTAGATCTTAAATATGTTCAAAACCATTTAAAATTCAATATTACATCATTCAAATTTTAAAGTTGTGATGCATAATGAGAAATATGCATAAAGTTCAAATCTTTGTATCTTATCATTCAAATTTCAAAGTTATGATGCATTGTGAGAAATGAGTATAAAGTTCATTTTTTTGTATCTTAAACACATTAAAAACTACTTAAGCTTCAATGTTACATCAATCAAATTTAAAAGTTGCCATGCATAATGTGAAACACACATAAATTTTGAATCTTTGGATCTGAAACACATTCAAAACTACTTAAGCTTCAATATTATATGTTTCAAATTTCAAAGTTACATTGCATTATGAGAAACATGCATAAAGTTCTAATATTTAGATCTTAAACACATTCAAAACCACTTAAGCTTTGATTTTACATCATTTGAATTTCAAAGTTACAATGCATTATTATAAACGTACATAAAGTTTGAATCTTTGGATCTTAAACACATTCAAAACCACTTACGTTTCTGTATTACATCATTCAAATTTCAAAGTTGTGATGCATTATGAGAAATACACATAGATTTTAACTATTTGGATCTTAAACATGCTTAAAACTACTTAAGCTTCGGTGTTACATAACTTGAATTTCAAAATTATGATGCATTGTGAGAAACACACATAAAGTTCAAATTTTTGGATCTTAAACATGTTCAAAACCACTTAAGCTTCGGTGTTATGTCATTCAAATTTCAAAGTTGTGATGCATTGTGAGAAACACACATAAATTATGAATATATGGATCTTAAACATGTTCAAAATTGCTTAAGATTCAGTGTTACATCATACAAATTTCAAAGTTACAATGCATTATGAGAAATGCACATAAAATTTAAATCTTTGGATTTTAAACACGTTTAAAATTGCTTAAGCTTCGGTGTTACATCTTTGAAATTTCAATGTTGTGATGCATTTTGAAAAATGGGCATAAAGTTGAATCTTTATATCTTAAACACATTCAAAATCACTTAAGCTTCAATGTTACATCAATCAAATTTCAATGTTGTAATGTATTGTGAGAAATGTGCATAAAGTTCGAATCTTTGGATCTTAAATATGTTCAAAACCACTTAATATTTGGTGTTACATCATTTAAATTTTAAAGTTGTGATGCATTATGAGAAACACACATAAATTTCAAATATTTGGATCTTGAACATGTTTAAATCACTTAAGCTCCAGTGTTACATCATTCAAATTTTAAAGTTGTAGTGCATTATGAGAAACACGCATAAAGTTTGATTTTTTGGATCTTAAACACATTCAAAACCACTTAAGCTCTGGTGTGACATCATTCAAATTTCAAAGTTGTGATGCATTATGAGAAATGTGCATAAAGTTCAAATCTTTGGATCTTAAACATGTTCAAAACCGCTTAAGCTCTGGTATTACATCATTTGAATTTCAAAGTTGCAATGCATTATGAGAAACATGCATAAAGTTTGAATATTTGTATCTTAAACATGTTTAAAACTACTTGAGCTTCAGTATTACATCATTCAAATTTCAAAGTTATAATGCATTATGAGAAACGCGAATAAAGTTGAAATCTTTAGATCTTAAATACGTTCAAAACCACTTGAGCTTCGATATTACATCATTCAAATTTCAAAGTTATGATGCATTGTGAGAAATGCACATAAATTTCAAATCTTTGGATCTTAAACATGTTCAAAACTACTTGAGCTTCGGTATTACAACATTCAAATTTCAAAGTTGCGATGTATTGTGAGAAACATGCATAAAGTTTGAATCTTTAAATCTTAAACATGTTTAATACTACTTAAACTTTGGTGTTACATCATTCAAATTTTAAAGTTGTGATGCATTATGAGAAATGCACATAAAGTTCTATTCTTTGGATTTTAAACACATCCAAAACCACTTAATCTTTGGTGTTACATCATTCAAATTTCAAAGTTGTGATGCATTTTAAGAAACGTGTATTAAGTTCAAATCTTTAGATCTTAAACACATTCAAAATTTCTTGAGCTTTGGTGTTACATCATTCAAATTTTAAAGTTGTGATACATTATGAGAAACATGCATAAAGTTTGAATCTTTGGACTTTAGATTCGGTGTTATATCATTAGAATTTCAAAATTATGATGTATGATGAGAAATGCACATAAATTTCAAATCTTTAAATTTTAAACACGTTTAAAATTGCTTAAACTTCAATGTTACATCATTTAAATTTCAAAGTTGTGATGCATTATGAGAAACACACATAAAGTTTGAATCTTTGGATCTTAAATGTTTAAAATCATTTAATATTTGGTATTACATCATTCAAATTTTAAAGTTATGATGCATTATGAGAAATGTGCATAAAATTTGAAGCTTTGGATCTTAAACACATTGAAAATTGCTTAAATTTTGGTATTACATCATTCAAATTTCAAAGTTGTAATGCATTATGGGAAATTCATATAATGTTTGAATCTTAAAAATATTCAAAACCACTTAAGCTTCAATATTACATCATTCAAATTCTAAAATTACGATGCATTACAAGAAACATGCATAAAGTTTGAATCTTTGGATCTTAAACATGTTTAAAATTATTTAGGCTTCTATATTACATCATTTAAATTTCAAAGTTACGATGCATTATGAGAAATATGCATATAATTTAAATCTTTAGATCTTAAACATGATTAAAACTACTTAAGCTTTGGTATTACACCATTCAAATTTTAAAGTTGTCATGCAGTATGAAAAATATGCATAAAGTTCAAATCTTTGGATCTCAAACATATTCAAAACTGCTTAAGCTTTGGTATTACATCATTTAAATTTCAATGTTGTGATGCGTTATGAGAAACACACATAAAGTTCAAATCTTTAGATATTAAACACGTTCAAAACCACTTAAACTTCAGTGTTTCATCATTCAAATTTTAAATTTGTGATGCATTATGAGAAATACACACAAAGTTTGAATCTTTGGATCTTAAACAAGTTCAAAATTGCTTAAGTTTCAGTGTTTCTTCATTCACATTTCAAAGTTATGATGCATTATGAGTAACACGCATAAAGTTTAAATCTTTAGATCTTAAACATGTTCAAAATCACTTAAGCTTCGGTGTTAGATCATTCAAATTTCAAATTTGTGATGCATTGTGAGAAATGCGCATAAATTTCAAATATTTAGATCTTAAACATGTTGAAAACTGCTTAAGCTTCGATATTACATCATTCAAATTTTAAAGTTACAATGCATTGTGAGAAACATGCATAAAGTTCAAATCTTTAGATCTTAGACACATTCAAAACTGCTTAAACTTTGGTGTTAAATCATTCAAATTTCAATGTTTTGATGTATTATGAGAAATGTGCATAAAATTCAAATCTTTGGATCTTAAACCTATTAAAAACTGCTTAAGCTTTGGTATTACATCATTCAAATTTCAAAGTTGTGATGCATTATGAGAAACTCACAAAAAGTTTGAGTCTTTAGATCTTAAACACAATCAAAATCACTTAAGCTTTAGTATTACATCATTTAAATTTCAAAGTTGTGATGCATTATGAAAAACGTGCATAAAGTTTGAATCTTTGCATCTTAAACACATTAAAAATTACTTAAGCCAAATTTAATATTACATCATTGAAATTTTAAAGTTGCGATGCAATGTAAGAAATACATATAAAGTTTGAATCTTTGGATCTTAAACACGTTAAAAAATGCTTAAGATTTAGTGTTACATCATTCATTCTTGAATGTTATAATGCATTATGAGAAATACACATAAGTTTAAATCTTTAGATGTGAAACATGTTCAAAAATTCTTAAGCTTTGGTGTTAAATCATTCAAATTTCAAATTTGCCATACATTAAGAGAAACATGCATAAAGTTCGAATCTTTGGATCTTAAACATGTTTAAAATCGCTTATGCTTTAGTATTACATCATTGAAATTTCAAAGTTGTGATGCATTGTGAGAAACATGCATAAAGTTTGAATCTTTGAATATTAAAAATATTTAAAACCACTTAAGCCTCGGTGTTACATCATTCAAATTTCAAAGTTGTCATGTGATTTAACTTATTTTAGAATAATAGAATTTTATTCCTATTTTAGTTAAAGGTTTGGATTAATAAATTAGTACATAATATAACAATAAATATAGTCCTTATTTGTGTAACTATTTATCTTTTTCACCTTTCTAAAAATAACAATAAATAAGAAGAAATATAAGTTAGCTAGAAAATAGTCTAAGACAACTAATATAGAGGTTGAAAATGGCTATGCAAGACTGAGAAGGTGTTGTAAACTTGAATCTAGATTTCATTGGGAAAAATGATAGAAGTGCTAAAAAGTGGATGATTTGGTGTCTAATGCTGTTGTCCATTCCTATCGCTATTATCCAAACTAATCACAGAGACTTGAAACTTTTTGTGTAGTTGTGTAGTGCCTGTGTGAACATGCCTATGAAAAATCAAGTGCTGGTTATTGATAGAACTCACTGTGGAGTTGATTTTTTCTTCAAACCCTAACCCTCCATCATGCTTGATAAAATAACATTTGAGTCACTTGAAAAAGAGAGAGATTAGTGTGAAATATGTACTAAATGTGCAATCCACACCCCTTGTGTGGGTACACTTCCTACATACCAATACTTTGAAGAGGGATCAAGCCATATGTAGTTCTCCCACCTACTGTGCTTTATGCAATAGTGTGATGTAGATGCAAATGCCAAATTGATAGTGTTTGAGGTGGCTAAGGACTAGTTTGAGGATTTGAGTAGGTTTGTAGCTGTGTTAGGTGACTATGTGCAAAGAATAGGGAAGTTTGCCTTAGTTCGTTATTTGTATTCTTTCTTAATTTATAAGTTTGGTCACCTCTTTTATAAATGAGCTTTGAGTGGGCTTTTATAAGGAATAATTGGTCATGGGTTAGATGTATTCATGCTAGGTTGACCTAATTAAGGATAAGGACCAGATGAAAATGATTGTTGGGGCTCAAAGTGCAATTGGATAGGATCCCTAAAAATGGGACACTTCTCTATGGGGTGATATAGTCTAAATGGGGTCCTCTTATCCTATAGGCTTAGGACTTGGGGGAATAGGATTGACACAGGTAATACTGTCTGGCTGAGGTGGAATGATCGTTCAAAAGGTTTTAGATGACTAGAAATGAGCAAAAAGGTGTTTATAAGGGTCACAAGAGAATTAAAAAAGGACCTATGGATGGGGTGTTACAAGCCATGCTCAAAATACCAATTTGGACATTTTATATGGCTATATTTCCCCCCCTTATTCTAGTGATGCAATAAAGTGAAATACTAGGATAAAAGAAAATAAGAAAGCATACCTGAACTTACCTATAAGGGTGAAGCCCATAAAGATGTGTGATGCTGAGTGTGAAGAAAGAGAGAACATCATGAAGTATAAATGAAATATGTGAACCAATATAAAACCTATTGTGATGTTGAGTGATGCTAGGTATATGTTGTACCAAGAGTAATATTGTGAATGAAGTTGAGCACTCAATTCCCCAAGGGTGGCTCAAGAGTACAAAAGTTGGCCCTTTGGCTCCATCATCACCCACTATGTAGTGAAGCTATGTGATCATGCATGTGTTAATCAATGTTTGGACTCTATGTCCAATCCCTCTGAGTAGGTGGCTCAAGAATACAAAGGCTAGCTAGTCCTTTCACTCCATTATTGCCTAGTAAGTGTGAACTATGAACTGATACCAGTATGAATGTGTGTCATATGAGATGGCTCATGAAGCCCATGAATGCTTTGTAATCTAATAATGTGGCATGGATAACTAAATGTGGTCTAAGAACTAGGCCAATCTTGGCCACTCCAAAAGGTGGAGATTAGGCTTATATGAAAGCCACTAAAAAATTGATAACTAGGCTTATATTAAAGCCACTTCAAAATGATGCCAACCACCTACAGATGGAGTAAGGCACACAACTACTGAGAATACCTAGGTAATATAATGAACTAAAAAAAAAAAAAGGCATGCACATTGCCCCCAATCACTGGTGTCTATAACATGGATTCTGATCTAGAAGTTATACCAACTACCCAATCTAAAAATGGAAGTGAGAGCCATCATGCCGTACATGATGCCCCCTATATCTGGATAATCTAAGTAAAATTGTACTAAAACTACCCAATGTAAACTAGATTGTAGCTAAAAAATTATAATTGACCTTAACTTTCTATTTGTTTCTATTTTTTTTAGGTTTTTAGCTGTTTGGATAGGAGCATAAAAAAGTGGACACTTTGTTGTAGGGCACTATAGTTTGAATGGGGTGCTCTTGTCCTTTCCTACTTTTGATGATTATTCTATGTTCATCCCTATTTTTTTGGTCTATTCTATGTGTTTTGAATTTTGATTACTATTTTAAGTGTTTTGAAAACTGATTTTGACCAATAGAGGGCTCTAATCTTTGTGACAAAACCCCTGTTTGTTGCCCCCCCTTCTGAGGGTAGGAATGAAGACCTTGCAATGACTGCCCTCAAAATAAAGAACCATGTAAGTGTGTTATTTTATGAAATACATGATATAATAATGATGATAAAAAAGATGTCTCGAAATATAGCATAGTTTGTGTTGGAGATTGTTAGATCAACAGGGGTATGCCTAGATAGATGTAACAATGTAATAGCATGTGTATTATACTGAACTGAAACTAAAAATCTGGTTAGTTTTCAAGGAGGAATGGATCATGATGTCCATCATGGCAGCCAAGAAGGCAAGATAATGCATGATGTGGATCATGGCATTGCAAATAACTGAGAAGCAAACAATCAAAGAAGCATACAAGGCAAGAAGCAAGAAGCATAAAAAAGAGGCTAAGGGGCCAAGCAAATAAGGAACATGGGCACATGCCACTCAAACTAGGAAAGTAAACATACAAGGCATATTAAAATGCCCATATACACATACAATTACAAACAAGAAAGGTTGATGTGAAGGCCACAAACATATACGAAAGTATAAGTAAAGAACATTGACAAATGTCCTAAGGCACAGATAAGTAAAAAAATAGGAACTAAGAAATGCAATCACATCTAGCTACTCAAAGCAAAAAAGGAAGGCATGTAAATGCTAGAAATACTATCACATCGAACTGATCAAAACAAGAAGTGATAGTATGCCAAACATGCAGTACAATACTAGGTAGATGCTAAGAAATACACAAGTGCTATATACTAATGAGTGTCGATAGAATAATCTATGTAAGCTAGTAAGTAATATACATTAACATGATAACTAGAGTGATTGGTATAGGAGTGACATAACCTAGATGTAGTCATGTAGAAGATGCCCCTGATGGGTAGATATGTTAATGTGGGTCTTGAATGTATAAGTAGGATGCCACCTCAATGGGTAGAGTGAAGTAATCAAGGATCTAGGTGTCACTACACACACTCAAAGAATATCAAGTGAAGCATGGTAATGTATATAAATTGACAAACAATAGTATAGAACAACAAAATGTAAGTCTAGTTAGTAGTAGAAATGTAAAGCATGAATGATGCGTATAATTGAAAAGTTTTTGGTGTTTTGAGTTATTTAAATGCTTTTGTATTTTGACATGTTATATTATTTTTGGTATTTTGAAATAAGCCTTGCAAAAGTAATCATAAGGAAACTATGTACAAGAAATAAAAAAGAAACTATGTACAAGTAAGCTAAGAAATTATGTACAGGAAATATTGAGAAGAAATGATACTAACCGATGAGTCTCATAAGAGACTACCTATCATGGTGTCTTATATCAAGGAGAGGGATCATTCATGATCATGAAACATGATGGAAGGGTTGAGACTCTGACTCTGAAAGCTATGTATGCTGTAAGTGCTCTAAAATCTCTATAGTGGAAATCAACTATGGGGTCCCCCTATAACTCTAAAAAGTGGTTGTAATTATGGGGCTCTTAGGTTTTGGGGATCTTAGGGACCTATCTGGCATTATAATAATCTCTCTAAAAAGTTGCTCTATGTGTAGAGGCATGAGACCTCAATGATACTACCTTGGCTGTGAATACTATAGCTAAAAATTGTCTAGAATCTTGAAACTATCATTGATGCAGTGGTCTCTTTAAGAAAGGCCTCTGTGGAAGTATATGAAATCTCTATGGTAGTGAGAGAGGCCTCGACTGTGTCAATCTCAACTAGAGAAAGAACTATAACTAATGGAGGAGCTAAAACTAGTGACTATAGAGTAGGATATGGCTTTGAAGTGAGGAATGGTAACTCATATTAAACTCCACCAACTGTAACAACTTGATTAGCGTGAATGTATTTCATAAATTTGTGAACTATATAAGATACTGCATAAAGTTTCTAGATCCATGGTCAACTAAACAACATGTCAAAGACTCCTACACTAAGAACAATAGTAAATGGTATGGCCATATGTGCTGGACCAACTTGTAAAAGAAGTACAATCTCACCCAATGAACTTTGTATGTGTCCATTGAATCTATTGATAATTGTGTCTATCAAGGTGATATCTTATGTTGAATATCCCAAATCCTGAAGTAATGTCATAGTGCACATGTTCACATTAGATCCATTGTCTACAAGAACACTATGAATGGGATGGTGATCAATGTAGGCTATGATAAAGAGTGCATAGTAATTTGAATCATCCTCAACTATCTCCTGCTCTGAGAAGGAGATCGAAGGTCTAGCTATAACTCTAGAATTATACACACCAATCATGTTGCTCAAAGGATGTGACTCAACTGAAGGTACTTGGTATGTAGCTGGTAGAGGGTGTGCATAATATGCATGGTGAACACTTGATGTGCCCCCTGTCTCTTATTTAGAATGTTGTGGAAAAGGATTTGAGAAGATTTTTAGAGCCTTGTCTTATGTTTGCTTTACCTGAGGAGGCTCAACTAGAGTGTCAAGATCAATAAGGTTGCCATCTATCAAGTCCTGTATCTTATGTCACAAACTAATGCATTTGTTTATTATGTGGCCTGGTGCCCTATGAAAATCATATAATGCATTTTGATCATATCCACATGGAAGAGGCTTTGTCATATCAACTTCCCAAATAGGAGGGATAGATAGGACATTGATTCCAATAGCTATTGTAAGACTCTAGCTGGAGATATTGGTAGATTGGTAAAGGCTCACTGAGGAGGCACTAATAAAACCACTCATTAAGGGTGCTCTAAAGCTGCATTAATTATAGGTTGATTTTGACTTTTGCTATCATTAATCTTTACTTTGTATGGGACTTTACTATTATTTTTATTTATTATTTTTGATATGCTTGTGTACTTGAGTTTGCCCTTTGAAAGTAATTTGACTTCCCTTTCCTTTAGTGTATGACCTAACTCAGTGAAGGAAGAAAACATTTTGAATGTTACTGACTCATGCAAAGTTGGCAGAATACTCTATTTGAAGAGATCTTGTAATTCTTGATTGATTATGAGGCTAGTCATTTTAGCCAAGATAGTCTTATATCTAAGAACATAATCTATGGAATGCTCATTTGACTTTTGTTTCTATAGTGCAACTTAGGCATAAGAAACCTTGTCACATATGTTAATGCTAAAATGAGCTAGGAATATGTTAGTTAAAGAATTGAATGCTTTGATTGACTGATTTAGTAGACCATAAAACCACTGTAGAGCATAATCCTTTAAACTTCATGGAAATAGCTTGGTTAGTAACTAATCATTTGGCGCATAATCCAAGAATGCCACATGAAAATCTCTCAAGTGTGTCTCTATATCACCCTTTCCATCATATAGAGTGAGTTTGGGTTGAATAAAACCTGGTGGCAAGGGTGTAAAATCAATTTGGCTTGTCAATGGTGTACAAAGTAGATCAAAAGAGTTGAAACCCTGTGTTGGTCTAGAGGCACTTTGCTCAATATGTAGTACTTTGGATTGAAAAGATTTAATATTTTGCATAAGGGTAGCCACATCAGGAGGCAAAGATGTACTAGCTGTAACTAGTGGTGCCACATAGGAAGGTTGGGCTGTTATAGGGGGTTGTTGAGACATAATTACCCCTGTAGTGTCATTTATAATTGGTTTTTCTATGGTTTGAAGGGATTGACCATTGTTTGCTTTTTGTTGTTCTTCTTATAGTATTTTAAACATATCATCTTGAATATTAGTATTTTTAGTTAAAAGGTCTTGAAGTTCACACTTATCAGTTTCATCAAAGCTAGTATAGTGGGCCATTATTAAAGTAGGAAAAAAAAGCAAAGTAGATTGAATTTTTTGCAATAAGTTATAGTAAGGAAAATGCGATGGAAGGAAAGTACTGAATAAAGGAAATGTAAATTCCTAAAAACATCAAACATGAATATGCATAAAAAGGATACGAAGCTCACTAACATGTAAGGTGATACCTCAAAGGCATAGGGACCTAGTATATTCGATTAGGGTTTGAAAGAAATGATTTTTAAAATTTCTAATATGAATTTTAAAAATTTAATGTGAAATTATGATTTATATATGTAGGAAAAACTAGAAGAATTTTTCTAAAATCAGCAAGGAATTTTCCCTAGGGTTTCTAGGGTTTTTATAAACAAACAAAGTAAGCCAGGTTCACCAAAAGATTTAGCTTATTTGGGAATAATGGATTTTTATTCTTATTTTAGTTAAAGGTGTTGATTAATAAATCATTATAGAATATAACAATACAATCCTAATTTGTGTAACTATTTATCTTTTTCACCTTTCTAAAAATAACAATAAATATAACTTAGCTAGAAAACAAACTGAGATGGCTGATACAGAGGTTAAAAATGACTATGCAGGATTGGGAAGGTATCATAAACCTAAATCTAGATTTTTTTGGGTGAAAGGACAAGAGCATCAAAAATTGGATGCTTTGGTGTCTAATGATATTATTTATTCCTATTTCTATTATCCAAACTAATCATAGAGACCTAAAACTTTCTAGGTAGTTGCACTATGCCTATGAAAAATTGAGTGTTAGTTTTTGATAGAACTAACTATGGAGATGATTTTATCTTCAAACCCTAGCCCTCCATCATGCTTGATAAAATGACATTTGAGTCACTTGAGAAAGAGGGGGTTAGTGTGAAAGATGTACTAAACATGCAATCCACACCTCTTGTGTGGGCACACTGCCTACATACCAATACTCTAAAAAGGTATCAAGCCATATGTAGTTCTCCCACCTAGTATGCTTTGTGCAATAATGTAATGTGGATGCAAATGCCAAATTGATAGTGTTTGAAGTGATTAGGGATTGGTATAAGGATTTTAGTAGGTTTACAACTATATTGGGTGACTGTGTGTAAATAATAGGGAAGTTTGCCTTAGTGCTTTGTTTATATTCTTGCTTGCTTTGTAAGTTTTGTCACCTCTTTTGTAAATGAGATTTGAGTGGACTTTTATAGGGAATAATTAGTCATGGGTTAGATGTATTCACACCAGGCTGACCTAATTAAGGATAAGGATTAGATGAAAATGACCGTAGGGGATCAAAGTACAAATGGATAGGACCATAAAAAATGGGACACTTCTCTATGGGGTGATATAGTCCAAATAGGGTGCTCTTGTCCTATAGGATCACGACGTAGGGGAATAAGATTAACATGAGAATACTATCTGGTTGAGAATGAATGATTGTTTTAAAGGTTCTAGATGACTGGAAATAAGCAAAAAGGTGTCTAGAAGGGTTGCAAGAGCATGCAAAAAGGACTTTTTGATAGGGTGTTGTAAGCCACACCCAAACTACTAGTTTAGATATTTTAGATGACTACATCATGCATTATGAAAAATGTGCATAAAGTTTAAATCTTTAGATCTTAAACATGTTCAAAATCATTATTGGGATTAGAAAATGGATAAGAAAAGCTACACAAGATATTCTTAAGATATTCATACATTATGTATTCAATTATTGGCTATATGTATTTTATCCTATCCTCCATGACTTGTAAAAGGATAGAAGATGAAAAGTCTCCTCATTTGGCACCAAACTATGAGAAGAATGTGAACAGTCAAAAACTATAAATGACTATAAATATGTATACTTACATGAAGAAGAGTTTGTTGAGATCAATATAGACTATTTGGTTACGGTTACCTATTGTATTTCTTCTTTTGTTCCTTGCATGCACTATCATGTTTAATGTTTGGGTTTAATTCTATTTAATTTTACTCCAAATGCTCTACAAACCTTAATTAATTATTAGTTAATCTTAATTCCTATCTATCACACAATAATTCATCTCTGCTATGTTTTTGTCTTCCTTGTTAACTATGAATTCTCTGCACTATCCTGTACATTAGAATAAAACTTAGTTATCCTTATCCTTAGCATATTTTATTATATCAGGAACCTTTTCTAACAATGGTGTGGTGAGTGTGAAAACACTCCTTCTGAAGGAAACTATGCTAAGATGGTTACTAGGTTAATGAGACATAGAGACATGGTGAGATCAAAAAGTATAGAACTTCATAGAAGAAGAATCTAAAATGATTGGTCTTACCATAAGTGAAATTATTTAGGAGCATATATGTAGAGAAATATATGTATTTTTTTTGGCTGAACTACCTAAAATACTAATTAACTGGTTGATAAGACTAAAATATTATTGATTCAATCCTAGAATGAAAGAAACAATTACCTGGACCGAAGAGAAGATAAACTAGTTGATGAAACTAGAAACTAACTGGATGAGAGCAATAGACTATTGGATTATCACCACCATAGATGGATATATTATCAAGTTCACAATTCAAGGATATATAGTGTTCAAAGTCAAGTAAGATTGGTTATCTAAGGAATCAGAGGAATTTTTTTGCAACACCTACCTCTCCTATTAAAGATGTTGCTTGTGGATAAGGCCATGGTACCTAATCCAACCAATATAAAGTAGTCACTTTAGGTGTATGGGGGTGTGTGTGACATGATGGTGAATGATGGATAGATGAGTAAGTAAAGCTTAAACTTGAATCTAGAATGGAGATGTGAGGAAAGAAGAGTCAGAAGAAAAGTTTGGATTAAGAATGGGAACTGTGACAATAGAATAAATTAAATAAATAGAAAAATACCCAAGTAACTACGAGCGGAGGTAAGAGTAGCAGTAGATTAAATGATGAATGAGTGTGAAGATGTGATAAGTGAGAGGACAAATGAAGGATGAATAAAGAGGATGAGGGATGGTGATAGATAGAACAAAGTGATGAAGATGAGATGTGCAAAGAATAAGGTGAGAATAGTTTAAAAGTAGAAGAAATAGATGATAGATGTAGTGTGAAGCTATAAGAAATGGTATTATTTTAAGAATGATAATTATGAAAAGAAATAAAATATATTTGTAGGTTAATCAAAGGGTCAAATACAACATAAGAAGATGCAAGAAAGAACCATTCACCAAAAGAGCACACATCCCTGCAACCCAATCTTTTATATTCTAATAGAAGCTTTCAACCAGGTGAACATGAATATAATAGTTGGGAAGGACCATTTATGAATCAAGTGCATCATTGGGGCACCAAAATTCATACAATATCAATTAGAAAGGTTTTTAAGGCCATATATATTGTTGAAACTAAGCAAATAAGAGAAGAAAGTGCAAAAAAACAAAGTACACATGATAACTCTCCTAGTGTGTAGAGTAGTACACAACTAGGATTACCAACAATGTAGCCTCCTCTAACATCAGCTCCATAGAAGACTCCATCTATACCAATCAACATGATAACCCATCTAGGAGGATTCATAAACTTAGCCAAATATTATGGGTCCATGGATCCTGAATAGTACCTACTAACTTGCAAGATGAGATGGCAAGCTAAGGGCATCACTAATGAAGTTGTCCAAAAGTATAAATTAGTAGGGGCACTAGCTAGAAAATCACTGGAGTTCATATATAGAAGAGACCTTCATTAGGCAAGTATAAAAAATGTTAAGGACTGGCTGGTCACAAAATTCAAGATCAAGAAATGCACCAGCTAGACTACATAGGACCTGAAAGAGATATGACAAAAGTCTAGGGAATTGGTTTATGACTATGACCATAGATTTTTTGATTTAATGAATAAAGTAGAATTTGTTTTAATAGATAAAGACAAAGATATGTATTTCATTGAATGATTATGCTCCATAATTAGGTTTGTCACTATGCAAATTCAATATGCTATAAAAGTTGATGCTGGAGCTACTGCCTTGCACATAGAATAAATTGAAGATTATGGAGAAGCTCCTATTGCTAATTCTAAAATTGAAAATACATTACAAGATTTCATGAAAAAAATGGAGCAATACCATAAGGTAGATAAGCCTAAATTGAATTTATGGTGTATGGAGTATGGAAAATAAGGACACCACATAAATGATTATCCTAAAATCAAGATAGAATTTTGTGAACTCTATTGAGTAGTTGGGCATGCCACCTTCTGCATCAATATACCAAGAACCCACGGAATTTGTATTACAATTTTTCCAAGTTGCCTAACCATGATGAGAATAACTATAGGGATTTGTAGGATCTTAAATAAGGCATCACTAAAAATGTTTGGAAACCCAGATAGGTCCATAATAGATTCCAAGTTCACCATAGTATCAGCCTTAAGGTCTAGCTGGATGGACCCCTCCTTCACTAGGTTAGACACCTCCATCCCCTCAATACCAATAAGCAACATCCTATATCTCACCCATAATAAAACAAAAATAAACAAGTTGGACCCCACCATTTATGCAATAATAATTCAAAATCAGAGATAAAAATCAACAAAACTACTATTAGAACACTGCGTAACAACAAGGAGGGTATTGAGGTGGATATCAATCCAATAGAGGAGGATCTTGAGGTAGATATAGAGGAGGATACCAGGGTGGTAAAAGCAAATATTAATGACCTCCTCTATAATGCTACATGTGTAGAGAATATAATCATATTTAATAAAATTTATCGATGAACCCACAAAGATAGTCGTATTGCACCTACTGCACAATCTTTGACCAACATGACACAAAATATTATCATATTCTAGAGAAGCAAAGAAAGAACAAGGCTATATGGAATGTGAATATGGTGAGTGCATGGCCTAAATAAAATGTGGTTCTTGAATGTTGTTATATGATAACAACACGTAGTCAAAAGGTTGCCTATACTTGAGATGCCTTAGGATCAAGGAATTTAAAAAGCTAAATGGGATAAATACCCATATCTAACTATAAAAAAGAGCCTCATGTATGATGTTGTGTAGATGTTGAAAAACATTTAACATTAGGATACTATTGATGGTGATGTTGTAAAAATAGATGCACAAATGTATGGCCAAATCATGCACATTATGAATCAGGAAGGAGTTTCATTATGCTAACTAATCTAATGAAGCTTTTAATCACACTATGTAATGATGATATCTCCTAGAACATCACCAACCTATTGCATAATCTACTAGAGTGTGCATAACATGGGCAATAGAAGACAAAGAAGTTAGTTTGGTATTTCAAAATGAAAAATACCTAGGATCTTGATGCACACATTGATATTGAGGTTGTTGGCTACAATATTTGAAATGCTATCTTTGATTTTGGTAACATAGTTAATATGATTCATAGGTCCACATGGGAGGCTATTGGATGCTTGGCTCTAAGCTACAACCCAATAATTTTGAGCCTAGTTGATTATGGAAAAGTTGAGCCCACTGGAAGATTAGAGGACGTCGAGATCAAAGTTACAGAATTATCTCTGTGAGGTGACTTTGAATTCATTGACATGAAGACCACAACAACACATTAGCCCATGCTGATAGGTAAAAAATGGGCATATGATGGTCAAATGACTATCAATACACTACAAAATAGCTAAAGGCACATCAAGGTAATAAAGTTATTATCATTCCTCTCAATAGAGCATATAAGCCTTACATTATTCCAATTGAACCAAATTCCCCATACATTGTGTAAGAAACTAGTTGGATGAAGGTGAATTATGAGGAAAATCCAAAAGATCTGCACATAGCTAAATGCAACTATAATGTATCTAGCAAGGGGCATAATAGTAGAATAGCTAGTAGAATAATGAATAGTGGTTTAGTACCACATGTATAAGGAGGAGTTGGGTAGATGGTAACTAGTATAAATTAAGGGGCATAAGATATAATAAGGCATCAAAGAAGTCATTTGTAATTATAGCTTGCTCTAATAGGAGGCTACCCCCTCGAAAAGGCCCATGATATAGATTTATTCCCTCTATAAAAGGAATATAGTTTTAATATATTTAGTATTTGTCTAATTTTTTATATATTAGCATACAACTAAACCACTATTCATTATTCTATAAGATTTTTTACTATTATACCCCTTTCTAAGTACATTACAACTTCTTGTATCAACACACTAAACCTTAGGTATGATCATTGCTCACTTAATAACTGAAGACATCAGAACAATTGAGACTCAAACTAGTAGCTATGCAGTCGATCACAAACTAGTTTGTCATTCAAGAGTGCACATATATGTCTACAAAATATCCTACTCAGTCAAAAGTTGACTTCCTTTATCAAGATGATGATCACATGTAAGACTACATAGAACCGATCATAAAAGGCACTTTACTATGGGAAACAACTTCATCTATTAATCAAAACTCAAAGACCCACCTCCTCAATTAGGCCTAAGGTGACCATGAACTCTAATTGATGCAAATGGTCTTTGTGCATGAGCAATAGCTTCTTATATACTATGCAACTAAGGACATGAATGACTTCATTCTGTGTTTGCAAGTTAATATACCAACCATCAGCTAGTGGGTCAACACTCTAAATTATGCCCTGAAAGGAGTTGCTATGACATGGTGGGTAACTCATCAAGATGACCAACTTGAGTGGGATGATGATTATGAGCTCATGATCAACAGGTTTTAGTTTTCATAGTTGATCCATACCAAGTGTCCAATATTTCAATGTGAGTTCCCTAAAATTCATATACATAAATGTGTTGAAGTCTGTAATGAGGAACACGTGGAACCAAAGTATTGGGTTCACATTTTCCACTATACACTTACTTGATTACCAATAACATGGTACATGCACCAAGAATGCAAAAGGGAGACCAAGCATTGGGCACAAGTGCAAAGTGATTTTATACAAACATTTATTTTTGAAGATGAAAATCCTCTAGTTCATAATGCACTATAAAAACTCAAAATCTTATTATGTTATGGGTGCACAGAAGACTTAATCACTACAATAGAATCCACTCTATAGAAGAAATCAACCTCTAATCTTAATTCAATAATACAAAGGTACAAATTTGCTAAGAATGAAGAACGATATCTGACATAGCCATGTCACCAAATACAAGATGAAGCATAAGACATTGAGGATTTTGATTTTGATGGTGATATGGAGTTAAATGATTTATTTTAACCTAAGTGACCTGTAGAACTAATTAAGGACATCAATGCAATACCCACTATATAAGACAAGCTGCATAACATCTGAATTCCTGAATAGGAAGGGCCCCAAAGGATATAAGAATATATTGATGAATAAAAATGCAATATTTATCAATAATCTATTAAAAGTCATGTCATAAATATCAAAACATAGGAGGTTCCAAAATTGATGAACATCAATGATTATTGGATAAAAGTTGAAAGTTTAGAACCTCTGTAACTTCTAAGGGATTATCAAGATGCCTTTCCCACCAAATTCTCATAGGTTCAAGGTGTTGACCCATCTCTTTGAGGGATATATATTAAATTGAAGGAGTGTGCGTGGCCTATAAAGAAGTGGTCATATAATCTCAATCCAAACATGAAGCTAAAAGTAAAGGCTAAATTGGATAGAATGTAAGATGTAAGAATAATCTATTTGATATAAAAAGCAGATTGGGTAAGCCCCATAGTAGTGCAGCCTGAGAAAATAGGAGAAACCTAAGTATGTGCGGATTACCATATTTTGAATGATACATGTGTCAATGATCCATTCCTAATTCCATTCATAGATGAATTTTTGGAGTCTGTTGTAGGACATGAAGTTTATTCTTTCATGGATGGGTTCAGTGGATATACCGATTGTAGATAAAGATAGAGCCAAAATGAATTTTGTAATAGAATGGGGTTCTTTTGCATACAAAGTCATGATTTTTGGCCTTAATAATGCACCTGTGATGTTCCCTCATGTAGTAGTGATTGCATTCAAGGATTTCATTCATGACTTCCAAGAAGTTTACCTTAATGATTGGCTAGTCTTTTCCTTCTTCAAAGAACTTTTATCTAAGTTGTGTCTAATGCTATAATGATGCTAAGCTTTGTTCATCACTTTAAATTTTAATAATTTTTTATTTTTCACACCCTTTGGTTATTTACTTGGACATGTCATATGCAATGAAGGTATTCTGGTTTATTAGGCAAAAATTGTAGTAATCTTGAGTATGCCTCCACCCATCAGCTCCACTGAAGTGTGCTCTTTTCTAGGATATATAGGCTACTATCACAAGTTTATCAATGGCTATGGAGCTATTTAATAGCTATTGGAATCTTTACTATACCAAAATGTGAAGTTTGTCTAGACTTTAGAATGCCAAGTAGCCTTTATCGAGTTGAAGCAAAGACTAGTTAATGTGCCCATACTTGTTTTTATAGACTAGAACAAGCCTTTTCACGTACATGTGGATGCTTTAGGTATCACATTTGGTGCTATGATTATGTAGTCAAGATATGGTAGACTTGACAATCCTATTCATTTTGGTAGCCATAAAATATTTGATGTAGAGAAAAACTATACAACCATTGAACAAGAAGCATTGGCTATTGTATTCAAACTTCAGACATTCTAGCACTATCTACTTATGACACCGCTAGAAGTCTTCAATGATCATCAACCCCTATGATACCTTGTCAACAAGCCAATTATAGGAGGATGAATCTCTTGCTAGTTAATGTTGTTTAAAGAGTTTTAATTCTACATTAATGTAAAACCAAGAAGAGAGAACATGTGACTAGACCATGTCAGTTGTATTCCTAATAGTGAAGAGCTAGAAGAATTACAAGAAGACTCTCTTGATGCTCACATATTCCATGTCTCTACGATTCCTAAAAATTTCAAAGCTATTGCCAACTTCCTTGAACAAGGAGTCTTCCCTATGCACTATCAAGAGCGTGATAAGTAGTAGTTTATGACTAGCACCATGCCATATACCATCATTAATGGGGTTTTGTAATACTTGGGGAGAGATGAAGTTATGTGTAGGGTTGTTTTGGAATATGAATGATCTTAACTCTTACAAGAAGCACATCAAGGACTTCTAAGAAGACATTTTTGGCAGAAATGATGGCTAGAAAGCTTCTACAGAATGGATTATGGTGACCAAATATGTTATAGGATATACACAGAGTTGTACAATAGTGCTATGTCTGCCAATGCATGGATAAACCATTACAGAAAGATGAAATGCATTTGTAGCCTCTATTAGCTAAACAACCTTTTAAACAATGGGGCATTGACTTTATTAGACCTATCGACCCACCAAGCAAGTGTAGTAAAACAAGGTACATCATTACTATGATAAACTATTTTACTAAGTGGGTCAAAGTTGCTACAACACCTATATATGGTATGAAGGACATGATAAAGTTTCTATATGAAAACATCACTACAAGGTTTGAATGCCCTATAAAATTAGTTAACTATAGAGGAATGCAATTTATAAATAATACCATCAAAGCTTTGACTGAATAATTTATGATCTCTCATTGCAAAAGCATTGCGTATCATCCATAGGCCAATGACCAAGATGAAGCTGCTAATATAGTACTAAATAAAATGTTGACAAAGATATGTGACATCAAGCAAGATGATTAGGAAGATTGCATTCTTATGATTTTCTAGAAATATTGCACACACTATAAAAGGGCTACATGATTTAGGCCATTCTAGTTGGTGTATGGTCTTGAAGAAGTCATGTCAATGGAATACTTAGTACCCAGCCTACACATTGCCATGGTCATGTGACTCAAATATCATGAGTCTCTTAATAATCATCTCCTTAAACTAAATTAGATAGATGAGTTTAGACACAGAGTAGCTTGAATGTAGGAAGTACACAAGTAGAGCCAAAAAGTATGGCATGATAGGAACTTATGCCAAAAAGAATTTTATAAAGATCAGCAAATCTTATCATATGACAGTCATTTTAGAGCATTCTTGGACAAGTTACAAATACAATGGAAAGGCTCTACATTATACATGATCTAACATAGTAAGGAATAGTGGTTTTAAGAGATCTTCAGGGAACCATGTTACCAGGGTAGGTAAATGGCTATAGGCTTAAGCCCTGCCACCAATAGTCAATTGATATCATTATTCAAACTAAGAGGGTGCTAAGTAACACCATGTAGATTAGGATTTACCTATTTTGAATGTTTTGTGTGTGTTTCTTTTATATTTTTTTTGTTTTTAGATGATCTCAATAATAATATTATGAATCAAAAAGACCAAGCATCATGTGTACCAACCATGTGCAAGAGGATCCATGTGTGCCATTGGGAAAGTAAAAGAGGAGTGACTGAAAGATATTAAGTCTGAAAAAAGTATGAAAATGTCCCATCCATAAGATATCCATCAAATAATGACCATCCACCAGAAGTAAATGCTAGATCTAAGGGTTGATTGACATGATCTTTAACAAATAAATGGCCCATCAACATCAACTATCTATACCCCCATATAAACACCAAAGAGCACATCAACGTAACTCTATAAATGCACCAATGACTAACTACCTTAATAACTAGATCAGATATTGATTTGTCACATCCAACATTGCATTCAAGTTGAGTGGATAACTAATCATGGATTTGATGCAGACTCTAATAGGTAAAAATTCTATAAAATCCAATTTTGAATACCAAGTTGGCATTTCATCCTTATGCATATTTTTCATGAGCTAAAAATATCAATAGCTCAGCTTATTTTCTTACACCAAGAATAGATAGCTTCTTACTTTCTTCATTCCACATAAATATAGATAATTAATAACTAATTAGGGCTCTTACTAATGTGAAAAAAGAGGCCATGGGTGTCAATATGGTGCCCAAGCAAACAAAGTTTAGTGACCAAGATCCATTTGACTACCTTCATCATGCTGAACATAAGCTCTTCCACCTTGATACTATTGATGTTGTGCAACCACGCATCCTCACATCTCCCCACTAGTTATGGAATATAGATTTTGAACACCTATTATGTATGCCTACATTTGGTGACCTAGAATAAACCATACAAGTTTTTCTCATCTAGTACAATGAAGGCAACATATATTTTGGCTCAGATGAGATTGTTTTCATCAATACATAAGATATGGCTTGATCTTTAGGCATGCCTGCACATGGAGATTTTTTGTTGTCATACAAGATAAAAATTCCTCCCATTTTTAAAGAAGTTTGGGATCTGTATGTGTGGGGAAACAAAGGGATTCCAATTAATGAAATCCAAGATGAACCAATGCATAACCTCATGGATTGCATGGTAGATGACCGAGTTTGCCTAGTAAATACCTAAAGGAGTTGTGCACATCACCCATCAGATGATCTATTGTAATGAATAATTCAACTAACTAGAGTACTTCATCTATGAGTTACTCATGAATATTGAGAAATGCTACACCTCCCCTAAGTAAACATTCTAATATCAATTCCTTATCTTTTTACTCTACTTCACATAATGGAAGTCACTAGAGGGAGAAATGCACCCTAATATAGACTAATGGTTGGTATAACAATTCTAAAATCTTATCTTGACATAAGACTATGGAACTCTCACATATAAGGGCAAATTAAAATCTTGGTGGGAAGCGTGTTTAGACCTTATTACCACACATACCTAAGTGCCACATGACATCATACAATACTTGGTTTAGCATACCTAGATCACCCTGCTACCCTAAAGAGTCTTCATTACCATTTATGAACTACCATTGTCACCCTTCTAACTACTCCCCTTCTTCATGCCAATGGACATGGTGCAGGACTAAGTGGCTTAATATAAAACATTCATAGCCACACGTGCGAACCCTTTACAAGCCATACCATATGGAGTAGATGTTTCTACCATGAAACAACTAGAATAAATAAGAAAATCATAATAACATAAGGGAAAACACAAAATAGACCCTTTTTTGGCATCCCATTACTTGAAGTGAAAGACACACAACACAATAACCTAGATGGATGATTCTAAGGTGCCATAGATAACAAGTTCCTATGACCTCCTTTATATGGGCACAGATGCTACACAAAAAATTAGGCTAGCAGTAGAGGCCATAATACAACAATAAGCACTAACAACCACCTCGACAAGATCATAGTTGCTAGATATGCCACTAAGAGGTGTATGGCTATGGGATATTCCTATATTGGGTGTTTGACACACTGTCTTCTCACTCCCACTAGCCACCATACCATAGCCAAATACTATAGAATTTATAGGCACATTGGACACTCTTCCAGTCAAGCAATTGGCTTCTCTGAACATGTCACAACTACCCTTAAAGAAATAACTGGAGGGTGCCACAACTTTCAAATAATCAATCATATAAAAGGCTACCTCCTTAGATCAAGAATGAGATCAATCTAAGGTAGATAATGTGCAACTCAGGGTCCATCTTCATGAAGTGGACAAGATGATTGAAGATACTTACCTAGACTTGGTCACTCGAGTAATCCTAGACCAAGTGATGTCAAACCACCATAGGCTCAAGATGTTAGTCACTGAGCTCATAAAGGATTGGTACATAACCCAATAATTTTGTGTAGTCAATACATTAGGCTAGAGTATGAAGATAGGTAACTACTATGATAACCTTATTGGAGGAGTATCAGAGCATGATTTATATTACAACTCTCCAAGCACATCAAGTCACATAAAGTTTACTAGACTAGAAGTAACACTCGATAACTCTCTCACCAGTTCCAGTGTAGATTTTGCCACTGCTACAACCACCAAGACAACCATGTACATTCAAACTACATCAATGGATGAGAATGACCTTGATCTCTAAGAATCATTCATCACTAGGGATAATGTTCATGATAGACTTATTGACTACCAGAACAAGATTCGATATAGTTCATTTATAGGGCTACAAGCCAAATGCCATGCGGAGAAGTTAGAATAGCTAAGTGGAGAAATCCAGACAAGGATCAATAATACAAAGGTAACCATTGGCATCATTGATGACACAAACCTAAAACAACTTATTGAACATCATGCATTGATGCACATCCTATTACACATGGTCTAGGAAGTGATTATTGATTGGTATACTTACAAAAGTGACCTAGCTCCATTTTATAATGAGGTTGCTTAGATTTTCATTATTTTAGTCTACTAGTCACCATCAGAGCTCCAACAAGTCATTGCATAGTGTAAGGTTACACAGTCCAGGGCCAAAGATCCTACTTACAAGTCATATTCTACTAAAATTCCACCTCCTTCTAGTTAAGTACCATGTAAGGTTCAAATTTTGAAATTTTGTAAACATTTTTTGTATTGGAAATGATTAGAAAGACAAGTGGGGCTAGAGTAGTTGAAAACCCATAAAGGGAATCCACTTGATTACACTAAACTATTGAAAACTTGAAAGGGAGGTAGGTTGGTATACTACTTAGTTGAAAACCCAAAAGGGTGGCTAAGTAGTGCATAAGAGGTGAAAATCAGAAACAACACCTTGAGTGATTACTATGACTGTTACTAGTCTACCCATTTCCTTAGCTTCTGCCCTGAGTGCACCATCATATGATCTTAAGATGTTGTCTTAGGATAAGACAAAATTTTAAATTTAGGAAATTGTTGGGAGAAGAAAATAGATAAAAAAATCTATGTAAGATATTTTGTGGATATTTGTGCATTATGTATTCAGTTATCGGCCACATGTATTTTATCATATCCTCCACAACTTGTAAACTGATAGAAGATGAACAGTCTCCTCTTTTAATGCCAAAGTATGAGAAGAATGTGAATAGTTAGAGATTATAAATGACTATAAATATATATGCTTATATGAAGAAGAGGATGAACCTTTGTTGAGATCAATATAGACTATTTGGTTATGGTAACTGATTATATATTTTAATTTATTCCTTGTATGCGCTATCATGTTACATCAGAATAAAACTTAGCTATCCTCATCCTTAACATGTTATATTATATCAGGAACCTTTGCTAACAATGGTGTGGTGAGTGTGAAAACACTCCTTCTGAAGGAAACTATGCTAAGATGGTTATCAGGACAACAAGACATAAAAACATGGTTAGACCAAAAAGTATGGAACTTTGTAGAAGCAGAATCTAAAATGACTAGTCTTACCATAAGTGAAATTATTCAAGAGCATATATACAGAGAAATATATGATATTTTTTGGTGTGAACTACCTAAACTAGTAATTAACTAGTTGATAAGACTATAATATTATTGATTCAATCATAGAATGAAAGAAACAATTACCTAGACTGAAGAGAAGATAGACCAGTTGATGAAACTGGAAATTGACTGGATGAGAGCAATAGACTACTGGGTTTCCACCACTATAGATGGATATATTACCAGGTTCATAGTACAAGGCTATATAACATTCAAATCTATGTAAGACTGGTTTGTCTAAGGAATAAAAGGAAATATTTTGCAATGTTTACCTCTCCTATTAAAAATGTTGGTTGTGGATAAGGCCATGGTGCCTACTCCAACCAATATGGAGTAGTCACTTTGGGCATATGGAGGTGTGTGTGACATGATGGTGAATGATGGATAGATGATTAAGTAAAGCTTGAACCTGAATCCAAAATGGAGATGTGAGGGAAGAAGAGTTAGAAGAAAAGTTTGAATTTAAAATGGGAACTATGATAATAGAACATATGGAATAAATAAAAGAATACCTAAGTTGCTGTGAGTAGAGGTAAAAGTAGTAGTAGATTAGATGATGAATGAGTGAAAATATGTTATGAATGAGAGGATAAATGAAAGATGAATAAAGAGGATGAGAGATGTCAACAGATAGAGTGAAGTGAGGAACAACAAGATGAAGATGAGATTTGTGAAGAAGGTGAGAATAGTTTAGAAGTAGAACAAATAGATGGTAGATGTAGTGCACAACTACAAGAAAGGGTATTATTATTAGAAGAATAATTATGCAAAAAATAGAATATAGTCACAATTTAATCACAAGTTCAAGTGTAACAAAAGAAGAAGATGCAAGAAAGAATCATTCATCAAAAGAGCACACATCCCCATAGCTCAATATTTTATATTCTAGTAGAAGCTTTTAGCAAGGTGAATCATAAGATAATAGTTGGGAAGGACCATTTATGGAACAAGTACATCATTGGGGCACTAAAATTCATACAAGATCAATTATAAAGGCTTTGATGGTCATAGATTTTGTTGAAACTAAATAAAGAAGAGAAGAAAGTGTAAAAAAATAGTGTGCAAGATAACTCTCCTAATGCACAAAGTAGTACACAACTAGGATTACCTAAAATTTAGCCTCATCTGATATAAAATATGAAGAAGACTCCATATATACTAGTCAACATGATGACACATCTAGGAGGATTCATAAACTTAGCCAACTATTATGGGTCCATGGATCTTGAATAATACCTGCTAACTTGCAAGATGAGATGGAAAGCTAAGGGAATAACTAACGAAGCTATCCAAAAGTGTGAATTAGTAGGGGCACTATTTGGTAGAGTATTGGAGTTCATATACTAAAGATACCTTCAACAATCAAGTCTAAAAGACATAATGGAGTGGCTGGTCATAAAATTCAAGATTAAGAAATGCATCAGGCAGGCTATACAGGACTTGAAAGAGATACAAAAAATGTATGGAGAATTGGGTTATGACTATGACCATAGATTCTATGATGTAATGAATAAGTTATAATTTGTGTTAATAGATAAAGATCAAGCTGTAGGGTTCATCAAAGGACTACACTTTAGAATCAAGTTTGCCACTGTGCAAACTCAATATGCTACAAAAGAAGATGCTAGAGATGCTGCCCTACGCATAGAACAAATTGAAGATTATGAAGAAGCTCCTATTTCTAATTATAAGATTTAAAATACATTATAGGATTTCATGAAAAAAATGGAGAAATACCATGAGGCAGATAAACCTAAATTGAATCTATGGTGTATAGAGTGCAAAAAAAGACAACACAAAAATGATTATCCTAAAATCAAGATAGAATTTTGTGAACTCTACTAAATAGTCAGGCATGCCACCATGTAATATTACCTTTTACAATAATATATCAAGAACTTGTAAAATATGTATTGTAATTTTTGTAAATCACCTAACCATGATGAGAAGAACTATAGGGCTTTATAAGAGCTTAAATAAGGCATCAATAAAAATCTATTCACCATCACTACGAAACAAATCTCCTCAATAAAGAAAGCAATCCTAGGCCTAAAGGTCGTTAAGGGTTTTACAACCTAGATAGGTCCATAATAGATTGTGAGTTCATCGTAGTATCAACCTTAAGGTTTGGCTAGATAGAACACTCTTTCACTGAGTTGGACACCTCCATCACCTTAGTACCAATATGCAACACCCTAGAGCTCACCCATAACATAACAACAATAAATAAGTTGGAACCCACTAGCTACACAACAACAATTAGAAATTGGAGCTAGCAATCAACAAAACCAATATTGGAATACTATGCAACAAGGAGGGTATCAAGGTGGATATTAGTCCAAAAGAGGAGGAGCTTGAGGTAGATATAGAGGAGGATACCAGGGTGGCAGAGGAAATAACTATCAATGGCCTCCTCTACAATGCTACCTATGCAGAGAATACAATCATGTTCAATGCATTTACCTAATGAACCCACAAAGATAGTCATATTATGACTACTACAAAATCATTGACCAATATGACATAAAAGATTGTCTTGTTTTAAAAAAGCAAAGAAAGGACAAGGTTGTATGGAATGTGAATATGGTGAGTGCGTAACCTAAATAAAATGTGTTCTTGAATGATATTACATGACAACAACATGCAGACAAAGGGATGCCTCCACTTAATATGCCTTAGGATTAGGGAATTTGAAAAGCTAAACAAGATAAATACCTAAATCTAGCTATAGAAAAGATCCTAATGTATGAAGCTATGTAGATGTTTAAAAACATTCAACATCAAGACACCATTGATGGTCATGTTGTAGAAATAGATGCATAAATGTATGGAAAAATCATGCACATTATGCATCAATATGGAGTTGTCACTATGCTAACTGATCTACTAAAACTTTTAAGAACACTACGTAATGAGGATATCTAATAGAACATCACCAACCTATTGCATAATCTACTAGAGTGTGCATAGTGTGGGAAACAAAAGATGGAAAAGATAGTATAATATATCAAAATGAAGAAGCCCTGGGATGTTGATGCATGCATTGATGTTGAGGTTACTGGCTATGAGATTCCAAATGCTATCTTTGATTTTGGTAGCATAGTTAATATGATTCCTAGGTCCACATGGGTGAATATTGGATGCTCAACTCTAAGCTACATCATAGTAACTTTGAGCCTAGATGATTAATGAAAAGTTGGGCCCATTGGCATATTAGAGGACATCAAGATCAAAGTTTTAGAATTTTCTATGTGAGGTGACTTTGAAGTCATCGATATGAAGCGCGTAATAACACATTACCCTATGCTGATATGTAAAAAATGGGCATATAATGGTCAACTGACTATGAATACATTGTACAATCTACTAGAGGCACATCAATGTGATAAATTTTTTGTCATTCCTCTCAGAAGAGTGCACAAGCCTTACATCATTCTAGATAAACCATATTCCCCATATGTTATGTGCAAGAAACTAGTTGGATGAAAGTAAATTCTGAGGAAAATCCAAAAGCTCTACGTGTAGTTGGATGCACATCCTATACCAAATCACTAAAACTTAGGTATAATCACTATTCACTTAACAACTAAAGACATCAAAATAATGGAGGCTCAATCTAGTAATTACATGGTCAATCACAAACTAGTTTGTCATCGAATAGTGCATGTTTATGTCTGTAAAATCTCCTACTCAATGAAAAGTTAACTTCCTTTATCAAACTAATGATCACATGTAGGACACATAGACCCAACTAGGGAAGGCAATTTTCCATGGGAAACAGCTTCATCTATTAATGGTGGCTCAGATACCCACCTCCTCAACTGGGCTCGAGGTGACCATAAACTCTGACGAATGAGAATGGTCTTTACACATGAGCGATAACTTCTTATATACTATGAAATTAAGGATATCAATGACTTCATTCTATGCTTCCAAGTTCATATATCAACCATTAGATAGTGGGTCAACACTCTAAATTATGCCCTGAAAGGAGTTGCTATGATATAATGGGTAACTCATTGAAATGACCAACTTTAGTGGGATGATGCCTGTGAGCTCATGATCAACAGGTTCGAGTTGTCACAGTTGATCTGTACTAATTGGTAATTCTTCAAAGAAGGTGAGTGCCCTAAAATTCATATACATAAATGTGTTGAATTCCATAATGAGGAACTTGTGGCACCAAAGTATTGGGTTCACATTTTCCACTATACACTTGCTCTATTACCAACAACATGGTACATGCACCAAGAACACAAAAGGGAGACCAAACATTGGGCACAACTACAAAGTGATTTTATATAAACATTTTTTTTCAAAGATGAAAATCCTTTGGTTCAAAATGCACTATAAAAATTCAAATATTTCTTATGCCATGGGTGCACAGAAGACTTAAACACTACAATAGAATCCACTATGCAAAAGAATGCAGCCTTTGATCTTAATTCAATAATACAAAGGTATAAAGCTACTAAACATGAAGAATAATATTTGACATAGCCATGTCACCAAATACAAGATGAGGCAAAAGACATTGAGGATTTTGATTTTGATTGTGATCTAGATTTGAATGATTTATTTGAACCTGAGTGACTTGTAGAACCAATCAAGGACACCGATGAAGCACCCACTGAATAAGACAAGTTACATAGCATCCAAATTCTTGAATAGGAAGGATACCAGAGGATATAAGAAATTATTGATGAATACAAATGTAATATTATCGACAACCTATTAAAAACATGTCATAAACATTAGAATAGAGGAGGTTCTAAAATTGGTGAACATCGATTATTATTGGACAAATGCTAAAATTTTGGAAGCTCTACAACATTTGAGGGATTATCAAGATGTCTTTCCCACCAAATTCTTAGAGATTCAAGGTGTTGACCCATCTCTTGGAGAGATGCATATTGAATTCAAGGAGTGTGCATGGCCTATAAAGAAGTGGTCATATAAAATCAATATGAACATGAAGCTAAAATTAAAGGTTGAATTGGATACATTGTAGGACACAGGAATAATCTATCCAATAGAAAAAGTAGATTGGGTAATCCCTATGGTAGTGCATCCCAAGAAAATAGGAGAAATATAAGTATGTGGGGATTATCATATTTTTAATGATGTCTGTGTCAATTATCCATTCCTAATTCCATTAATAGATGAAGTTTTGGAGTCTATTAAAGGACATGAATTTTATTTTTTCATGAATGGGTTTAGTAGATATCATCAAATACTGATTGCAGAAGAAGATAGAGATAAAATGGCTTTTATAATGGAATGGGGTTCTTTTGCATACAATGTCATGCCTTTTATCATTAAGAATGCACATGCTATGTTCTCTCACATAGTAGTGACTGCATTCAAGGATTTCATTCATGACTTCCTAAAAGTTTCCCTCGATGACTGGATAGTATTTTCCTTGTTGAAAGAACGTTTGTCTAAGTTACATCTAATGTTGGAATGATGCCAAACTCTTTGCATTGCTTTAAATTTGAATAAATGTTTTTTTTTCATATCCTTTGGTGTTTTTCTTGGACATGTCATATGCAGTGAAGGTATTTTGGTTGATTAGGTAAAAATTACAATAATCTTGAGTATGCCTCTATCCATCAGCTCGACCAAAGTGCACTCTTTTCTGAGACATACAGGGTACTATCACAAGTTTATCAAAGGTTACACAACTATTTCATCTCTATTAGATTCCTTATTGCAAAAAGATGTGAAGTTTATTTGGACTTCAAAACACCAAGCATCCTTTATCAAGCTAAAGAAAATATTAGTTACTATGCCCATACTTGTTTTTTTAGACTAGTGAAAGCATTTTCACATACATGTGGATGCTTTGGGTATTGCAGTTAGTGTTGTGCTTATATAGCTAAGAGATGGTGGACTTGACCATCCTATTCATTTTTCTAGCTAGAAACTATTCGATATAGAGAAAAACTATACACCACTGAAAGAGAAGCATTAGTTATTATGTTTTCACTTCAAAAATTAGGGCACTATCTACTTGATACATCATACAAAGTCTTCACTGATCATCAAGCCATGTGATACCTTATTAACAATCTGATGTTAGGAAGACACATATCTCACTAGTTAATGTTGTTTTAGAAGTTTTAATTCTACATTAATGTAAAACCATGAAGAGAGAACATGGGACCAGACCATCTCAGCTATATTCTTAATAGTGAAGAGCCAAAATAATTATAAGAAGAATCTCTTGATGCTCACCTCTTTCATATCTCTATGATTCCTAATTTTTTTGAAGCCATTGCCAACTTCCTCGAATAAGGAGTTTCCTTGTGTACTATCAAGAGCATGATAAGAAGTAGTTTATGACTAGAGCCCTACCATATACCATCATTAATGGGATTCTATATCACATAGGGAAGGATGAAGTTCTATGTAGGGTTGCTTTAGAACATGAATGAACCCAAATCTTGCAAGAAGCACATCAAGAAGTCACAAGAGGAAATTTTACGAGAGAAGCTACAACTAGAAAGCTTATACAAAGCAGATTATGGTGGCCAAATCTATTCTAGGATGCATATAGAGTTGTGCAACACTACAATATTTGCCAATGCATAGGTAAACCACTACAAAAAGATGAAATGCCTTTGTATCCTCTATTAGCTGAGCAACATTTTGAATAATGGGACATTGACTATTTTAGACCTATCAAAGCACCAAGCAAGCACAAAAAACCAAGGTACATCATTATTGTGATGGATTATTTTACTAAGTGGGTTGAAGTTGCTACAATACCTAGGAAAATGTGAAGGACACATCAAATTTTCTATATTAAAACATCATTACAAGGTTTAGATGCCTTATAAAATTAGTTAATGATAGAGGAATGCACTTTATAAATAATACCATCAAGGCTTTGACTGAAGAATTTATGATCTCTCATCACAAAAGCATTGCATATCATCCATAGGCTATTGGACAAATTAAATCTTCCAATAAAGTAATGGGTAAAATACTAAAAAGAATCTATAATATCAAGTAGGATGACTGGGAAGATTGCATTCATACAATTTTTTTGGCATATTTCACACATTACAAAAGGGATATGGGATTTCTGCCATTCCAATTGGTGTATGTTCTTAAAACAGTCATGTCAATGAAATACTTAGTACCCAACCTATGTATTGCCATGGTCATGTGACTCCAAGTTCAAGTCTTTTACTAACTAGCTCCTTGAACTAAATCAAATGGATGAGTTTAGATGTAGAGTAATTTGGATTTAGGAAGTGCACAAGTAGAGCCAAAAATCATGGCATGATAGGATCTTATACCAAAAATAATTTCATAAAGATCAACCAATTTTATTGTATGATAGTCATTTCAGAGCATTCTTGGGCAAGTTACAGATATGATAGAAAGGGCCCTACATTATACATGACCTAATGCATCAAGGAACCAAAATTTTAAGAGATATTTAGGGAATCATGTTACCAGGGTAGGTAAATGGCTAGAGGCTTAAAACCTACCGTTAATAGTCAATTTATTTCATTCTACAAACTAAGAGGGTGCTGAGTAACACCATGTAGATTAGGATTTCCCTATTTTTTCATGTTTTGTGTGTGTTTCTTTTCTATTTTATTTGTTTATAGATGATCTTAGCAACAATAATTGTGAAGCAAAAATACCAAGCAGTGTGTGTGCTAATCATGCATATGAGGATCCATGTGTGCCACCAAAAAAGTCAAAGAGGAACAATTGAAAGATATTAAGTCTATGAAAGGTATGAAAATGTCCCATCTACAAGATATCCATTTGATAATGGCCATCCACTAAAAGTAAATGCCAGATTTGAGGGTTAATTGACATGATCTTCAACAAATTGGTAACCTATCAACATTAGTTTTTTGTACCCCTGTACAAACACCAAAGAGCATAAAGGCATAACTCCATACATGTGCTAATGACTAACTACCTTAATGACTAGATTGGATATCGATTTGCCATATCCACCATTGAATTGAAGATGAGTGGATAGTTAAATATGGGTTTGACATGGACTTTAATAGGCATGAATTCTATAAAATCCAAGTTCAAATACCAAGTCAACACTTCATCATTTTGCATATTTTTCATGAGCTACAAATATCAAGAGTTGAGCTTGTTTTCTTGCATTGAGAACATATAGATTCCTACTTCCTTCATTCCACATAGATATGGATACTTCATGACTAATTATGTCTCTTATTGATGCATAAAAGAGGCCATGGGTATCAATATGACACTCAGGCAAACAAATTTTAGTGACCAAGAGCCATTTGACTACCTCCACCAAGATGAATAGGAGCTCTTCCACCCTAATCCTGTTGATGTTGCACAACCATTCACCCTCATAGTTCCCTATTGATTCTAAAATATAGATACTGAGTGCATGTTATGTATGCTTACCTTTGGTAACTTAAGAGAAATCATACAAGTTTTGCTTGGATGATACAATGAAGGCAACATCTATTTGGGGTCAGATGAGACTATTATCATCAATACACAAGTCATGGCCTGAGCTTTAGGCATGCCTATATGTGGATATTATTTACTTCCATATAAGATGAAAATGCCTCCCATTTTGCAATAAGTTTGAGATCTATATGTATGGGGAAATAGAGGGATTCCCTTTAATGAAATCCTAGATGAGCCAGTGTGTATCCTCATGGACTACATAGGTAGATGATTTTGGTAGATGACTAAGTCTACCAAGTAAATACCTAAAGGAGTTATGGATGTCACCCATAAGATGATCCATCACATGAACAATTAAATTCCAATATCATTTCCTTATCTTCCTACTTTGCTTTATGTAATGGAAGTAACTAGAGGGAGAAGTGCACCCTAATACAAACTACTGGCTGATGCAATAATTTTAAAATCTTATCTGGATGGACTATAGAGCTCTCACAAATGAGGTCAAATTCAAATCCTAGTGGGAAGAGTGTTTGGACCTTATTATCACACATACCTGAGTGCCACTTGATAATATGTAGTACCTAGGTTAGCATGCCTCAATTACCTTACTACCTAAAGTAGTCTTCATTACCATCCACAAGCTACCATAGTCACCCTTTTATTGTACCCCTTCTTCATGATAATGGAAATTACATAGACTCAAGTGGCCCAAAAAATCATTCATAACCATGCATGTGACCCACTTATAATACATACCACCTGGAGCAGATACTCCTACCATGCAACAACTAGAAGAGGCAACCACCTTGTAGTAGCAGAAGGGAAAGTGTAAAGTAGACCCTTATTAGATATCCACTCCCCTAAAGTGAAAGACACACAACACCATGACCTAGATGGATGATCCCAAGGTGCCACAAATAGTGACTTCTTATGACCTTTTTTAGATGGGCATAGATTAACATGAACCTAGGTTCCCCAAAGCTCTGACACAACTTTTTAGAATTAAGAGCACACATGATTACCATTATATAAGCAAATTAAACATGTGGAAATAACCAGAAGAACAAATAACTATCAATGAGAAATAACACAGAATATGAGAGGCAACACACAATTGTATTCAACTCATTACAAAGGAAATTACAATAAAGAGATCACACTCTTCTTCCACCTCTTTGAGGTTTCCTCCTCAAGGGCTCCCAGTAATCTTCCCTCCAGAGTAATCTTCTCTCAATAGGTCACAACACACATCTAACACAAGCTGTTGTTCACCTCATTATACTGCCAGTACAATCAAGTACAAATTGGTACTCCAAGTAGATCTCACCATGATCTTGCTCCTTGATGTATTGCTATCACCTTGGATCTTGCTCCCCCACCAATCTCCTTTTGATCCTCACATACACACACCCCTGCAGACCAACCTGATCTTACTTATCACATGTAGATCTCCACCATGATCCTGCAACACCCTGCATATCAAACCTGATCTTACATACATGAAGAATCCTACTTGATTCTACCATGGGAAGAACTCTCCAAGTTCTACACTTGACAATACAACCCATGAGTATATTATATAGATCTCATGCATACACTAATTTAGACAAGCAACTCAAGACTCAAAGTAGTCTTTATCATGCAAACAACCCGTTCACTTAACTGACTATTCATCAACAACAGTTCTGGAACCGCACAGGTGACCGATGTCTGTCCCTATCTGACTGGAGGTAATCGACATCGGCCGACTGCTGTCGAGGTTAGTTTCCTTCTGCACTATCCACTGACCGATGTCGGTGATCCTGCTGATGCTAGCAACTGCATACTCAGCATCCTCCATGTTTGCAACAAGGTGAAGCTTTTAGCTCCACACCCTAACAATCTCCCACTTGGAGATAAATAGTTGCACCTGTACCTATACCAGTACTTTGTCTAATCTGCATCCTGGCTTGTATTCCTCTTCAAGCTCAATCTTGAAGACTACCCACCACACTCCTTGTGGTGTTAATCCTGTGCCTAAATTTCTTCATCCTCAGCTTACCTTCTTCTGCCATTGCTATACTCCCACTCAAATAGAAACCCCTATGAGTAACCTGTAATCAAAAAACCACTAATCAGATCTGGGCCATCTGTTAGTCAAACTCGCTCTGAGAACATCCAACCTCACTCTGATACCATTTGATAGGACCTAGGTTCCCCAAAGCTCTAACACAACTTGTCAAAATTAAGAGCACACATGATTACCATTGTATAATCAACTTAAACATGTGGAAATAACCAGAAGAACAAATAATTATCAATGAGAAAGCACATAATATGAGAGGCAACACACAATTGTATTCAACTCATTACAAAGGAAATTACAATAAAGAGATCACACTCTTCTTCCACCTCTTTGAGGTTTCCTCCTCAAGGGCTCCCAGTAATCTTCCCTCCAGAGTAATCTTCTCTCAATAGGTCACAACACACATCTAACACAAGCTGTTTTTCACCTCATTATACTGCCAGTACAATCAAGTACAAACTGGTACTCCAAGTAGATCTCACCATGATCTTGCTCCTTGATGTATTGCTATCACCTTGGATCTTGCTCCCCCACCAATCTCCTTTTGATCTTCACATACACACACCCCTGCAGACCAACCTGATCTTACTTATCACATGTAGATCTCCACCATGATCCTGCAACACCCTGCATATCAAACTTGATCTTACATACATGAAGAATCCTACTTGATTCTACCATGGGAAGAACTCTCCAAGTTCTACACTTGAAAATACAACCCATGAGTATATTATATAGATCTCATGCATACACTAATTTAGACAAGCAACTCAAGACTCAAAGTAGTCTTTATCATGCAAACAACCCGTTCACTTAACTGACTATTCATCAACAACAGTTCTGGAACCGCACAGGTGACCGATGTCTGTCCCTATCTGACTGGAGGTAATCGACGTCGGCCGACTGCTGTCGAGGTTAGTTTCCTTCTGCACTATCCACTGACTGATGTCGGTGATCCTGCTGATGCTAGCAACTGCATACTCAGCATCCTCCATGTTTGCAACAAGGTGAAGCTTTTAGCTCCACACCCTAACAATCTCCCACTTGGAGATAAATAGTTGCACCTGTACCTATACCAGTACTTTGTCTAATCTGCATCCTGGCTTGTATTCCTCTTCAAGCTCAATCTTGAAGACTACCCACCACACTCCTTGTGGTGTTAATCCTGTGCCTAAATTTCTTCATCCTCAGCTTACCTTCTTCTGCCATTGCTATACTCCCACTTAAATAGAAACCCCTATGAGTAACCTGTAATCAAAAAACCACTAATCAGATCTGGGCCATTTGTTAGTCAAACTCGCTCTGAGAACATCCAACCTCACTCAGATACCATTTGATAGGACCTAGGTTCCCCAAAGCTCTAACACAACTTGTCAAAATTAAGAGCACACATGATTACCATTGTATAATCAACTTAAACATGTGGAAATAACCAGAAGAACAAATAATTATCAATGAGAAAGCACATAATATGAGAGGCAACACACAATTGTATTCAACTCATTACAAAGGAAATTACAATAAAGAGATCACACTCTTCTTCCACCTCTTTGAGGCTTCCTCCTTAAGGGCTAACAGTAATCTTCCCTCCAGAGTAATCTTCTCTCAATAGGTCACAACACATAGCTAACACAAGCTGTTGTTCACCTCATTGTACTGCCAATACAATCGAGTACGAATCGGTACTCCAAGTAGATCTCACCATGATCTTGCTCCTTGATGTATTGCTGTCACCTTGAATCTTGCACCCCCACCGATCTCCTTTTGACCCTCACATACACACACCCCTGCAGACCAACCTGATCTTACTTATCACATGTAGATCTCCACCATGATCCTGCAACACCCTGCATATCAAACCTGATCTTACATACATGAAGAATCCTACTTGATTCTACCATGGGAAGAACTCTCTAAGTTCTACACTTGACAATACAACCCATGAGTCTATTATATAGATCTCATGCATACACTAATTTAGACAAGCGGCTCAAGACTCGAAGTAGTCTTTATCATGCAAATAACCCATTTGATTGTTCATCAACAGTAGTTCTGGAACCACACAGGCGACTGACATCGGTCCCTGTCTGACTGGAGGTGACCAACGTCAGTCGATTGCTGCCGAGGTCAGTTTCCCTCTACACTATCTGTTAACCGGCTGAAGCCACAGGTGAATGGCCGAATGCCGCCCGAGGGCAGTGGACGGCCGAACACCGCCTGAGGGCGACAAATGATCGAATGCCACCCAAGGGAGGCGAATGGCCGGACACCATCCGAGGGCAGCGAATGGTCGAACACCGCTCAAGGGCGGAAAATGGCTGAACGCCGCCCGAGGGTGGCAAATGGAAGAACGCCGCTTGAGGGCAGCGAATGACAGAATGCCGCCTGAGGGTGGTGAACACCCAGCACCCACCCACAGGTGGCAGAAACAAAATGGCCGCTCGAAGGCGGTGAATAGCAAAACGCCGCCTGACGACAGGGAAAACAAAACCCCCGCCCACGGCGGGGAAGATGGAAACGCCACCCTCCAGCGGCAAAAATGAAACCCCTGCCCGAAGGCGGGAAAAATAGAAACCCCGCCCCTCGGCGGGAAAGTAAAAAAATGCCGCCCGACGGCGGGGAAAATAGAACCGCCCGCCCACGGTGGGGAAAACAAAAGGGCTGCCCATGCAGCAGGCGGCAAATTTGCCGCCCACAACAGGCAGCAGCAAAAAAGGGCCGCAAAACATAGAAAAAGACCCACCCATCTGCTAAAGTAGATCGGCACGCAAAATGAGGAGAGCAATTGGCACGCAAAATGAGGAGAGTGATTGGCACGCAAAATGAGGCAACAAGCATGGTCTTGGAAAATTTATGACATCATCAACAGTGTTTTCCCTCTTCCCATTGAAACTTCTCTTGTCTCTTCTGATATAAATATGCAAACTTGGTCATTTTAAAGGATCTTCCCCAATTTTGTAAAGAGCACAGCTCTGCATTTTCCCCACCTGAATCAATAAATACAATTTTTTACCTCTTTCTTGGATGGATACTCTGTGTATGTTTTGTGTGTTTAATTTGTGCTCAGTCATTTCCTTTTAAATGCTCTCACAGGTTTTAAATACCGACGTACCAACTATCTACAGAATATCAGTTTGTGGCTTATAGGTGAAGAGTTCTTTCTGGGGTGCAGAAACAGAGGAGGTCACTTACAGTATGCATTCCACAACATCTTGGTGAGTCCCTGTTTCCTGTATCTTTCACTAGAACCTCCCTATCATCCCAGCAACTTGGTCTTTTCTGCTAAGTTTCAGTGTATGTATGTTGCATTTTATTGATTCTGAGAGTGGATGTGGAAGGTCAACCTTTATTTTGGTGTATCACCTCTTTTAGAGTAGGCTGTTTGCTTTCTTGCACTTCCTTCCCTTTTCATCCCTCCCAGTATATCTATATATCTATATTTTTGTATTGTCTAAAACAAACAGATACATCAGAGGGAACTAGCCCATACCTAGAGACTCTCCTCTCCTGCTTCCCCGTCCTACAGGTGAGAGAGGAGTTTCCATGTTGCGGGGAGAGGGCAGGAATCCGTTCTCCTGCTGCTGGGTGCACTTTCCAGCGTCAACAGTTTTGGCACGCCTGATGGGACTGTATTTTTCAACGAATAGTATTTCAAGATTGATGCTGGTCCTGCTACAGTCATTTCAAAGATTTTCCAGCATCTAGCGACTCCGCTGGGGAGAGCTCAGTTCTTTATTTTTAAGACCAGTCACTTAAAATTCTATGCCAAAGGTTACCACAAGGTTAGCTTCAAGAGGGGTCCCTTTTGTTTTCATTGAGCTGCCTTTAAACTCTGCTAAAAGGCTCAGATTTGGAAGAACTCGCCCTTATCCACTAGTGAATCCTCCTAGACTTTTTGCTAGGAACATCAACCCAGCTCAGCCACAAATACAACCTATTCCAGCCATGGCATTGCCTTTTGCAGCTTTTCATGGTGAGAGCCCTTTAAAACTCCCACGCTATGATCCGATCCCCAGAATAGCTCTAAAAATTGTGCCTTCTTTTGATGGAGTGGGACCTATTACAGTTGTTGAGCATATCAAAAATATTGCCAACCTTTGCAATATTCACAATATAACAGAAGAAAATATTGCCATCAGACTGTTAGCCTTGTCTCTGAAAGGGAAAGCTCTTGATTGGTATGGCACCTTGCCTGTGAATTCCATACATTCTTGGAACGAATTGGGCACTCATTTAACTGATTGTTTTGGGGAAAAAAGTGATGGTCTCTCTCTTGCTGAGCAACTGACAACTAGAAAAAGAGCTCCACATGAGTATATGTAGGACTTTAACATGCGGTTTCAAAAGATTTGGGATAGAATTCCCATCCTGGTAAGGCCGACTCCCAGCTATGCTTTCTTGTACTATCTAAAAGCATTGAACAGTGACATTGCTATGATGATCCAATCTATGGGGGGACACATATTGCCAGCTGCGTATGACATAGCCATTGTGGCCGAAAATTGCTTAATTCAAGCTAGGAAAATCACCCCTAGGCCTCATATGCCACTTTTCCCAGAACCGCTGCCCCCAATTCAGGCTGTCGCTCCCACGATTGCTCCCCTACCTGTCATTGAGAAGCCAGCTGCTGTTCCATCTAATGAATTAAATGAAGTTAAGGGCCTGTTGTAGAGCATGTCAAATGAACTTGTTACCCTTAAAAGGCAGCAAGCTCAAAGCCACAAGCCAAACCAGGGTTATCAAAATTATGGCCATGCCCCTAGACCCTCCTTTCAAAATTATAACCAAGGTCAAGGGCAGCTCACTACAACCAGCCCTTATCAAAATTATAACTCAGGCCCCTCTTCGTCATCCAAAGCCATGGTGCCTACTCAGAACAATCTAGTGCAGGAGCAGCCAGGTTGTTCAACCATGGGACAAGGTCAAGAGCAAGCTATCCATACGAATGATATGATCAATTTTTTCTAGAATTTAGAAAATCAGGCTACTGATTTTTCCTAGTTTTTTGAGTTTCCAGCTCAGCCCAGCACGAGTAACAATCAAACTCAGCCGGATTCTACCCTAATAAATCACGAAGAAGGTTAGCTCTGTGCAATTAATCATGGAGGTGTTGCAGACAATCAGGCTAATTGCATTGCAGCCAACACGAGATTTAAAAGAAGAGCAATTGGAGAAGTGCAGGATTCCCCTCAGGGAGCAACGAATCCTCCACCACACCCACTTTAAAGGGCCCCAATTTCCAGACAACCGTTTGCACCCCCAGCTCCTCAGTCTACAGCTTCGGCTGGGATCAACCCAAAGGAAAGCACGAAAGGGGTCAGTCCCCAAGTTAATATAGTTGATCAAATGAAGAAATTGCATGTGAGCATTTCTCTATGGGATTCATTGTCCCTGCCAGGACAAAGAGAGGTATTAAAGAAAGAATTGCATGAACTAGATCGACAGGCCATCCCGACAGACACTAATAACGTCTTAATGATGAATGGGCAGCCTTCTGCTCCAAGTCAGGTAAAGAAAGAAGAAAAGACTCCCCCCTTTTATGTATCTTTGATCATAGGGGATTTCTTAGTACATAATTGCATAATTGATAGCGGGGCCAGCACTTTAGTAATGCCCAAGTGCATTGTTGATAAGATGGGGTTAAAGTACGAAGCAATGAGCAAAGGAGTCTTACAACTAGATGGGACGCCTGCAAAGACAGTCAGAATCCTGAAAGGATTGAGTTTAACACTACATGCCTGCCCAACATTCTCAATCCCCCAAGATATAGTGGTAGCGGATGTTCCTTCATATTTTGCAATCTGTTTGTCTAGGGACTTTACATCTAAGATAGGTGGTTATCTAGCAGCAAATTGGTCATATATGGTTTTCAGAACCAAATACGGGACCAAAGTGAAAATCAAATCTGAGCCACTCTACAAGGACCACCTAGAGCCCTATTCACCCAAGGTAGCGAATGTCAGTTACACTATCATTGATCCAGAAGAGTCTCAAACAGACAAATCTTCATCTTCTACTCTTGAAGGAGTTGCAGATCTACTATTGGATGAGTGGGGAAGCGATAACTTCGAGCACGATCTTTATAAGTTTATTGAGGAGGAAAACCTTGGCGTCTATTGCTTGCATGAAGAAAGTGTTGTCATGCCCAATATAATGAAGGAGAACAAAGAAGACCTTGGCCTGTGGAAGCTGTACTTCGACGGTTCCAGAAGTAAACTGGGCGCTAGTGGTGGGACAATGTTAATCTCCCCTTCTAAAGAATGGTACTTTTCAGCTTTTCATTTCCAATTCTCTTGCACATGTAATGTTGTAGAATATGAGTCTTTGATTCATGGACTTGAGTGGGCAAGAAAGAGAGGGATCAAGAAGTTGCAAATCTTGGGGGACAATGAATTAATTGTGAACCAAATAAGAGGCCTAAACCTGACCAAGAACTCCTTACTGAAGTCTTACAAGCATAGAGTCTGGGATTTGATGGAAGATTTCCTTGCTCTTAACATTACCTCGATCCCCAGAGAACAGAATAAACAGGCTGACAGGTTGGCAGCTGTTGGTGCCTAATTTGATGTTTCAAAAGAAATAAGCAGGGGTTGTGGTTTGCACCATTTAAAAGTGGTGGTTTGGCCTTCAATTCCAGACAATGTTACAAATTGGCAGGTCTTCAAAAATGACCAGCAAATAGCTCTTTTCCTGCAAGAGGAAGCTGAGTTTGCAGTCCACAATCAAGCGAAATTGCAGCAGTAATATGGAAATCAGATTGTTCAATTGAAGAATAATAAACTCCCTAAGGGTCTGGTCACACTTGAAAGTATTTTCAATGGAGAGGACCAACTAAGAAATGATAAAGCATGCATCACTACCAAGGAGGAGAATTATGAAAAAGTTGAAATCTTCAAGGACAAGTTGCTAGCGCTTGGTAAGGTCTGCACGTTTCAAGAAAAGCAAGCTTTCATTCTCATGTGTTAGGAGTTCACTGACGTCTTTGCCTGGAACTATAGTGACTTGAAAGGCTTTGATCCAAGACTCGCCCAATACACTATTGAATTAGAAGAAGGTGCAAAACCAGTCGTGCAAAAGCAGAGGCCTATTAATCTGATGATTGAGCTCCTTATGTAGAAAGAATTGGTCAAGTTGATTGAGTCTGGCATTATATTTCTGATCAAACATTCCTCATGGTTGGCCAATTTGGTTCCAGTTAGAAAGAAAAATGGAGAGATCAGGCTGTGCATCGACTTTAGAGACCTTAATAAAGTCTCTTTAAAAGATCATTATCTCCTTCCAAACATGGAGCAGATCCTCCAAAAGGTAACTGGTTCCGAATGCTTCTCCCTCTTGGATGGTTATTCGGGATATAATCAGATTCTGGTGCGGGGCTGCGACCAATACAAAATAGCCTTCACCACTAAATGGGGAATGTTCACCTACCAGAAGATGCCTTTCGGGCTATCCAATGCTGGTGCTACCTTCCAGCGAGCCATGGACATGGCTTTCAGTGGTTTGATAAATAAGAACGTGCTGGTGTACCTCGATGATATAACAGTTTTCTCCAAGGAGGCAAGACAACATATGAAACACCTCAGGCAGATTTTTGAGAGATGCAGGGAATTTGGCATCTCCCTAAATCCAAAGAAATGTGTATTTGTAGTTCATGAGGGGAAACTTCTTGGCCACATTGTGTCCAAAGAAGGTTTGTCTATTGACCCCGAGAGAGTCCGCTCCATTCTGGAGATGTCCCTACCAAAGCACAAGAAAGGCCTTCAGAGTTTCTTTGGTCGGATAAATTTCATTCGGAGGTTCATTTTGAATTTTGCTGAAATAGTTAAACCCCTAACCTCCTTGCTAAGGAAGGGTGAAGAATTCAAATGGACAACACCAAGAAAAGATAGCTTTAAAGCTATCAAACAGGCTTTGACCCAGGCTCCCGCTCTAATCAACCCTAACTTCAATAAGGACCTCAATCTCTATACCTTCAACAATGGAGAAGTAATATCTGCTATGCTTACTTAAGCAAACAATAATGACCTCGAGCAACCACTCGCCTTCTTCAGCCAAGGGTTAGAGGACTTTGAAATTAGGTACACCTACATAGAGAAGCAAGTCCTGGCAGTGGTGCGCAGCCTGAAGAAATTCAGATATATGTTGTCAAACAGCAGGATCCATCTCATGGTTCCACATCCTGGCGTTAAGGATTTCTTGACCAATCGAGACTTAAATGAGAAAAGAGTAGGATGGATCACCAAGGTGATGGAGTACAATATAGACATCAAAATTGCCAAGTTGGTGAGAGGAAGGGGCCTGTGTGAACAACTAGCAACAGATTTGAGGCAAAGGGGTGAAGACAGCTTGCTGATCCATGACGTAGCCACTGCAGAAGAACCAACTACCGTAAGGGATTGGATGTTGGACATGAGGCATTTCCTTCTTACGGGCAACTGTCCACATGGTCTCGGTAAGGCCGAAAGAAGGTATTTTAAACTTCAGTCCCTTCTCTATGTTTTGATTGATGGAGTATTATTTAGGAAGGATATCTCCGGGGTTCTCTTGAGATGCATTGACTCCAGTTAGGCTGACAAGGTATTGGCTGAGTTTCACGATGGGCCAGTAGGCGGCCATTTCGCCCCTAGAACCACAACAGCAAAAATAATGAGAGCTGGTTATTTCTGGCCCACTCTCTTCAAGGATACCCATGCCTGGGTAAGAAAGTGTCAGAAGTGTGCACTCTTTGATGAAAAACAAGGATTGCCTGCCATGCCCCTACAACCCGTTCAAGTTGAACAACCATTCATGCAGTGGGGCCTGGATTTCATAGGGATGATCAATCCTCCCTCCAGTGTCAGACACAAATGGGTCTTGACTGCTACAGATTATTTCACCAAGTGGGTGGAAGCCATTGCTTTGAAAGAAGTGAACGCGAGTGCAATCCTAGATTTCTATGAGGATTTAGTGACAAGGTTTGGGGTCCCAACCACCATAATCTCAGATAACGCCTTGGCTTTTCAGGGAACCAAAACTAGTGAATGGGCACTAAGGTATGGTATATATCTCAGCACTTCATCAAATTACTACCCACAGGGGAATGGGCTGGCTGAGTCCACTAACAAAAATTTGATCAGGATTATAAAAAGGACCATGGAAGAAAATTAAAAAACTTGGCATGCCAAGTTGAAAATAGCTCTATGGGCTGATCGAATCACTCCGAAAAGATCAATCAAAAATTCTCCATATACGCTTGTGTATGGAAGGGAAGCAAGGCTTCCTATCTCACTCGAGTTGCCAGCACTGGACCTTGCTCATCAGCTGCAGCTAGAAGAAGGGAGCAGCATGGATGTCAGATTGTGTGAACTAATGGAGCTCTAGGAGGTAAGGAATCGGGCCATGGTCTCTATGATCAGTCACCAACAACAGGTGAAAAGACATTTTGATAAGAGATCTTCGTCAAAAAGTTTTGTCGAAGGAGACATTGTCCTAAAATGGGACGAAGATAGAGCTAAGCCTGGAAAACATGCAAAATTTGACGCCCTCTGGAGCGGTCCTTACATGATTACTCAGTTCAAGCAACATAATGCGTTTCAGCTCTCCAGGTTGGACGGCAGAGAATTGCGTATCCCAGTCAACGGGATACATCTGAAGCATTGCCACTAAATTTTGGTTTGGCTGTACATAATTTTCTCTAAAGTGCAGTTTGCACAGTTAGTTGTTTTTTTAGCTTTATGTGTTTCCCTTTGTTTGGGGGGAAATTTTGTGTATTTGATTCTAGGATCTCGAAGGCTGTTGTGAAATCTCTTCAAAGTCACCATCTGACTCTACACCCAATGGATATTCAGAGGCAACTGGGTTCTAAGCATAGCAGGCACGCTTCCCCTATGAGTCACCAATTTGTTAACCGGCTGAAGCCGCAGGCAAACGGCCGAACATCGCCTGAGGGCAACAAACGGTCGAACGCCGCCCGAGGGCGGCGAATGGCCGAACACCATCCCAAGGTGGCAAACGGTCGAACGCTGCCCGAGGGCGGTGAACGGTAAAATGCCGCCCAAGGGCAGCGAATGGCAGAATGCCGCCCAAGGGCAGCCAACGCCCAGCACCTGCCCGCAAGTGGTATAAACAAAACGGCCGCTCAAAGGTGGCGAACAACAAAATGCCACCTGATGGTGGGGAAAACAAAACCCCCGCCCATGGCGGGGAAGATGGAAACGCTGCCCTCTGACGGTGAAAATGAAACCCTCGCCCGAAGGTGAGAAAAATAGAAACCCTGCCCCCCGGCGGGAAAGTAGAAAAATGCCGCCCAACGGCGGGGAAAATAGAACCGCCTGCCCACGACGGGGAAAACAAAAGGGCCACCCATGCAGCAGGTGGAAAATTTGCCACCCACAACAGGCAACGACAAAAAACGGCTGCAAAACACAGAAAAAGACCCGCCCAGCTGCTAAAGTACACTGGCACGCAAAATGAGGAGAGCAACTGACACGCAAAACAAAGCAACAAGCATGGTCTTGGAAAATTTATGACATCATCAACAGTGTTTTCCCTCTTCCCATTGAAACTTTCTCTTGTCTCTTCTGATATAAATACACAAACTTGGTCATTTTAAAGGATCTTCCCCAATTTTGTAAAGAGCACAGCTCTGCATTTTCCCCACCTAAATCAATAAATATAGTTTTTTACCTCTTTCTTGGATGGATACTCTGTGTATGTTCTGTGTGTTTAATTTATGCTCAGTCATTTCCTTTTAAATGCTCTCATAGGTTTTAAATACCAACGTACCAGCGATCTACAGAATATCAGTTTGCGGCTTACAGGTGAAGAGTTCTTTTTGGGGTGCAGAAACAGAGGAGGTCACTTACAGTATGCATTCCACAACATCTTGGTGAGTCCCTGTTTCCTATATCTTTCACTAGAACCTCCCTGTCATCCCAGCAACTTGGTCTTTTCTGCCAAGTTTCAGTGTATGTATGTTGCATTTTCTTGATTCTGAGAGTGGATGTGGAAGGTCAACCTTTATTTTGGTGTATCACCTCTTATAGAGTAGGCTGTTTGCTTTCTTGCACTTCCTTCCCTTTTCATCCCTCCCAGTATATCTATATATCTATATTTTTGCATTGTCTGAAACAAAGAGATACATCAGAGGGAACTAGCCCATACCTATAGACTCTCCTCTCTTGCTTCGCCATCCCACAGGCGAGAGAGGAGTTTCCATGTTGCGGGGAGAGGGCAGGAATCCATTCTCCTGCTGCTGGGTGCACTTTCCAGCGTCAACACTATCCACTAATTGACGTCGGTGATCCTGCCGATGCCGGTGACTGCATACTCAACATCCTCCATGTTTGCAACAAGGTGAAGCTTTTAGCTCCACACCCTAACAATTCAATATCCACTCCCCTAAAGTGAAAGACACACAACACCATGACCTAGATGGATGATCCCAAGGTGCCACAAATAGTGACTTCTTATGACCTTTTTTAGATGGGCATAGATGAACATGAAGTCTACTAGGTCATAATGGTAGACATGGCTAGGGATTTCTATGAGAAGGATGAGGAGAAATAATTTTTCTTTTGGAAGGTGGTATACATGGTTCAAGTGTGAAATTAGGTTCCCCTAAACTATGGGTTGACCTCCCATATTGCCCACCTTCCATTATTGTGGACATTGTTCATGAAAAAGTAGAGTAAATCCAACACATAATTGACTTCTTCTACCCACAACCTACCCCAACATTTATAGTTGAGGACATTTTTTCACCCTTGATATAAATCCCACCTAAAAAACTTATGAATAGGCCTCACTCAAGGTGAATTGATAGGGTTTCCCCCACATTATAATAACATACATTTGATAGCTCAGCCATGGCATATGAAGCACATCCTGCCCCTGTATCTATTATACCACCACCAAAATATAGGTTGGTCATGATCAAAAGGAGGAAGGCATAAGTTTCTAGTTCAAAGGTATGACCCAATGATTCACCACCATCTCCCTATGCTCAAGATGTTGAAGAAAATACACTAGAGCAACTGACCATAGAAGAGCAATAGGCTGCTAAGGAAGAAGCAACTTGCACAATAGAATGATGACTGAAGGAGGAAATGAGGAGATATAAATAATAAGTGTAAGAATAATAAGAAACATAGAAAGCCAAAGAAGTTGAGGCCACATAAATGGCCAAGAATGTAGAGGCTAATAGTCAAAAGGCCATATATGTGTCCAAGTAGGCACAAGAAGCATTTGATGTAGTGAAATAAGTGTAGGAAGAATGAAAGCATAAGGAAAAAGAGGATGAACTCACTATCAAAGTGAAGGTAGAATAAGAAGAAAAGCAAATAATGGATGCAGTGGCCCAAGCGCAACATGCCATAGAAGCTTCCAAGATAAAGGAGGAGGATGATGATGAGGCCCTATGACAAAAAAAAGCATATGCATAAGCTCATGCACAAGCACAAGCACATGTCCAAGCTAAAAAAGAGCAAGCCAAGGCTATGGCCTTGGCAGAAGAAAAGAAGAAGAAAGAAGAGGAATCAAAGAAGAAGAAATAAGAGGAAGAGAAGAGGAAGAGGAAAAAAAAAAAGAGGAAGGAAGAAAATAAGAAGAAAAAATAAGAGGACAAGGAAACCAACTGCAAATAGGTTGAAGATGCCACACATTAAAGTAAGATGGTAATAGAAGCCACAACACAACAACAAGCACCAACAACCACCCAAACATGATCACAAAATTTCTAGAGTTACCACTAGGAGGTGTATGGCTATGGGATGTTCTTATAGTAGGTACTCTGTGCACTACTTTCTCACTCTTACTAACCACCATGCCATGCCTAGATCTTGTATCATCCATAAACACATTGGTCACTCTCCTAGTAAAGCAAGAGGCCTCTTTAGATGTGTCTCAACTACCCTTGAAGAAATAACTAGAGGGTGACATAGCTTTTTAGGAGTCAATCATGCAAAAGGATGCTTCCCTGGAGTAAGAATGGGATCAATCCAAGGTAGACAACATGGAGCTCAAGGCCCACCTTTATGAAGCAACCTAGATGATTAAGGATACTTACCCAAATTTGGTTAATTAAGCAATCAAGGACCAAGTGATGTCAAACCACCACAAGCTCAAAATTATAGTCTCAAAGCTCATAAAGGACTGATGCATAGCCCAACAACTTTGTGTAGTTGATACATTGGGCTAGAGTATGAAGAAAAAAGCCACTAATTTGATAGCCTTAATGGAGGAGTATCAGAACATGATTGATATTATAGCTCTTCAAGCACATCAAGTTGCACAAAATCTATTGGATTGGAAGAAACATCTCAATAAATCTCTCACTAGCTCTAGCATAGATTTCATCACCACTATAACTACCAAGACAACCATGCATAGTCAGACTACATTGATGAATGAGAATGACCTTAATCTCTAGGAATCACTCACTACTAGGGACAATGTGCATGATAGACTTCTTGATTGGTAGAGCAAGCTTCAATATAGTTCATTTGTAGATCTATAGGCCAAACACCATGTAGATAAGTTAGAGCAACTGAGTAGAGAAATCTAGATAAGGATCAACAATACAAAGGAAACCATGAGCATTACTGATGACACAAACTTGAAATTACTTATTGGACATCATGCACCAATGTGTATCCTACTGTAGATGGTCTAGGAATTGATGATCAACTGGCATACCTAAGAAAGTGACCTAGTTCCATTTTACAATGAGGTTGCTCAGATTCTTACTATTATAGTTTACCAGCTACCATTAAAGCTCCAACAAGTCACTGCATAGCACAAGGCTGCATAGTCTAGGGCCAAGGATCCTACTAGCTATTACTCTTCCACTGCAATGCAAGGCATACATTTTGTAAATATTTTTTGCATTGGGAATGATTAGTAAGACAAGTAGGGATAGACTGATTAAAAACCTGTAAAGGGTGGCCACCTAGTTATATCAACCTATTAAAAACCCAAAAGGGTGGTAGGTTGGTACACTAAGTTAAAAACTCAAAAGGGTGGCTAAGTAATACATAAGAGGTAAAAATCAGAAATGACACCTTGAGCAATTACTATGACTCTTACTAGTCTACCCATTTCTTTAGCTTCTGCCCTGAGTGCACCATCAGATGATCTTGCGAAGTTGTCTCGAGATGAGATAAGATTTTAAGTCTATAAAGGTGTTGGGAGAAAAAAATGGATAAGAAAAGCTACGTAGGATATTCTTCAGATATTTGTGCATTATGTATTCAATTATTTACTATATATATTTTGTCCTATCCTCCATGACTTGTGAAAGGATAGAAGATGAAAAGTCTCCTCTTTTGATGCCAATGTACGAGAAGAATGTGAATAGTAAAAGACTGTAAATGACTATAAATATGTATGCTTATATAAATAAGAGGATGAACCTTTGTTGAGATCTATATAAACTATTTGATTATGGTTACCTATTGCATTTCTTATTTTATTCCTTGCATGCCCTATCATGTTTAATGTTTGGGTTTAATTTTATCTAATTTTACTCCAAATGCTTTGAAAACCTTAATTAAGTACGAGTTAATCTTAATTATTATCTATTGCATGATAATTCATCTCCACTATGTTTTTGTCTTCCTTATTAAACATGAAATCTCTATACTATCCTACGCATCTAAATAAAACTTAGCTATCTTCATCCTTAACATGTTCTATTATATCAGGAAGCTTTACTAACAATCGCTTAAGCTTCAGTGTTACATCATTAAAATTTTAAAGTTGTGATGCATTTTGAGAAATGTGCATAAAGTTAGAATCTTTGGATCTTAAAAAAATTTAAAACTAATGAAACTTTAGTGTTACATCATTCAAATTTTAAAGATGCAATGCATTATCGTAAACGTGTATAAAATTTGAATATTTGGATCTTAAACACATTCAAAACCACTTAAAATTTGGTGTAATATCATTCAAATTTTAAATTTATGATATATTATTAGAAACATGCATAAAATTTAAATCTTTGGATCTTAAACACGTTCAAAATTGCTTCAACTTCAGTGTTACATCATTTGAATTTTGAAGTTACAATGTATTATGAGAAATACGTATCAAGTTCAAATCTTTGGATCTTAAACACATTGAAAACTACTTAAGCTTTAGTGTTACATCATTCAAATTTCAAAGTTGTGATGCATTAGGATAAATCTGCATAAAGTTCAAATCTTTGAATCTTAAACACGTTTAAAATAGCTTAAGCTTCCATATTACATCATTTTAATTTCAAAGTTACAATGCATTATGAGAAATATGCATAAATTTTAAATCTTTGGATTTTAAACATGTTTAAAACCACTTAAGCATTGGTATTATATCATTCAAATTTCAAAGTTACGATGCATTATGTGAAACATGCATAAAGTTTGAATCTTTGGATCTTAAACACGTTTGAAACCACTTAAGCTTCGGTGTTACATCACTCAAATTTCAAAATTATGATGCATTGTGAGAAACATGCATAAAGTTCATTTTTTTGGATCTTAAACATATTCAAAATTGCTTAAGCTTCATTGTTACATCATTCAATTTTCAAAGTTATAATGTATTATGAGAAACATGCATAAAGTTTGAATCTTTGGATCTTAGACATGTTCAAAATTGCTTAAGCTTCTACGTTACATCATATAAATTTCAAAGTTATGATGTATTGTGATAAGCACGCATAAAGTTCAAATCTTTGGATCTTAAACACATTCAAAACTGCTTAAGATTTAGTCTTACATCATTCAAATTTTAATATTGCAATTTATTATGAGAAATACGCATAAATTTTAAATCTTTGAATCTTAAACACATTTAAAATTGCTTAAGCTTTGATGTTATATCATTCAAATCTTCATGTTGTGATGCATTATTATAAATGTGCATAATGTTCAAATTTTTAGATATTAAACATGTTTAAAACCGTTTGAGCTTTGGTATTACATCATTTAAATTTCAAAGCTACGATGCATTATGATAAATGTGAATAAAGTTAGAATCTTTGGATCTTAAAAATGTTTAAAACCATTTAAGCTTTGGTATTACATCATTTAAAATTTAAAAGTATAATGCATTATGAGAAACACACATAAAGTTTGAATCTTTGGATTTTAAACACAATCAAAACCACTTAAGCTTAGGTATTACATCATTTAAATTTAGAAGTTGCAATGCATTATGAAAAATGTGCATAAAGTTCAAATCTTTAGATCTTAAACATGTTAAAAACTGCTTAAATCAAATTTGGTATTACATCATTCAAATTTTAAAGTTGCGATGCATTGTAATAAATGCACATAAAATTCAAAATTTTGGATCTTAAGCATGTTCAAAATTAGTTAAGGTTTAGTGTTACATCAGTCAAATTTCAATGTTATGATGCATTATGATAAATGCACATAAAGATTGAATTTTTGGATCGTAAACATGTTCAAAATAGCTTAAGCTTCAGTGTTACATCTTTCAAATTTCAAAGTTATGATGCATTATGAGAAACATGCATAGATTTCAAATCTTTAGATCTTAAAGACGTTCAAAACCACTTAAGCTTCAGTGTTACATCATTAAAAGTTCAAAGTTATGATTTTTTATGAGAAACACACTTAAGTTTGAATCTTTGGATCTTAAACACATTCAAAACCCCTAAAGCCTCATTGTTACATCATTGAGATTTCAAAGTTGCAACACATTATGAGAAATACACATAAAGTTTGAATCTTGGGATCTTAAACATGTTTAAAACCACTTAAGCTTCAATATTACATCATTCAAATTTCAAAGTTACGATGCATTATGAGAAACATACATAAAGTTTGAATCTTTAGATCTTAAACATGTTTAAAACCTCTTAAGATTAGATATTACATCATTCAAATTTAAAGTTATGATGCATTATGAGAAATTCACATAATGTTTAAATCTTAAAAATGGTTAAAACTACTTAAGCTTCAATATTACATCATTCAAATTTCAAAATTACAATGCATTTTGAGAAATGCGCATAAAATTTGAATCTTTAGATTTTAAACATGCTCAAAACCACTTAAACTTTGGTCTTACATCATTTAAATTTTAAAGTTGCGATGCATTGTGAGAAATACACATAAAGTTTGAATCTTTAAATATGAAACACGCTTAAAACCACTTAATCTTTGGTATTACATCATTCAAATTTTAAAGTTGTAATGCATTATGAGAAATTCATATAATGCTCGAGTTTTTAGATCTTAAAAATATTCAAAATCACTTAAACTTCAATATTACATCATTCAAATTTCAAAATTATGATGCATTATGAGAAACATGCATAAAGTTTCAATCATTGAATATTAAACACATTTAAAACCACTTAGGCTTTCATATTACATCATTTGAATTTTAAAGTTACGATGCATTATGAGAAACGTGCATAAAGTTCAAATATTTGGATCTTAAACATGTTCAAAACTGCTTAAGCTTTGGTATTACATCATTCAAATTTCAAAGTTGCAATGCATTATGAGAAACACACATAAAATTTAAATATTTGGATCTTAAACACGTTCAAAACCACTTAAGCTTCAGTATTACATCATTTAAATTTTAAAGTTAAGATGCATTATGAGAAACATGCATGAAATTCATATCTTTGGATCTTAAACACGTTTAAAACCACTTAAGCTTTGGTATTACATCTTTCAAATTTCAAAGTTGTGATGCATTATGAGAAATGGGTATAAAATTCAAATCTTTGGATCTTAAACACATTTAAAACCACTAATATTTCAGTGTTTCATCATTAAAATTTCAAATTTGTGATGCATTATGAGAATAGTGCATAAAGTTTTTTAAATCTTTGGATTTTAAACATGTTCAAAACCACTTAGGTTTTGGTGTTTCTTCATTTGAATTTAAAAATTATGATGCATTGTGAGAAACGTGCATAAAGTTTGAATATTTAGATCTTAAACACATTCAAAATCACTTAAGCTTCAGGGTTACATCATTCAAATTTCAAAGTTGTGATGCATTGTGATAAATGCACATAAAGTTCAAATCTTTAGATCTTAAACACATTCAAAACCACTTAAGATTCACTGTTACATCATTCAAATTTCAAGGTTGCAATGCATTGTGAGAAACACACATAAAGTTCAAATCTTTAGACCTTAAACACGTTCAAAACTGCTTGAGCATTAGTGTTATATCATTCAAATTTCAATGTTGTAATGCACTATGAGAAACGTGCATAAAAATGAATCTTTAGATCTTAAGCACGTTGAAAACCGCTTGAGCTTTGGTATTACATCATTTAAATTTCAAAGTTGTGATAAATTATGATAAATGCACATAAAGTTTGAATCTTTGGATTTTAAACATGTTCAAAACCGCTTAAACTTTGGTATTACATCATTCAAATTTTAAAGTTGTGATGCATTATGAAAAACACAATAATTTTAGAATATTTAGATCTTAAACACAATAAAAACCTCTTAAGCTTCGGTATTATATCATTCAAATTTCAAAGTTACAATGCATTATTAGAAATGTGGATAAAGTTCAAATCTTTGGATCTTAAACCCATTAAAAATTGCTTAATCTAAATTTGGTATTACATAATTCAAATTTCAAAGTTGTGATGCATTATAATAAATACACATAAAGTTTGAATCGTTAGCTCTTGAACATGTTCAAAATCGCTTAATCTTCAATGTTACATCATTCAAATTTGAATGTTGCAATGCATTATGAGAAACATGCATAAAGTTCAAATCTTTAGATGTTAAACATGTTCAAAACCACTTAAGCTTCGGTGTTACATCATTCAAATTTTAAATTTGGCATGCATTATGAGAAACATGAGTAAAGTTCAAATCTTTGGATCTTAAACATGCTCAAAATCACTTAAGCTTTGTGATATATTATGAGAAACATACATAAAGTTCAAATATTTGAATCTTAAAACTGTTTAAAACCGATTAAACTTCGGTGTTATGTCATTCAAATTTTAAAGTTGTGATCCATTATGAGAAACATGCATAAAGTTCAAATATTTGGATCTTAAACACATTCAAAACCACTTAAGCTTCAGTGATACATCATTCAAATTTTAAAGTTGTGATGCATTAGGAGAAACATATATAAAGTTTGAATCGTTGGATCTTAGACACATTCAAAATTACTTCAACTTTGGTGTTACATCATTTAAATTTAAAATTTGTGATGTATTATGAGAAACACGCATAAAGTTTGAATTTTTGGATCTTAAACACGTTTAAAACCGCTTAAGATTCAGTGTTACATCATTCAAATTTTAAAGTTGTGATGCATTATGAGAAATGTGCATACATTTGAATCTTTAGATCTTAAACATGTTCAAAACTGCTTATTCTTTGGTATTACATCATTTTATTTTTAATGTTTCCATGCATTATGATAAATGTGCATAAATTTTGAATCTTTGGATCTTACACATGTTCAAAACCACTTAAGCTTTGGTATTACATCAATCAAATTTCAAAGTTAAGATGCATTATGAGAAACATGCATAAAGTTCAAATCTTTGGATCTTAAACATGTTCAAAACTGATTAAACTTGGGTATTACATCATTTAAATTTTAAAGTTGTGATGCATTTTGAGAAACGTGCATAAAGTTCAAATCTTTAGATCTTAAAAATGTTTAAACTTGCTTAAACTTTGAAATTATATCATTCAAATTTCAAAGTTATAATGCATTTTGAGAAACACATATAAAGTTTAAATCTTTGGATTTTAAACACAATCAAAACCACTTAACTTTGGTATTACAACATTCAAATTTAGAAGTTGTAATGAATTATGAAAAATGTATATAAAGTTCAAATCTTTGGATCTTAAACACATTAAAAATTGCTTAAGCCAAATTCTATATTACATCATTCAAATTTCAAGGTTGGGATGCATTGTAAGAAACACACATAAAGTTTTAATATTTAGATCATAACCACATTCAAAACTGCTTACGCTTTGGTATTACATCATTCAAATTTGAATGTTACGATGAATTATGAGAAATGTGCATAAAAATTGAATCTTTGGATCTTAAACACATTCAAAACTGCTCAAGCTTCGGTGTTACATCATTGAAATTTCAAAGTTGTGATGCATTATGAGAAACATGCATAAAGTTTGAATCTCTAGATCTTAAACATGATCAAAATAGTTTAAGCCTCGGTGTTATATAATTCAAATTTTAAAGTTGTGATGTACTATGAGAAACACGTTTAAAATTTGAATCTTTAGATCTTAAACACATTCAAAACTACTTAAGCTTCAGAGTTACATTATTTAAATTTCAAAGTTATGATGCATTATGAGAAATGCATATAAAGTTCAAATCTTTGGATCTTAAGCATGTTTAAAATTCCTTAAGCTTCATTATTACATCATTCAAATTTTAAAGTTACGGTGCATTAACATAAATTTTGAATCTTTGGAACTTAAACACGTTCAAAACTACTTAAGTTTTAGTATAACATCATTCAAATTTCAAAATTGAAACATATTAGAGAAATTCACATGATGTTTGAATCTTTAGATCTTAAAAATGGCCGAAACTGCTTAAGCTATAGTGTTACATCACTCACATTTCAAAAGTGATATGCACTATGAGAAACCCACACAAAGATTGAATCTTTGGATCTTAAATATGTTCAAAACCACTTAAGCTTCAGTCTTACATCATTCAAGTTTCAAATTTATGAGGCGTTATGGGAAACGTGCATAAAATTCAAATCTTTGGATCTTAAATATGGTTAAAACTACTTAAGCTTTGGTCTTACATCATTCAAATTTCAAAGTTGTGATGCATTATGAGAAATATGCATAAAATTTGAATCTTTGGATTTTAAACATGTTCAAAACTACTTAAGCATCAGTATTACATCATTTAAATTTCAAAAATGTGATGCATTATGAGAAATGAACATAAGGTTTGAACTTTTGGATCTTAAACATGTTTAAAACCACTTAAGTTTTGATATTACATCATTCAAATTTCAAAGTTGTGATGCATTATGAGAAATACAAATAAATGTAAATCTTTGGATCTTAAACACAATCAAAACCACTTAAGCTTTAGTATCACATCATTCAAATTTCAAATTTGTGACACATTATGAGAAATGCACATAAAGTTAGAATCTTTGGATCTTAAACATGTTCATAGCCACTTAAGCTAAATTCGGTATTACATCATTCAAATTTCAAAGTTGCGATGCATTGTACAAAAAGTGCATAAAATTTGAATCTTTGGATCTTAAACACATTCAAAATTGGTTAAGCTTCAATGTTACATCATTCAAATTTAAATGTTGTAATGTATTAAGAGAATCATGTATAAAATTTGAATTTTTGGATGTTAAACACATTCTAAACTGCTTAAGCTTTGGTGTTACATGATTCAAATTTCAAAGTTGTAATGCATTATGAGAAATGTGCATAAAGTTTGAATCTTTAGATTTTAGACATGTTTAAAACTACTTAAGCTTCATTATTACATCATTCAAATTTCAAAGTTATGATGTATTATCAGAAACACACATAAAATTTGAATCTTTGGATCTTAAACATGTTCAAAACTCCTTAAGCTTTGATATTATATCATTTAAATTTTAAATTTATAATGCATTATGAGAAACATGCATACATTTCAAATCTTTGGATCTTAAACGAATTCAATACCGCTTAAGCTTCGATATTACATCATTCAAATTTTAAAGTTGCAATGCATTATGAGAAATGCACATAAAGTTCAAATCTTTGGATCTTAAACATGTTTAAGACCATTTAAGCTTCATTGTTTCTTCATTCATATTTTAAAGTTGTGATGCATTATGAGAAATGCACATAAAGTTTAAATCTTCATATCTTAAACATGTTCAAAACTGCTTAAGCTTTAGTGTTACATCATTCAAATTTTAAAGTTACGATGCATTATGAGAAACACATATAAAGTTTGAATCTTTGGATCTTAAACACATTCAAAACCACTTAAGCTTTGGTGTTACATCATTCAAATTTTAAAGTTACGATGCATTTTGATAAATGCACATAAAGTTCAAATCTTTGGATCTTAAGCATGTTCAAAATCACTTAAGGTTTGGTGTTACATCATTCAAATTTCAAAGTTACGATGCATTATGAGAAACATGCATAAAATTTGAATCTTTTGATCTTAAACATGCTCAAAATCGCTTAAGTTTTGGTATTACATCATTCAAATTTCAAAGTTATGATGCATTATGAGAAATTTGCGTAATATTTTAATCTTTGGATCTTAAAAATGGTAAAAAGCACTTAAGATTCAGTTTTACATCATTCAAATTTGAAAATGATGATGCATTATGAGAAACACGTATAAATTTTGAATCTTAAACATGTTCAAAACTGCTTAAAATTCAATCTTACATCATTTAAATTTCAAAGTTGCAATGCGTTGTGAAAAACATGCATAACGTTGGAATCTTTAGATCATAAACACATTCAAAACCACTTAAGCTTCGGTATTACATCATTTAAAATTCAAAGTTGTGATGTATTATGATATATATACATAAAATTCAAACCTTTGGATCTTAAACATGTTCAAAACTGTATAAGCTTTGATATTACATCATTCTAATTTCAAAGTTGTGATTCATTATGAGAAATGCATCTAAAATTCAAATGTTGGATCTTAAACAAAATCAAAACTACTTAAGCTTCAGTATTACATCATTAAAATTTCAAAGTTGTGACACATTATGAGAAAATCACATAAAATTCAAATCTTTAGATCTTAAACATGTTAAAACCCACTTAAGTCAAATTTGATATTACATCATTCAAATTTCAAAGTTTTGATGCATTATAAGAAACACGCATAAAGTTCAAATATTTGAAACTTAAACACATTCAAAATCGATTAAGCTTTGGTGTTACATCATTCAAATTTGAATGTTATGATGCATTATGAAAAATATGCATAAAGCTTGAATCTTTGAATGTTAAACACGTTCAAAACCACTTAAGATTTGGTGTTACATCATTCAAAGTTCAAAGTTGTGAAGCATTATGAGAAATATGCATAAAGTTTGAATATTTAGATATTAGACATGTTCAAAACTGTTTAAGCTTTGGTATTACATCATTCAAATTTTAAAGTTGTGATGCATTATGAGAAACACATATAAATTTTGAATATTTGGATCTTAAATACGTTTAAAACTACTTAAGCTTTGGTATTACATCATTCAAATTTCAAATTTGTGATGTATTATGAAAAACATGCATAATATTCAAATCTTTGGATCTTAAACACCTTCAAAATTGCTTAAGCTTTGGTATTACATCATTCAAATTTTAAAGTTACGATGCATTATTATAAACGCACATAAAGTTCAAATATTTGGATCTTAAACACATTTAAATCCACTTAAGCTTCGGTGTCTCTTCATTCAAATTTCAATGTTGTAGTGCATTATGATAAACGCATATAAATTTTAAATCATTAGATCTTAAACACATTTAAAACTACTTAAGCTTCGGTGTTACATAATTCAAATTTTAAAGTTGTGATACATTGTGAGAAACATGTATAAAGTTCAAATCTTTGGATCTTAAACACTTTCAAAATTGTTTAAGATTTGATGTTACATCATTCAAATTTTAAAGTTGTGATGGATTGTGAGAAACATGCATAAAGTTTGAATCTTTGGATCTTAAACACATTCAAAACCACTTAAACTTTGGTGTTACATCATTCAAATTTTAAAGTTGTGATTTATTGTGAGAAATGCACATAAATTTTGAATATTAAGATATTAAACACGTTCAAAACCATTTAAGCTTCAGTGTTACATCATTCAAATTTTAATGTTGTGATGCATTATGAGAAACATGCATAAAGTTTGAAACTTTGTATCTTAAATATGTTCAAAATGGCTTGCGCTTCGGTGTTACATCATTTAAATTTCAATGTTGTGATGCATTATGAGAAATGCAAATAAAGTTCAAATCTTTGGATCTTAAACACATTCACAATTGTTTAAGCTTCAATGTTACATCATTCAAATTTCAAATTTGTGATGCATTATGAGGAAAGTCCATAAACTTTGAATCTTTAGATCTTAAACACATTTAAAACTACATAAGCTTTGTTGTTACATCATTTAAATTTTAAAGTTGTGCTGCATTGTGACAAACATGCATACATTTTGAATCTTTGGATCTCAAACACACCGCTTAAGCTTTAGTGTTACATCATTAAAATTTAAAAGTTGTGATTTATTGTAATAAATGTGAATAAAGTTTGAATATTTGGATTTTAAACACGTTCACAACTACTTAAGCTTTAGTGTTATATCATTTAAATTTCAATGTTATAATGCATTATGAGAAATGCACATAAAGTCTGAATCTTTGTATCCTAAATACATTCAAAAATACTTAAGCTTTGGTGTCACATCATTCAAATTTCAAATTTATGATGCATTATGAGAAACATGTATAAAGTTCAAATCTTTAGATCTTAAACACATTCAAAACCACTTAAGCTTTGGTGTTACATCATTCAAATTTCAAAGTTGCGATGCATTATGAGAAATGCACATAAAGTTTGAATCTTTGGATCTTAAACATGTTCAAAACTACTTAAGCTCCATTGTTACTTCATTCAAATTTAAAAATTACAATGTGTTATGATAAACATGAATAAGGTTCAAATATTTGGATCTTAAACATGTTTAAAATCACTTAAGCTCAGGTGTTACATCATTCAAATTTTAAAGTTACGATGCATTATGAGAAATGTGTATAAATTTTGAATCTTTGAATCTTAAATACATTTAAAACTACTTAACCTCTAGTATTACATCATTTAAATTTCAAATTTGCGGTGCATTATGAGAAATATGCATAAAGTTCAAATATTTGGAGCTTAAACATGTTTAAAATCACTTGAACTTCGGTATTATATCATTAAATTTTCAAATTTGTGGTGCATTCTGAGAAACATGCTTAAAGTTTAAATATTTAGATTTTAAACACATTCTAAACATGTAAGCTTCGGTGTTACATAATTTAAATTTCAAAGCTACAGTTTATTGTGAGAAATGCGTGTGAAATTCAAATCTTTAGATCTTAAACATGTTCAAAACTACTTAAGCTTCGGTGTTACATCATTCAAATTTTAAAGTTATGATGCATTATGAGAAACACTCATAAAGTTTGAATTTTTGGATCTTAAACATGTTGAAAACTGCTTAAGCCTCGGTATTACTTTTTAGAATTTCAAAGTTGTGATGCATTATGAGAAATTCACATAAAGTTTGAATCTTTGGATCTTAAACATGTTCAAAACCACTTAAGTTTTGCTATTACATCATTCAAGTTTCAAATTTACAATGAAATATGAGAAATGCACATAAATTTTGAATCTTTGGATCTTAAACATGCTCAAAATTGCTTAAGCTTCGGTATTACATCATTCAAATTTCATAGTTGCAATGCATTATGAGAAACATGCATAAAGTTCGAATCTTTAGATCTTAAAGATGTTCAAAACTAGTTGAACTTCGGTGTTTCATCAGTCAAATTTCAAAATTATGATGCATTATGAGAAATACGCATAAATTTTGAATCTTTGGATCTTAAACACATTCAAAATCACTTAAGCTTCAGTAGTACATCATTCAAATTTCAAAGTTGTGATGCATTATGAGAAATGCACATAAAGATTGAATATTTTGATCATAAACACAATCAAAACCATTTAAGATTTGATATTACATCATCCAAATTTCAAAGTTTTGATGCATTATAATAAATGTGCATAAAGTTTGAATCTTTGGATCTTAAACACGTTAAGACTCGTTTAAGTCGAATTTGGTATTACATCTTTCAAATTTCAATGTTTGGATGCATTATGAGAAACATGCATAAATTTCAAATTTTTGGATCTTAAACACGATCAAAACTACACAAGCTTCGGTATTACATCATTCAAATTTTAAATTTACATTGCATTACTAGAAATGCACGTAAATTTCAAATCTTTGGATCTTAAACATGTTCAAAACTATTTAAGCTTAGGTATTACATCAATTAAATTTTAAATTTTTCATGCATTATGAGAAATGGGCATAAAATTTAAATATTTATATTTGAAACATGTTGAAAACCATTTAAGATTCGGTATTACATCATTAAAATTTCAAATCTATGTTGCATTATGAGAAACATGCATAACGTTCTAATATTTAGATCTTAAACATGTTCAAGACCATTTCAGTTTGGGTATTACGTCATTAGAATTTTAAAGTTACGATGCATTATGAGAAATGTACATAAAGTTTGAATCTTTGGATTTTCAACATGTTCAAAATTGCTTAAGTTTGGTATTACATCATTTGAATTTTAAATTTACGATGCATTATGAGAAATGTACATAAATTTCAAATCTTTGGATCTTAAACATGTTCAAAACTACCTAAGATTCAATATTACATCATTTGAATTTCAAATTTGTGATGCATTATGATAAACATGCATAAATTTTGAATTTTTGGATCTTAAACACATTCAAAATCACTTAAACTTCGGTGTTACTGTTAGTAATTTAACCTATCAAGGCCAAATTACTACTTTTATCATACAAAACTTTCTTAAAATCGGTCATAGCCTTTTAAAGTTGGTCAAACCAAGGATTTGTGGCCTAAAAATCAATAATTTTGGTCAAAAATGTCAAAAATAAATTGTAAATGGGTCATTATCATTTCAAAAAAACATTGTCAAATTTAAATATGTAGACAATCCATACACAAGGATCAATTTTGAGATAAAATTGAACATTTTGGGAGATATAGGTGGTTTTAAGACCTAAGTTTTTGTAAATAATGTCATTATGAGTTGGATAACCTTTTGAAAAAGTTTTATGGCCATTGAAAAAGTGAAGATACTCGTTGTTTTGTAATAGTCCTTAGAATGTCTATTGGAGATCACCATTAGAATATGCATCATTTTGGAGTGCCACAAAGGTTTTTAAGTCCATGTAAAAGTTTTAAAATCATGATATTATGTTTTTAAATCATAATAATACATTTAAAGAGTTCAAAACCTTTACATTTTAAGCAAACCATGCTCATATAAGCTTTTGCAAGCAAATAAGCATAAAGGCCAAAAAGGGCTTTTTTGACTTTTCAAGAAAAATGTGCTTTCAAAGTATTTTGATAGAATGGTAAATAAACCATGATGATGTTTTTTAGGCATTAGGAATAATGTGAAGAGTTATTTTCATTTTGATGAAATTTTCATTTTTTCAGTTCTAGACATCTTTCTTAACCTCTTGTTCAGATGCTCATATATTTCATGACATTTGGAGTTTGGATGAACCCTATTAATATTTTTTTATTAATAATATTTAATTATAATTTATGAAATATTTATATCATTTGAGTGGTTTTTATTTATGAATAATCATTAAGAGTGTAGGTAGCTCATAACGTAGTCAAAACCCCGCAGACAGATTTCTCTACGTGGTAAGTTTTTATATATTTTGAATGGGAACACAATATTTTCAAGGATGTTTGGGGGGTAAATTGTATATATATAAATATAAGATTTTTAGGATTTTGAGGTTTTTACTTCATGAACTATCATTTTAAAAATTCAACTTCAAAGCTCGCCTAAACCCTCAAAAAACCAGTTTTACAAAAATTTGATTTTATTACCATAAAATCATATTAGATCAACCTAAAACATTTTCAAATTTCAATTAAAATCAAATATAATTCAATAAATATCAATTTTATGCATGGATATATGTGGATAAGGGAAAAAACCATGTTTTTAATGGAAAAAACATGTAAAATGAAGTAAAGGACACTTCAAAAAAATATAATCAATGGATCTAAAAGCCTAAGACTTTTTATTCATACTAAAAATTTATTTTTGTTAGAAATCAACCCAGAAGTGTCTAAACTAGCTCAATCAAAATGGTTAATTTGTAAAACAATGGAGCAAAATAGGCCTAGTCAATCTTGTTGATTAAATGGCGAGTGTTTTCTTATCAAAATAAAATATCTTGTGATGAGAATTTTTTTTCCAGGTCTATTTAATTATTTTTTTAGGTTTCATGGCATCTTATTGTAGGTTTAATGGAGTCAAAATGCTAGAAGATAGGCTATTACGCCTAATTAGCCTACTAAGCTTAATTGTCAATCAAGCAGGTTGACAAGTCAACATGGGCCCACCACTTCTCAATTCTATGTTGAAAATGAAGAACATGTAATTTTTGAAGACTTGGAAGATTTTAAAGCCTATATTTAATATTGTAAAAAGATTTTATTCTTATTTTAACTCAAAGAAGACTAATCTTTCTATTTTCCATGCCTCTTTGGCTTTAGTTAAAGTTTTAGACTTATATATTGGCTTTTTGAAGCCATTTTTAGAAGACATTTGTTGAAGATAGAAAATAAATTGTAATTGACACCATTTATAAAATAAAGAAGATTTTTTGCATATGTTTTTTTGATCAGAATAGAGTGTATTTTTTATTGTGTACCAGCATAAAAGTGAGATCTATATCCCTTTTTTGTAAGTTCTTTCCACATCTACTATGAAAATCTCACCCTCTATAGGCCATTTAAAGAGATAGGAATATAATTTTTCAATCCAAAATCCTCTCAATCCTTCATCTCAAATACTAATGTTTAGGGGCAATTTGAAGACTTCTTATTGATTTATATATGTGTCTTAATTTCAATAGCTTTAAAAAAATACCAATCATTTAGGTGCATCACCCCATTAGATAAGATTTCCCATTTCAGCTTCTTTCTCCCTTTTCATCTCAAAAAAATCAAAATAGTTTAGTTTTAATAGATAAATCTTAAGGGAACCAACCCTTTCTAGAGGTTCTTCTCATCATAGAGTCATCCACACTCTGAGAAGATCCAATTGTATCAACTGGAGGGAGGGTGTGCTTGCACATCTTCAAGTAGGGTGCACTCTAGAGTGATAACGATTACATCACTTGAATTTTAAAATTATGATGCATTGTGAGAAATGCACTTAAAGTTTGATTTTTTTATCTTAAACATGTTCAAAACTACTTAAGATTTAATGTGACATCAATCAAATTTCAAAGTTGCCATGTATTGTGAGAAACGTGCATAAATTTTGAATCTTTAGATCTTAAACATGATCAAAATTTCTTAAGCTTTGATGTTACATCGTACAAATTTTAAAGATGTGATGCATTGTAAAAAATCAGCATAAAGTTTGAATCTTTGGATCTTAAACACATCAAAACTACTTAAGCTTTGGTGTTATATCATTCAAATTTCAATGTTGTGATGCATTGTGAGAAAAGTGCATAAAGTTTGAATCTTTGGATCTTAAACACGTTTAAATCCTCTTAAACTTCAGTGTTATATCTTTCAAATTTCAATGTTGTAATTCATTATGAGAAATGTGCATAAAGTTCAAATATGTGAATCTTAAACACATTTAAAATTACTTAAGCTTTGGTATTACATCATTTAACTTTCAAAGTTATGATGCATTATAATAAATGTGCATAAAGTTCAAACTTTTGAAACTAAAACATGTTCAAAACATCTAAAGCTTCAGTATTACATCATTCAAATTTCAATGTTGTGATGCATTATGATAAATGCACATAAATTTCAAATCTTTAGATCTTAAACACAATAAAAACATCTTAAGCTTCGGTATTACATCATTCAAATTTCAAAGTTTTGATGCATTATGAGAAATGTGCATAAAGTTCCAATCTTTGAATCTTATACACATTAACACCTGTTTAAGTTGAATTCAATATTAAAACATTCAAATCTCAAAGTTAGAATACATTATGAGAAATACACATAAAGTTCAAATCTTTGAATCTTAAACACGTTCAAAACCACTTAAGCTTAGGTATTACATCATTCAAATTTTAAATTTACGATGCATTAAGAGAAATATGCATAAAATTTGAATCTGTGTATCTAAAACATGTTCAAAACTATTTCAGCTTCGATATTACATCATTCAAATTTTAAAGTTGCATTGCATTATGAGAAATGCGCATAAAGTTCTAATATTTAAATCTTAAACATGTTTAAAACCACTTAATCTTGGGTATTATATCATTTGAATTTCAAAGTTGTGATGCATTATGAAAAATGTGCATAAAATTTGAATCTTTTGATCTTAAACACATTCAAAACCACTTAAGTTTGGGTATTACATCATTTAAATTTTAAAGTTGTGATGCAATATGAGAAATGCCCATAAATTTTGAATCTTTTGATCTTAAAGATGTTCAAAACCGTTTAAGCTTCGGTATTACATCATTCAAATTTTAAAGTTGTAATGTATAATAAAAAATGTGCATAAATTTCAAATCTTTGGATCTTAAACATGTTCAAAACTACTTAAGCTTCAATATTACATCATTCAAATTTCAAAGTTGTGATGCATTATGAAAATGTGCATAAAATTCCAATCTTTGGATTTTAAACACATTTGAAACCACTTAAACTTTGGTGTTACATTAGTCAAGTTTCAAAACTATGATGCATTATGAGAGACATGCATAAAATTCAAATTTTTGGATCTTTAATACATTCAAATCCACTTAAGCTTTGGTGTTACATCATTCAAATTTCAAAGTTATGATGCATTATGTGAAACATACATAAAGCTCAAATCTTTGGATCTTAAATATGATCAAAATCACTTAAGCTTCGATGTTACATCATACAAATTTCAAAGTTATGATATAGTGTGAGAAGTATACATTAAGTTCAAATATTTAGATCTTAAACACATTCAAAACTACTTAAGCTTTAATGTTACATCATTCAAATTTCAATGTTGTGATGCATTATGAGAAACATGCATAAAGTTTAAATGTTTGGATCCTAAACATATTCAAAACTGCTTAAACTTTAGTGTTATATCATTCAAATTTCAATATTGTGATGCATTATGAGAAGCACACATAAAGTTTGAATATTTAGATTTTAAACACATTCAAAATTACTTGAGCTTCAATATTATATCATTTAAATTTCAAAGTTACAATGCATTATGAAAAATATCTATAAAGTTTGAACCTTTGGATCTTAAACACATTTAAAACCACTAATGCTTCGGTATTACATCACTTAAATTTCAAATTTGTGATGCATTATGAGAAATATACATAAAGTTTGAATCTTTGGATCTTGAACACAATTAAAACCACTTAACCTTTGATATTATATCATCAAATTTTAAAGTTGAGATACATTCTGAGAAATGTGCATAAAATTTGAATCTTTAGATCTTAAATATGTTAAAACCCACTTAAGCTGAATTCAGTATTACATCATTCAAATTACAAAGTTATGATGCATTGTAGTAAGTGTGCATAAAATTTGAATCTTTGGATCTTAAACATGTTCAAAATAGTTTAAGCTTTAGTGTTATATCATTGAAATTTAAATAATGTGATGCATTATGAGAAACTCACATAAAATTTGAATCTTTGGATGATAAACACGTTCAAAACTGTTTAAGCTTCAGTTTGACACCATTCAAATTTCAAAGTTATAATGCATTATAATAAATGAGCATAAATTTTGAATTTGTGGATCTTAAACATGTTAAAAACCACTTAAATCAAATTCAGTATTACATCATTCAAATTTCAAAGTTGTGATGCATTTTAAGAAACATGCATAAAGTTCAAATATTTGGAGCTTAAACACGTTCAAAACTGATTCAGCTTCATGTTACATCATTCAAATTTGAATGTTAGATGCATTATGAGAAACACACATAATTTTAAATCTTTGGATGTTAAACACATTCAAAATTGCTTAGGATTTAGTGTTACATCATTCAAATTTCAAATTTGTGATGTATTATGAGAAACATACATAAAGTTTGAATCTGAAGATATTAGATACGTTTAAAACCACTTAAGCTTAGGTAATACATCATTCAAATTTCAAAGTTGTAATGCATTAGGAGAAACACACATAAAGTTCAAATCTTTGGATCTTAAACACGTTCAAAACTGCTTAAGCTTTAGTATTACATCATTCAAATTTCAAACTTGCAATGCATTATGAGAAATGTGCATAAAGTTCAAGTCTTTGGATTTTAAAAACATTTTAATCCACTTAAGCTTTGATGTTTTTCATTCAAATTTCAAAGTTGGGATGCATTATGATAAACACACATAAAGTTTTAATCTTTAGATCTTAAACATGTTCAAAACTGCTTAAGCTTCAGTGTTACATCATTCTAATTTTAAAGTTGTGATGTATTGTGACAAATGCATATAAAGTTTAAATCTTTGGATCTTAAACACTTTCAAAACTTCTTAAGCTTTAGTGTTACATCATTCAAATTTCAAAGTTGCAATGCATTGTGAGAAATATGCATAAGTTCAAATCTTTGGATATTAAACATGTTCAAAACTGCTTAAGCTTTACTGTTACATCATTCAAATTTCAAAATTACTATGGATTGTGAGAAACATGCATAAAGTTTGAATCTTTCAATTTTAAACATGTCTAAACCACTTAAACTTCAGTGTTACATCATTTAAATTTTAAAGTTGTGATGCATTATGAGAAATGCGTATAAAGTTTGAATCTTGGGATCTTATACATATTCAAAACCATTTAAGCTTAGGTGTTACATCATTCATATTTTAATGTTATGATGCATTCTGAGAAATATGCATAAAATTTTAATCTTTTTATCTTAAACACATTCAAAATGGCTTACGCTTCAGTGTTACATCATTAAAATTTCAATGTTGTGATGCATTATGAGAAACACATAAAATTTGAATCTTTAGATCTTAAACACGTTCAAAACCACTTAAGCTTCAGTGTTACATCATTCAAATTTCAAATTTGTGATGCATTATGAGAAAAGTACATAAATTTTGAATCTTTGGATCTTAAACACATTCAAAACCGCTTAAGCTTTAGTGTTACATTATTTAATTTCAAAGATGCACTACATTGTAAGAAACGTCCATAAAATTAAAATCTTTGGATCTTAAACACATTCAAAACTACTTTAGCTTTAATGTTACATCATTCAAATTTTAAAGTTGCAATGCATTGTAAGAAACGTGAATAAAATTTGAACATTTGGATTTTAAACACATTCAAAATTGCTTAAGATTTAGTGTTACATCATTCAAATTTTAATGTTGTAATGCGTTATGAGAAATGCTCACAAAGTTTGAATCTTTAGATCTTAAACATGTTAAAAATCTCTTAAGCTTTGGTATTACATCATTCAAATTTCAAAGTTACGATGCATTTTGAGAAATGTGTATAAAGTTCAAATCTTTCGATCTTAAACACGTTCAAAACTGCTTAAGCTTTTGTGTTACTTCATTTAAATTTCAAAGCTGCAATAAATTATGAGAAACACACATAAAATTAAAATCTTTGAATCTTAAACAAATTCAAAAATGCTTAAGCTTTGGTGTTACATCATTCAAATTTCAAATTTGTGATGCATTATGAGAAATGCGCATAAAGTTCAAATCTTTGGATTTTAAACATGTTAAAAACTACTTCAGCTCTAATATTACATCATTTAAATTTCAGAATTGTGATGCATTATGATAAACATGCATAAAGTTCAAATCTTTGGATCTTAAACTCATTCAAAATCGCTTAAGCTTAGGTGTTACATCATTTAAATTTCAAATTTGCAAATCATTGTAAGAAATGTGAATAAAGTTAAAATATTTAGATCTTAAATATGTTTAAAACTGCTTAAGCTTTAGTGTTACATTATTCAACTTTTAATGTTGCAATGCATTATAAAAAATGTGCATAAAGTTCAAATCTTTTTATCTTAAATACATTTAAAACCATTTAAGCTTCGATGTTACATCATTCAAATTTAAAAGTTGCAATGCATTATGAGAAACGTGCATAAGATTTGAATCTTTAGATCTTAAATATGTTCAAAACCACTTAAGTTTTGGTATTACATCATTCTAATTTCAAAGCTGTGATGCAATATGAGAAATGTGCATAAATTTCAAATCTTTGGATCTTAAACATGTTCAAAACTGCTTAAGCTTCAATATTACATCATTCAAATTTCAAAGTTGTGATGCATTATGAGAAATGCACATAAAGTTTGAATCTTTGGATCTTAAACACATTTATAACCACTTAAACTTTGATGTTACATCATTCAAATTTCAAAATTGTGATGCATTGTGAGAAACATGCATAAAGTTTGAATTTTTAGATCTTAAACATGTTCAAAACTGCTTAAGCTTTGGTGTTACATCATTCAAATTTCAAAGTTGCAATGCATTATGTGAAACATGCATAAAATTTGAATCTTTGGATCTTAAACTTGATCAAAATCACTTAAGCTTCAATCTTACATCATACAAATTTTAAAGTTATGATGCAGTGTGAGAAACATACTTAAAGTTCAAATCTTTGGATCTTAGACATGTTCAAAACCACTTAAGCTTTGTTGTTACATCAATCAAATTTTAAAGTTATGATGCATTGTGAGAAACATGCATAAAGTTTGAATCTTAAACACATTCAAAACCACTTAAGTTTTAGTGTTATATAATTCAAATTTCAATGCTGCGATGCATTATGAGAAACACGCATAAGGTTTGAATATTTCGATCTTAAAATCATTCAAAATTGCTTGAGCTTCAGTATTACATCATTTAAATTTCAAAGTTGTGATGCATTATAATAAATGCCCCTAAATTTTAAACCTTTGGATCTTAAACATGTTCAAAACTGCTAAAGCTTTGGTATTACATCATTCAAATTTCAAAGTTGAGATGCATTATGAGAAATGCATATAAAGTTTTATCTTTGGATCTTAAACACAATCAAAATCACTTAACCTTCGGTATTACATCATTCAAATTTCAAATTTGACATACATTATGAGAAACGTGCATAAAGTTTGAATATTTAGATCTTAAATATGTCAAAATCCACTTAAGCCAAATTTGGTATTACATCATTCAAATTTCAAAGTTGAGAGCCATTGTAATAAGTGTACATAAATTTTAAATCTTTGGATCTTAAACACATTCAAAATAGCTTAAGCTTCGATGTTACATCATTCAAATTTGAAGGTTGTGATGCATTATGAAAAACTCATATAAAGTTTAAATCTTTGGATGATAAACACATTCAAAACTATTTAAGCTTCAGTGTTATACCATTTAAATTTCAAAGTTATGATGCATCATGAGAAATGCACATAAAGTTCAAATCTTTAGATCGTAAACATGTTCAAATTTGCCTTTGGTGTTACATTAATCAAATTTCAAAGTTGTGATGAATTATGAGAAAAATACAAAGTTTAAATCTTTGGATCTTAAACACGTTAAAAACCACTTAAGTCAAATTCGATATTATATCATTCAAATTTCAATGTTGTGATGCATTGTAAAAAATGCACATAAAGTTTGAATATTTGGAGCTTAAACACATTCAAAACTGATTAAGCTTTGGTGTTACATCATTCAAATTTGAATGTTATAATGCATTATGAGAAACAGGAATAATTTCAAATCTTTGGATGTTAAACATGTTCAAAAGCACTCAAGATTTAGTGTTACATCATTCAAATTTTAAATTTGTGATGCATTATGAGAAACATGCATAAAGTTTGAATCTTTGGATATTAGACATGTTTAAAACTACTTAAGCTTCAGTGTTACATCATTCAAATTTTAAAGTTGTAATGCATTAGGAAAAATGTGAATAAAGTTCGAATCTTTGGATCTTAAACATGTTCAAAACTACTTAAGCTTCGGTATTACATCATTCAAATTTCAAAGTTAGGATACAATATGAAAAACGTGCATAATGTTCAAATCTATAGATTTTAAACACGTTTAAAACTGCTTAAGCTTCGATATTACATCATTTAAATTTGAAAGTTATGATGCATTATGAGAAACACACATAAAGTTTGAATCTTTAGATCTTAAACACATTTAAATCCACTTAAGCTTTAGTGTTTCTTCATTCAAATTTCAAAGTTGCAATGCATTATGATAAATGCACATAAATATTAATCTTTAGATCTTAAACACGTTTAAAACTACTTAAGCTTCGGGGTTACATCATTCAAATTTTAAAGTTACAATGCATTGTGATAAATGCATATAAAGTTTAAATATTTGGATCTTAAACACTTTTAGAAGCTCTTAAGCTTTGGTGTTACATCATTCAAATTTCAAAGTTATGATGTATTGTGATAAATATGCAATAAGTTTGAATCTTTAGATATTAAACACATTCAAAATTGCTTAAGCTTTGGTGTTACATCATTCAAATTTCACAGTTATAATGGATTATGAAAAATGCACATAAGGTTTGAATCTTTAGATTTTAAACATATTTAAAACCGATTACACTTCGATGTTGCATCATTCAAATTTTAATGTTGCGATGCATTATGAGAATTGCACATAAAGTTTGAATCTTTGTATCTTAAACACATTCAAAACCACTTAAACATCATTGTTACATCATTCAAATTTTAAAGTTGTGATGCATTATGAAAAAAGTGCATAAAGTTTGAATCTTTGGATCTTAAACACATTCAAAACTACTTAAGCTTCAGTGTTACATCATTTAAATTTTAAAGTTGCACTGCATTGTGAGAAACATGCATAAAGTTTAAATCTTTAGATCTTAAACACATTCAAAAGTACTTAAGGTTTACTGTTACATCTTTCAAATTTTAAAGTTACGTTGCATTATAAGAAACACGAATATAGTTCAAATATTTAGATCTTAAACACGCTCAAAACCGCTTAAGCTTTAGTGTTACATCATTCAAATTTTAATGTTTCAATGCATTATGATAAATGAGCATAAAGTTTAAATCTTTGCATCTTAAATACGTTTAAAACCGCTTAAGCTTCAGTGTTATATCATTCAAATTTAAAAGTTTTAATGCATTATGAGAAACGTGGCTAAATTTTGAATCTTAAACAAGTTCAAAATTGCTTAAGCTTTGGTGTTACATCATTCAAATTTCAAAGTTGCAATGCATTATTATAAATATGCATAATTTCAAATATTTGGATCTTAAAAAAATTCAAAACTACTTAAGCTCCAATGTTACATCATTCAAATTTCAAAATTGTGATACATTATGATAAAAGTGAATAAAATTCGAATCTTTAGATCTTAAACATGTTCAAATTTGCTTAATTTGAGGAGTTACATCATTTAAATTTCAAAGTTGTGATGCATTATGAAAAATACATATAAAGTTTGAATCTTTGAATCTTAAATATGTTTAGAACTACTTAACCTCCATTATTACATCATTTGAATTTCAAAGTTGCGATGCATTATGAGAAATGCATATAAAGTTTGAATTTTTAGAGCTTAAACACGTTCAAAACTACTTGAACTTCGGTATTACATCATTCAAATTTCAAAGTTGTGGTGCATTATATGAAACATGCATAAAGTTTAAATATTTATATCTTAAACATGTTCTAAACCATGTAAGTTTTGGTGTTACATCATTCAAATTTCAAAGTTGCAGTTCATTGTGAGAAATGCATGTAAAGTTCAAATCTTTGGATCTTAAACATGTTCAAAAAATTTTAAGCTTTGGTGTTACATCATTCAAATTTTAAAATTGTGATGTATTGTGAGAAACGCCCATAAAGTTTGAATCTTTAGATCTTAAACATGTTGAAAACTACTTAAGCTTTGGTATTGCATTTTTTAAAATTAAAATTTGTGTTGCATTATGAGAAATGAACATAAAGTTTGAATTTTGGATATTAAACATGTTCAAGACCACTTAAGTTTTAGTATTACATCATTCAAATTTCAAAGTTGTGATGCAATATGAGAAATGTGCATAAATTTCTAATATTTGGATATTAAACATGTTTAAAACCACTTAAGCTTCGGTACTACATCATTCAAATTTTAAAGTTGTGATGCATTATGAGAAACTGGTTCACCCTTAACCTTTAACGTGTCTTGGGATATGTGTGGCCAACTTGTGGCTTATATACCTCTTTTATATTCTTGTTACATTTCTCTATGTTCTTAGTTAGGTCAGCCTATGGAATAAACATAACTAAGTAGACTATATATATAAGGTAGTGGTTAGTATTTGATCATGTTAAGTATTCTACTCTTAGTGCATTATTGTGGAGGTTTCTCCCTCAAAGTGGCTTTGCTATATTATCTAGTATTTTGCTTTGCTATCAATTATTACTGTGTGATCTCTCATATTTGCTTATTTTGTGTGATATAAAATCAATCTATGTGAACATCTAAGTAATTTCATTATAAGTGGTATAAGAGCTTCGATTTGGGCAAGTTTATTACGACATTATTTTTTTGGATCTAGTGAGGCATGACTTCTATGAGGGGAATGAGTGAAAAAACATAACTTAAAATCTGGGAAGAATTAATTTTTTTTGTTAGTGCAATATTGTTCGAAATGCTTTTTTGAAAAAAAAATTAAATTTTTTTTTGATTTTTCTTCACTTTGCACAATTGTAGTCATTGGATTCGTCTCGATGAGATGATCACAATGGTATATTATTCTAGTATATTTTTTATGCAAAATTATTTTACCCTAGTACACAAAGATAGTCATTGGATTCACCTTGGTGAGGTGATCATAATGGTACCATCTCTTGGTATATTTTTTTGGGGCAAAAACCCTCCTAGGGTTTACATATGGTTGTTCCTTATACACGAGAATGAAAAGAGGGGAAAGAAATTCCTAAGATCCTTCTATCGATGACATGGAATCTAGAACTTCAAATTCATTGATTTCTTAACTTTAGGCTGACATAAAGGGCTTGGTACGACATGATGACTTTGTTACAATTCAAACTGATGTTTAAAGGATGCACGAAGAGATTAATGGGGTTCAAAATTAATTGAATTAGATCACTACTTCATTCCCTACTCTTTCATTTTAGCTACAATCAAATAAACTTCTACTTCATCATTTGGGTCCTCCTCCTCTGAACATTAACAACTCCAATTCTGGTGTGAAAATGATGTTGTCCAAAGTGGATATGCATAAGTTTTATGGTAAGAATTCCCTCACTTGGATTACCCAAATTGAGAATTTATTTGATCTGCATCAAACTCCTAGTGCTCAGAAGGTGATAGTGGCATCTTTGTATCTGGAACCTAAGCAGTTCATTTGGTATCATTGGTTGTGTGCTCAAAAGAAAAAGAATGGTGCTCATATTACATGGTCTATTTTCACTAATGAATACTTAAAAGAAAAATAAAAAGCAATGATTTAATTCATGGTTCATTATTAGAATACTGTCTTTGAGAACTACTTTAGCTAATCAACCAAACTGTGGCAAATGAGAACTATGAAGAATTATATTCATTATTTTTAGAATCTATTCTTATGGGTAGAAGACATCATAAAGGAAAAATTTATGGATCTATTTTTGGGTGGTCTCAAAGATAGCATCCAATTTGAGGTTTGGATGTTTAATCTAACATCTGTATTAGAAGTTATCTCATGGGCACGTATGGTAGAGGAAAAAGAGATGGTCAAATAGAAAACCTTCACTACTAGTTGTGATCGCACCTTTCCAACACCATCATATCCTCAACCCACCAGACTGACACCTTGATAAATTCAAGAAAAATGAGCCAAAGAATTATGTTATGGTTAAGATAAAAAATGGAATAAAGACTATCGTTGTGCTGAAAAGAAGTTGTTTTACATCAAAGGTGCCAATGAGGATGATGATGATGAGGAGGCACTTGGAGAGGATGAAGAAGGTACTAAGGAGGAATCTGAAGACTTTTAGCCTACTATTTCCTATCATGCTCTTTCAGGTATTAGTACTCCCTAACTCTTAAGGTGGTGGGTTTCCTAAATAAACAAAAGGTCACTATTCTAATTGATTTTGGGACTAAACACAACTTCATCAACAATAAGTTGGCTATTTGTTTAAACTTTTTCATTTATCCTAATCTAAAATTTTAGGTCATGATTTTAGATGGTGGTATTATCATCTACTTAGAAAAATGCCATAGTATTAAGCTAGCCATGGGAGACTACTTGTTGGATTTTCCTATGTTTGTTATTCCCATGGGGGGAGCTGACATTATTCTAAAAGTATAGTGGCTCATCACTTTGGGCACTATTGAGATGATTTTTTCAAGATTTGTTCATGAATTTTCATTCTAAGGGAAGGGCATTTGAGCTAAGGGGATTAAGGGCTAAATCTCCACAACTTGTTAGCTCCCATCAAATGATAAAGATTCTCTGAAAAGGTGTTAAAGGATTTGTAGCTCACTTGTTTTTCATGGAAGTTCATCCAACTCAACCATTTACACCTCTTGATATTCAACAATTGATTGATGACCATTCACTTGTTTTTGGTGACATGCTAAAAGGACTTCCACCTAGCCATACATAAGACCATGCTATCAAAATTATTCTTGGTAGTATACCACCCAACATTAGGCCATACAGATATCCTTATGCCTAGAAAAGTGAAATTGAAAATATGGTACAAGAGATGTTGGATGCAAGAATCATTCACCATAGCCAAAGAGAATATTCTTCACCAATTGTCATGGTGTGAAAGAAAGATGACACTTGAAGGATGTGCCCTGACTACAGGGAACTCAACAAGTACATTATCAAAGATAAGTTTCCTATTCTTATCATTGATGATTTGCTAGGTGAATTAAATGGCACTCTTTATTTTACCAAGTTATATCTATGTTTTGGGTATCATCAAATTTGGATCCATGATGAAAAAATACCCAAAATTGCTTTTATGACTCATGAGGGCCATTATGAGTTTTTGGTTATGCCTTTTGGGCTAACAAATGCACCATCTACCTTTTAGAGTTTGATGAATACTATTTTTAGGCCATTTTTGAGGAAATTTTTTTGGGTATTTTTTAATGACATCCTCATTTATAGTAAAAATTAGGAAGACCATTTGCACCATGTGAAATAAGTACTATCAATTTTGGAACAACATTAGTTGTATGCCAAACCTTCCAAATGTACTTTTTGAGCTTATGAGGTTGAGTATTTGGGTCATCTAGTTTCACATACAGGAGTCAAAGTGGATACTAAAAAAATACAAGCAATGATGGATTAGTCAATTCCTAAGACACTCAAACAACTAAGGAGATTTATGGGGCTAACTAGTTACTATCACAGGTTTGTCAAACATTATGGTAGCATTACAACCCCACTCACATCTTTGTTAAAGAAATACTCATTTTAGTGGACTGATACAACTACTAGGGTATTTGAACAATTAAAATTGGTGATGTGCACCACTCCAATGTTGGTTACTCCTAATTTTTCTAAGACTTTTATGGTTGAATGTGATGCATCTAGGTGTGGTATGGGTGTTGTACTCATGCAAGAAGATATACCACTTGTATTTGAAAGTCCTTGACTGAAGGGTAAAAATTAACATAAGCCCATTTATGAGAAGGAAATGATGTCCATTTTTCATGCAGTCAAATAATGAAGGCCGTATTTGATGGGTCATCACTTTTAGGTAAAGACTGATCATGATAGTCTCAAATATTTTTTGGAACAAAGGTTATCATTTAGAGAACAATAATAATGGGTAACTAAGATGTTAGGCTATGATTTTGAAATAATTTACAAGAAATAAAAAGACAATGTAGTGGCAGATGTACTATCTAGGAAGGATGAATCAATTGAGGCATTGATATATGCTATGACCATTTTATAGGTAGATTGGTTAGAGGAAACATGATTAGAATGGGACAAGGATAGTGATACCCATGATTTGATTCAAAATATTTAGTAAGGTTTGGGTGGAATTAAAAAATTCACATGGAAGGGTGATGCATTATGGTATAAAAATAGATTATACCTATGTAAGAATTATCTTCTTAAACAAAAAATCCTTCAAGAACTTCATGCAACTCCAATTGGGGGTCATTCAAGATTTTTGAAAACCTATCATAGAATCAAGTAGGATTTTTTTTGGGAAGGACTCAAGGGGGATGTCCAAAAATATGTGGTTGAATGTATGGTTTGTCAACAAAATAAAGGAGAGACCATCAAAAACCTAGGTCTTTTGCAACTTTTATCTATCCCTAGCCAATGTTTGGAAGAGGTGTCTATGAATTTCATTACAAGGTTACCAAGATTTGATGGTCAAAATGCTATCATGGTTGTGGTAGTTCATCTCAGTAAGTATGCTCATTTCCATTCTTTATCATAACAATTTATTATTAGTATAGTAGCTTCTACTTTTTTTAATATAGTTTAAAAATTGCATGGTACCCCTAAGGTCATTATTAGTGATCAAGATCCCATCTTCCCTAGTAATTTTTGGATTGAGTTATTTGAATGTTTGGGCACCCAGTTGGCTCATAGTTCATCCTATCATCCTCAATTAGATGGACAAATTGAGGTAGTTAACAAATGTCTGGAAGGATATCTTTGTTGTTTTATTTTTGATAAAAAGTATAAATGGGTTCATTGGTTTCTACTTCCTGAATGGTAGTATAATACTTATATTCATAGTTCTTGCAAAATGTCTCCTTTTCTATCACTATATGGATACCACCCTCCATCCATCACTTCAACCTTGAAGGTCCATCCTAAGGTTCATGCAGTTGAAGAAAATATTCACTGTCAATAGGAGGTCCTTGTCAGTTTGTGTGAAAATTTAGCCATGGCCTAAAATTGCATGAAAGAGTAGATAGATCAACACATGAGTGATAGACACTTTTCCATTGGTGATTGGATTTTTGTTTGCTTACAATCATTTAAGTAGATGTCTTTGAAGTAATAGAAAAAGGATAACAAGTTTTCTCCTAAGTATTATGGGCCTTATCAAATCTTGCAAAAAATTGATAGTGTGGCCTACAAGTTAAAGTTTCCTTCCACCACTCGCATACATCTAATATTTCATGTATCATCCCTAAAGAAAGTCATTGGACATAGTAGCTATCCAAATTGAGTTACCAGAATTAGATGAGGAAGGAAGAGTTATTCTTGATCTTGAGGTGATCCTTCAAATATGCACTAAGCAGTTGTGGTCTCAAACGATTAAGGAGTACTTGATCAAATGGAAAAATCTACCTTGTGAAGATGTTACTTGAGAAGATAAATCCTTTGTGTAGCAACATCCAGAGTTGACTCAACATTGAGGATAATATTGTTTTAAAGGGGAGGGGCATGCTACAACCTTAACCTTTGGCATGTCTTGGGATATGTGTGGCTGACTTGTGGCTTACATACCTCTTTTATATTCTTGTTATATTTCTCTATGCTATTAGTTAGGTCAGCCTATGGAATAACCATGGCTAAGTAGACTATATATATGAGGTAGTGGTTAGTATTTGATCATCATGTTAGGTATTCTGCTCTTAGTGTATTATTGTGGAAGTTGCCCCCTCAAAGTGTCTTTGCTATATTATCTAGTATTCTACTCTACTATCAATTATTGTTATGTGATCTCTCATATTTGCCTGTTCTATGCGATATAAAATCATTCTGTGCAAATATCTAATTAATTTCATTACAAAAATGTATATAAAGTTTGAATATTTGGATCTTAAACATGTTCAAAATTGCTTAAACTTTAATGTTACATTAGTCAAATTTCAAAATTGTGATGCATTGTGAGAAATGTGCATAAAGTTTGAAACTTTGGATCTTAAACACGTTCAAAATCACTTAAGCTTCAGTATTACATCATTCAAATTTCAAAGTTATGATGTATTATGAGAAATGTGCATAAATATTGAATGCTTTGATCTTAAACACAATCAAAACCATTTAAGATTCGATATTACATCATCCAAATTTCAAAGTTGTGATGCATTATGAAAAATGTTTATAAATTTTGAATCTTTGGATCTTAAACATGTTAAGACCCGTTTAAGTCAAATTTGGTATTACATCATTCAAATTTCAAAGTTGGGATGCATTATGAGAAACACACATAAAGTTCAAATCTTTGGATTTAAACACATTCAAAATTACATAAGTTTTGGTATTACATCATTCAAATTTCAAATTTTGATTTAATTATGAGAAATGCACATAAAGTTTGAATATTTGGATCTTAAACACTTAAAAACTACTTAATCTCAGGTATTACATCATTCAAATTTCAAATTTGTGATGCATTATGAGAAACGTGCATAAAATTTAAATCTTTATATCTGAAACATGTTCAAAACCCTTTAAGCTTCGGTATTACATCATTTAAATTTCAAAGATACATTGCATTACGATAAATGTGCATAAAGTTCTAATATTTAGATCTTAAACATGTTTAAAACCACTTAAGCTTGGGTATTACATCATTTGAATTTCAAAGTTGTGATGCATTATGAGAAACGTGCATAAAATTTGAATCTTTGGATCTTAAACATGTTCAAAACCACTTAAGTTTGGGTATTACATCATTTAAATTTCAAAGTTGTGATGCATTACGAGAAATGCATATAAATTTCAAATCTTTGGATCTTAAACACGTTCAAAATCGCTTAAGCTTCGGTATTAAATCATTCAAATTTCAAAGTTACGATGCATTATGAAATATGCACATAAAGTTCGAATCTTTGGATCTTAAACACATTTAAAACAACTTAAAATTTGATGTTACATCACTTGAATTTCAAAAATTTTATGCATTGTGAGAAACATGCATAAAATTCAAATTTTTTGATCTTAAACACGTTCAAAACTATTTAATCTGCGGTATGACATGATTTAAATTTCATAGTTTCCATGCATTGCGAGAAACATGCATAAAGTTTGAATCTTTGGATATTAAACATGATAAAAATTTCTTAAGCTTCGATGTTACTTTATAAAAATTTCAAAGTTAAAATGCATTGTGAGAAACATGCATAAAGTTTGAATCTTTTGATCTTAAACATGTTCAAAACCACTTAAGCTTCGGTGTTACATGATTCAAATTTCAATGTTGTGACGCATTGTGAGAAAAGTGCATAAAGTTTGAATCTTTGGATCTTAAACACGTTCACAACCACTTAAGCTTCAGTGTTATATCATTCAAATTTCAATGTTGTGATGCATTATGAAAAACATGCATAAAGTTTGAATTTATGGATCTTAAACACATTCAAAATTACTTGAGCTTTGGTATTACATCATTTAAATTTTAAAGTTACGATGTGTTATGAGAAATGCACATAAAGTTTGAACCTTTGGATCTTAAACACATTAAAAATAACTAAAGCTTCGGTATTACATGATTCAAATTTTAAAGTTGTGATGCATTATGAAAAATGCACATAAAGTTCAAATATTTGGATCTTAAACACAATAAAATCTGCTCAAGCTTCGGTATTACATCATTCAAATATCAAAGTTTTAATGCATTATGATAAATGTGCATAGAGTTTGAATATTTGGATCTTAAACACATTAAAAGTTGTTTAAGTCAAATTTGGTATTACAACATTCAAATTTTAAATTTGGGATGCATTATGAGAAATACACATAAAGCTCAAATTTTTGAATCTTAAACAAGTTCAAAACCACATAATCTTTGGTATTACATCATTCAAATTTCAAATTTGCATTGCATTATGAGAAATGCACATAAAGTTTGAATATTTGGATCTTAAACATGTTCAAAACTACTTAAGCTTAGGTATTACATCATTCAAATTTTAAAGTTATGATGCATTATGAGAAACGTGCATAAAATTCAAATCTTTGTATATAAAACATGTTCAAAACTGTTTAAGCTTTAGTATTACATTATTGAAATTTTAAAGTTACATTGCATTTTGAGAAATGCACATAAAGTTTTAGTCTTTTAAATCTTAAACACATTCAAAACCACTTAAGCTTGGGTATTACATCTTTCAAATTTCAAATTTATGATGCATTATGAGAAACATGCATAAAGTTTGAATCTTTGGATCTTAAACATGTTCAAAACCACTTAAGTTGTTAGGGTGTGGAGCTAAAAACTTCACCAAGGAGCATTCATTATCAGGTTCGGGTCTACACAGACACCGGCGTCGGTCAGGAGCGACCGACGTCGGTCACAGGCAGTTACAGAGACGCCGACGTCGGTAGAGGGTCAGCCGACGGCGGTCACAGACAAGCAGCAGGAATCGACGTCGGTTACCTGCATGTCCAGAAAGCTATTTTCATGGACAGAAGCGAGAGTTTGCATGATAAGTTTGAGTTGTAGACTCAAGCTCACGTCTCTATTGTTAGCAATACTATTTTTAGAGCCCTCGTTCAAGTGGCTTAACTGCTTGTTGGGTGTACATGCTCAAGTCTCCTAATTCTATATGTAGAATTAGATCTTCTTAGCTTTGTAGTAGTTTTGTAGTGGATTATTGTAGTTGGGTGAATTATTGTAATTCATTGTGTGTGAAGAACAATACATAATTGAATCAATCCAGGCTTGTTGGAGTTGATTGTTCTTGAGAGAGAGAGAGAGCTCTTGAGGAATAGAGATCTATTGAGAGATCTATACATCTAGGAGAGGCGTGGAAGAAAGAAGCTTTCTTCAATTGTATTCCTTTTGTAAAGAGTTTGTTAATACAAGTTTTTAGGGTGTTTTCTTGTATCTCTTGTTCTTTCTATTATCATTCTAATTACTTGTCAATCTGGTTTAATTCCACGTTTATTGCTGTCACAATTGTAATCTATTATTGGACTGATCCCCCAACAAGTGGTATCAGAGCCTTGGTTACAGGTTCAGAGCTTGATAATTGGTATCAAAGTTCAGGTTCACTAACAGGTGGTTCAAATTTGTGTAGTGTGTATTGATTACAGGTTCTCACAGGAGTTTCTGCAGGGATTTCTGTTTGAGTGGGAGAAGCAATGGTAGATGAAAGTAAACTGAGAATGGAAAAGTTCAATGGCAAAAATTACCAAAACTGGAGAATGCAGATAGAGGACTATCTGTATCAGAAAGATCTCTACTTACTGTTAGGAGGTGTTGCAAAGAAGCCCAAAGACATGGAGGATGAAGAATGGGAAGTTCTTGACAGAAAGGCTCTGGGGTCTATAAGACTGAGTCTAGCATCCACTATGATATCCAATTTATCACAGGCAAAGTCTACGATAGAGTTGATGACTACGTTAAAAAATTTGTATGAAAAACCCTCAGCTTCTAATAAGGTATATCTTATGAAGCAGTTATTTAATTTGCATATGAATGAAGGTGGATCTGTTTCTACTCATCTGAATGATTTCAATGGAATTGTGAATCAGTTAAGTTTAGTGAATATAGTGTTAGATGATGAGATAAAAGCTCTTTCGATATTATGTTCTTTGCCTGAAAGCTGGCATGGCTTAGTAATGGCAGTAAGTAATACTGCATCTGCATCAAATATTTTGAAAGTAGAGGATGTTGTTAGTGTTATCTTGAATGAGGAAATACACAGGAAAAACACAGAAGAGGCATCTGGGAACGCTTTAAGTTTTGAGAGCAGGGGAAGGCAGAAAGAGAAGAGCAAGAAAGGCAGATCAAGATCCAAGTCAAAGGGAAAAGGCAGATCTAAATCCAGAAATGGCAGAAGGCCACAATGCTGGAATTGTAGAAAGATGGGGCACATAAGCAGAGATTGTTGGTCAAAACCTAAGGAGGACAATCAGCACGAAGGAAAGGAAGAATCCAAGATTGCAGGTATTGCACATGATGCTTTAATTTTCTTTCTGCATAATAATATAGAATCTTGGGTATTAGATTATGGTGCATCTTTTCATGCTACTCCTAACAGGGAATATTTTAGTGACTATATCCATGGAGATTTTGGAATAGTGTATCTAGGGGATGATGAGCCCTGCAAAATAATTGGCAAAGGTAAAGTGCAGCTGAAGATGCAGAATAGCAACACATGGGTGTTGAGAGATGTGATGCATGTACCTAGCTTGAAGAGAAATTTGATTTCTGCAGGAAAGTTAGGGGATGAGAGTTGTACAGTAACTCTCACAGCAGAATCTTGGAAGGTGACCAAGGGTGCACTTGTTATGGCCAGAGGTAAGAGAGAAGGTACTCTCTATTTGTGTAATTGTGTTACTAACAAATCTCCTTCTGTATTATCTACTTCTGTTGTAGACACTAAATTGTGGCACTCAAGGCTTGGCCACATGAGTGAGAAGGGGATGTCAATTCTTAAGTCCAAAGGTATGCTTTCAGATTTAAAAGGCATAGATCTAGAATTTTGTGAGCACTGTGTATTTGGAAAACAGAAAAGGGTTAGTTTTCTCAAAACTGGGTCTACTAAGAAGAGGCACAAGTTGGAGCTTGTTCACACAGACGTGTGGGGACCAGCTCAGGTTGCTTCCATTAGAGGATCACAGTACTATGTATCTTTCATAGATGATGCTACAAGGAAGGTATGGATCTATTGTATTAGAAGAAAATCAGATGTGTTTGAGACTTTTAAAGTTTGGAAAGCTATGGTTGAAAATGAAATAGGTAAAAGATTAAAGTGCCTGAGATCAGATAATGGTGGTGAGTTCTGCAGTCATAAGTTCAAAGATTATTGTTACATGCATGGAATCTGTAGGCAAAGGACGGTTCCAAGGACACCTCAGCAGAATGGAATTGCTGAAAGGATGAACAGGCAATAATGGAGCGTGCAAGATGTATGAGATTGCATGCCAATTTGCCCTTACAGTTTTGGGCACAAGCTGTTGACACTGCAGTATACCTGATTAACAGAGGACCCTCTACAGCTCTGGATGGTGGTATTCCAGAAGAGGCATGGATAGGTAAAAAGGTTGATCTCTCATATCTCAAAGTTTTTGGTTGTGAAGCCTTTGTGCATATAGATAAGGAAAATAGAAAGAAGCTTGATGCTAAGTCTATGAGATGCACATTTATTGGCTATGGCTCAGATGATTTTGGTTACAAATTATGGAATCTAGAAACTAATAAGGTAATCAAGAGCCGTGATGTTGTTTTCAATGAAAGAGTGATGTATTGTGATCAGCTAAGGAAGTTGAATCAGTCTGAGCAGAGCAATAGTGAATTGGATGAGGTGAAAGTCTAAGATGAGCTTGCGGGAAAAAGAAACAATCACTTGCAGGAAAACACAGAGACTGACGTCGGTAGGTTAGGAACTGGCATCGGTAGGACAAAAACCGGCATCGGCCATTCAGAGACCGACGTCAGCCATACAGGTACTGAGGTCGGTCAGGCAGAACCGACGTCAGCCAGTAATAGGTCTGTAGGTGACCGAGGTCGGTCACTGTCAGAGAATTTGGGTGGACAGCGTGTTGTAGACGAGTCTCAGACACCCATCAGGAGGTTAGAAAGGGTGAGTAAGCCTCCAATTAGATATTCTCCTTCTTTATTTTATCTATTGCTAACTGATGGTGGAGAACCAGAGAGTTTTGAAGAAGCAATACAGGTGGAGTCCAAGAGTGAGTGGGAGCATGACATGGTTGAGGAGTTGGAGTCCTTAAGAGAGAACAAAACATGGGATTTGGTTGAATTGCCAACTGGTAAGAGAACACTCAAGAACAGATGGACCTACAGGTTGAAGGAAGGTGAGAATGGACAGATGAGATATAAGGCCAGATTAGTGGTAAAAGGATTTGCACAAAAGCCAGGTATCGACTTTGGTGAGATTTTTTCTCCTGTTGTTAAAATGACTTCAATAAGGGTTGTATTGTCTTTGGTTGCTTTTGAGGATTTGCATCTTGAGCAGCTAGATGTTAAGACAACATTTCTTCATGGAGACTTGGATGAGGAAATTTATATGGAACAACCAAAAGGATTCGAGGTCAAGGGTAAGGAGAAGTTTGTGTGCAGGTTGAAGAAAAGCTTGTATGGCCTCAAGCAAGCTCCTAGGCAATGGTACTTAAAATTTGACAGGTTTATGACTGAGCATGGCTACAGTAGGTGTCAATCAGACCATTGTGTGTATTTCAAGAGATTTGATAACGGTAGATATATTATTCTATTATTGTATGTAGATGATATGCTGGTTGCAGGATCTCACATGCAGGATATCTTAGAGCTTAAGGTAAAATTAGCTCAAACGTTTGCTATGAAGGATTTGGGAGCAGCAAAGAAAATCCTTGGCATGAGCATTAAGAGAGACAGGAAAAATCACAGGTTGATATTGTCTCAAGAAGATTATGTGGACAAGGTGTTGAAACGGTTCAATATGCAGGATGCTAAACCGGTAAGTACACCTTTGGCTGGACATTTTAAGTTGAGTAAAGAACAATGTCCTAATTCATATGATGAGGTAGAGTACATGAGTAAGGTTCCATATTATTCCGCAGTAGGGAGTTTGATGTATGCAATGGTGTGTACTAGACCGGATATTGCCCAAGCAGTGGGAGTTGTAAGTAAGTATATGGCCAATCTAGGTAAGGAACATTGGAAAGCAGTTCAGTGGATCCTTAGATATCTGAGAGGAACTAGCAGTAGGCACTTGTGCTATGGAGGTTCAGATACTCTCTACATGGTTATGTAGATTCAGATATGGCAGGTGATTTGGATGGCAGGAAGAGCACTACAGGTTATGTATTTACTGTAGGTGGAACGGTGATTAGCTGGATATCTAAGTTGCAGAAGGTTGTTGCCTTGTCAACTACAGAAGCAGAGTATATTGCAGCCATAAAAGCTAGCAAGGAGATGATATGGATGACACAGTTCATGGATGAGCTTGGTAGGGAGCATGAGAGTTGCAGACTGTATAGTGACAGTCAGAGTGCAATCCATTTGGCTAAGAATTCAGCCTTTCATTCAAGAACAAAGCACATACAGCTAAGGTATCACTTCATACGATAGGTATTAAAAGATGGTGAGTTGAAGCTGGAGAAAATCCATACAGATAGGAATCCTGCTGATATGCTAACAAAGCCGGTTACAAAGGAGAAGTTGAATCTTCATTCAACTTCTATTGGTCTTCATGATTGAGTTGAAGATGGAGGAGCTAGAAGATGTTGCTATACAGGTACTGGTGCAGCTGTTTATCTCCAAGTGGGAGATTGTTAGGGTGTGGAGCTAAAAACTTCACCAAAGAGCATTCATTATCAGGTTCGGGTCTACACAGACACTAGCATCGGTCAGGAGTGACCGACATCGGTCACAGGCAGTTACAGAGACGCCGACGTCGGCAGAGGGTCGGCCAACGGCGGTCACAGACAAGCAGCAGGAACTGACGTCAATTACCTGCGTGTCCAGAAAGCTATTTCCGTGGATAGAAGTGAGAGTTTGCATGATAAGTTTGAGTTGTAGACTTAAGCTCGCGTCTCTATTGTTAGCAATACTATTTTTAGAGCCCTCATTCAAGTGGCTTAACTGCTTGTTGGGTGTACATGCTCAAGTCTCCTAATTCTATATGTAGAATTAGATCTTCTTAGCTTTGTAGTAGTTTTGTAGTGGATTATTGTAGTTGGGTGAATTATTGTAATTCATTGTGTGTGAAGAATAGTACAGAATTGAATCAATCCAGGCTTGTTGGAGTTGATTGTTCTTGAGAGAGAGAGCTCTTGAGGAATAGAGGTCTATTGAGAGATCTATACATCTAGGAGAGGTGTGGAAGAAAGAAGCTTTCTTCAATTGTATTCCTTTTGTAAAGAGTTTGTTAATACAAGTTTTCAGGGTGTTTTCTTGTATCTCTTGTTCTTACTATTATCATTCTAATTACTTGTCAATCTGGTTTAATTCCGTGTTTATTGCTGTCACAATTGTAATCTATTGTTGGACTGATCCCCCAACATAAGTTTTGGTATTACATCATTCAAATTTCAAAGTTACAATGCAATATGAGAAATGTGCATAAGTTTCAAATCTTTAGATCCTATATATGTTCAAAACCACTTAAAATTTAGTATTACATCATTTTAATTTCAAATTTGTGATGCATTATGAGAAATGCACATAAAGTTCAAATCTTTGGATCTTAAACATGTTCAAAACCACTTAAACATTAGTTTTACATCAGTAAAATTTCAAAATTGTGATGCATTGTGAGAAATATGCATAAAGGTTGAATTTTTGGATCTTAAACACATTTAAAATCGCTTAAGCTTTGGTGTTACACCATTCAAATTTCAAAGTTGTGATGCATTATGCAAAAGATGCATAAAGTTTGAATCTTTGGATCTTAATAACAATCAAATCGCTTAAGCTTCAATGTTACATCATACAAATTTTAAAGTTATGATGCAGTATGAGAAAGGTGCCTAAAGTTTGAATCTTTGGATCTTAAACATGTTTAAAACCACTTAAACTTTGGTGTTACATCATTCAAATTTCAATGTTGTGATGCATTATAAGAAACACGCATAAAATTTGAATCTTTAGATCTTAAAAACATTCAAAACCACTTAACCTTCAGTGTTATATCATTCAAATTTCAATGTTGTGATGCATTATGAGAAACACACATAAGTTTTGAATCTTTGGATCTTAAACACATTTAAAACTGCTAAAGCTTTGGTATTACATCATTAAAATTATAAATTTGTGATGCATTATGATAAATTCACATAAAATTTGAGTCTTTGGATCTTAAACACAATCAAAACCACTTAACCTTTGGTATAAAATCATTTAAATTTCAAAGTTGAGATATATTGTGAGAAATGTGCATAAAGTTTCAATCTTTGGATCTTAAAGACGTTAAAATCCGCTTAATCTAAATTCAGTATACATCACTCAAATTTCAAAGTTGTCATGCATTATAATAAGTGCACATAAATTTCAAATCTTTATATCTTAAACACATTCAAAACCACTTAAGCTTTGGTGTTAAATCATTCAAATTTGAATGTTGCGATGCATTATGAGAAACTCACATAAAGTTGGAATCTTTGGATGATAAAAATATTCAAAACCACTTAAGCTTTGGTGTTACACCATTCAAATTTCAAAGCATAAATTTTGAATCATTGGATCTTAAACACGTTTAAATTTGCTTAAGCTTTGATGTTACATCATTCAAATTTCAAAGTTGTGATGCATAGTGAGAAATATGGATAAAGTTCACATCTTTGGATCTTAAAAACATTTAAAACCACTTAAGATTATGTGTTACATCATTCAAATGTTAAATTTATGATTCATTTTGAGAAATGTGCATAAAGTTTGAATCTTTGGATCTTAAACACATTCAAAACTACTTAAGCTTTAGTGTTACATAATTCAAATTTTAAAATTGTGATGCATTATGAGAAATGCACATAAAGTTCAAATATTTGGAGCTTAAACATGTTCAAAACCATTTAATCTTTGGTACTACATCATTTAAATTTTAAAGTTACAATGCATTATGATAAATGCGAATAAAGTTCAAATCTTTGGATCTTAAACATGTTCAAAACCGCTTAAGTTTTGATGTTACATCATTCAAATTTCCAAATTATGATGCATTATGAGAAATGGACATAAAATATCAAATATTTAGATCTTAAAAATGGTCAAAACTGCTTAAGCTTAGGTATTACATCATTCAAATTTCAAAGTTTTGATGCATTATGAGAAATGCACATAAATTTCAAATCTTTGGATCTTAAACACATTAAAATACGTTTAAGTCAAATTCAGTATTACAACATTCAAATTTCAAAATTGAGATGCATTATGAGAAATATGCATAAAGTTTAAATCTTAAACACCTTCAAAATTACATAAGCTTCGGTATTACATCATTCAAATTTCAAATTTGCATTGCATTATGAGAAATGCATGTGAAGTTCAAATCTTTGGATCTTAAATATGTTCAACACCACTTAAGCTTAGGTATTGCATCATTTACATTTCAAAGTTACAATGAATTATGAAAAACATTCATAAAATTTGAATCTTTGTATCTAAAACATGTTTAAAACTATTTAAGCTTCAGTATTACATCATTCAAATTTTAAAGTTACATTGCATTATGAGAAACATGCATAAATTTCTAATCTTTAGATCTTAAACACATTCAAAACCGCTTAAGCTTAGGTATCACATCATTCAAATTGCAAAGTTGTGATGCATTATGACAAATGTGCATAAAGTTTTAATCTTTGGATTTTAAATATGTTTAAAACCACTTAAGTTTTAGTATTACATCATTTGAATTTTAAAGTTATGATGCAATATGAGAAATGTCCATAAATTTCAAGTCTTTGGATCTTAAACATGTTCAAAACCACTTAAGCTTCGGTTTACATTATTTGAATTTTAAAGTTGCGATGCATTATGAGAAATGCGCATAAAGTTTGAATATTTGGATCTTTACCACGTTCAAAACCACTTAAACATCGGTGTTACATTAGTCAAATTTCAAAATTATGATGCATTATGAGAAATGTACATAAAGTTCAAATTTTTGGATCTTAAACACGTTTAAAACCACTTAAGTTTTGGTGTTACATCATTCAAATTTCAAAGTTGTGATGCATTATGTAAAACATGCATAAAGATCTCAAAATTGCTTAAACTTTGATGCTACATCATATAAATTTCAAAGTAATGATGCAGTATGAGAAACACATAAAGTTTGAATCTTTGGATCTTAAACATGTTCAAAACCTCTTAAGATTTGATGTTACATCATTCAAATTTTTAATGTTGTGAGACATTGCAAGAAACACACATAGAATTTGCGTCTTTGGATCTTAAACATGTTATCCCCCATAAATATCACTCATTTTTGGGACAACATTTGAACTATTTTGGTCTTACATACCAAAATTATCTGTTTTCTTTTTGAAATTTGTCTTGGGCATTCAAATTTCTCATTTTTCAAGCTTCTCAAAAATTTACAGACTCTGCAGGCTTGAATCTACAGACTCTACAGGAAGATAAATCTATGGACTCTGCAGGAAGAGAAATCTATAGACTCTGCAGGAAGAGAAATCTACAGACTCTGCAGGAAAAGAAAATCTATGGACTATGCAGGCCAAGTTCAACGGGCTTCACAGGTTGATTTATACGGACTGTGTAGGAGAGAAGCAAGCTTTCAACACTTAGGCGATCTCAAAGTTGGTTCAATGACTAGGTTCAACAAAAAGAGTTCAGCGGCAAGCTTCTAAGCAAGGCTTGAACCATTGAACTGTTAAACCATTAAACCACTCAGCTTCAAGGTTCAACGCATTTGGTTCAACAAGGATCAAAAGGACTTAGCCAAATCAAAGGGAATGAACCATTGAACCGTTGAACCAAAGTTGGTTCAACGGTTGGTTCAAAGCTTGTTTCAATGATTGGTTTAAAGCTTGGTTCAAAGCTTGGTTCAACGGTTAGTTCAAAGTTTGGTTCAACGATTGGTTTAAAGGAGTGGTTCAATGTAGAAGTTCAAGAGAGCCTCCCGAAGGACAAGTGCCCTTGTGGAGGGCACTTGGTCGACAAAAGCACCCTTCAAAAGGGTCATTTTCAAGGAAGCCGCAAAGGCGAGCTCTTTCAAAATTTTGTTTAAGGTAGTCAAAAGACAAAGGCATAATTCCTTTGGAATTTTTTCTGAAGAAATTCCTTCAGACAAAAAGTCTAAAGGAATTTGGAAAGGCTGCAAACAAAACTCTGCAAAAACCAAGGCAAGAAATGAATTCTTTCAAACTTTTGTCTGAAGGAATTCATTCGAAAAAAAAGTCTAAAGGAATTCAAGAAAGTTCATGGGAGAAAAGCCCAAAAGAATTTCTAAAGGCCAAAGAAAAGGCCAAATCAAGAGAAAGCTAAAGAAAGCCCAAGGGGTGACGCACCCAAAGACGTCAAAGTCAAGAACGGTGAACTAGCTGTTGGAAATTCAAACGTAGTGATGGGTGTGTGAACGTCAATTTCAAGGTTTGTAAAATAGCCATTGATTTTGAAAAGCCTTAACGAAGAGCCAAAGAACTTAGCAACCCACTAGAATAAAGAAGCCCAAAGGCCATTCAAAGACTACCCTAAGGGCAAATACCCTTGTGAGGGGCTCTTCCCAACCCAAAGTGGATCATTTCTCAAGGCTCGAAGGGCAGGTCCCCTCTGAGAAAGCTCAAATGACAAAGCTAAAGGAATTGCCAAGGAAAGTGACGTGCCCACGGACGCCAAAGTCATGATGATGAAATAGCCATTGATCCTTGTAGGTTTAAATCTACGGACCTGAATGCATTCGAAGGCTTTAAGGCCAAGATCAATAGGAATCGACTAAGGAACAGAGCATCAAATTGAATCAAGGACCTGATTCAATTAACCAAAAAAAGAGGAATGATGAGGAAGGACAAAAAACATTTGCACATCAGATATGTTTCTAGAAGTAGACTACCAGGTGGACATTGAAAGATGCAAACTTTCAATAGCGTGACCCATTTCTCTGCATTGAGAAAACCAAATGGGTAAATGCCCCTAAATTCTAGCATGTCTTCTTAACAAAATTCAATGCAACATGATGTGTTACTATTCCCAAGTCCTTCTTGAAGAGGCTATATAAGGGACTCTCTTGTTATTGTAAAGATCTCTCTCTAACAATTAGAAACAAAACTCTGTCCAAATTGAAAGGCATTACTGAGACTCTGAGCTCAGATTGTTGATCATATTTTGTTATTGGAATAAGAAAGCAAGTGATTTTTCAGACTTTGTGTTGTGATATCTTTGTTGTTGGGGAAACTGTTCTTATGTCTTTTTCCTTAATATCTTTTCTATTCCTTTAATTCAACAAGCAGAATTAGTGAAAGTAGTCAGGAAGGTGTCTTGAAGTCAACTGTAGAGAGACTTTGTGCCCCCATAATTTCCTTTAGTGTGTTTTCTTTTTGTTTTTGTGTAAAGGACCTCGAGATGACTTTGTGCCCTCATTCTCCTTCGTATCTCACTCTTGGGCAGTTTAGGTGGAGACTTTGTGCTACATTTCAATTTGCTGGTTACTACGTCCTTGGTTACATTTTGTAATTACTACTAGGAGTATTCTTGTGGTTTGCTGAATAATACTTCTGAAAGAAGAGGAGTGCTTTCTATCATTTCCTTTGAGATTTTTCCTTTGATTTGCATGCATCATCTCTAAAGAAAGAGAGATGGATGGTTTATCCTACCCTTGAGTATTATTTTCTATTTATATATATAGCATATCTATAGGGAACCTCCCCTTGATGAGAGGAGAGATTAGTCCCCTTTTGATGTGGTAAACCTATGCATTTAGATGACCAATCTTCCTACTTTGGCTGATTAGACCTATTTTGTTTATCAGTATGCTAATCAACAAAATAATCAACCAACAGTTTTTGGCGACTCCGCTGGGGATATACATAATTTTGTGCAATTTGGAACCTCAAGTTTTAGATTGAAACATCACCTGTGTCTTACCCATTATCTTTATAACCCTTATCCATTAAAGAATCTGGTGACTCCATTTCATGTCTTACCCATTATCCATTTATAGCCTTACCATCTTCGTCCACCTCCGTTATTTTATCTGGTTTGCAAAAACCAGAGCTGCTAAGAAAGAATGCGCAGTTTAAAGCCTCAAGCTTCAAACTGAAATAAGGTCAATTCTTTTCCATTTTTGTTTCACAATTTGGCAGATTCAAGGTATACACGAAGCCAAAGGGCTAAAGGTATTGTTGACCCTGTATTTGAATTGGCACAACAAAGTGATTTTGATCTATTTCCTTCACCATCTCACCTCCAACGAACGAAGAGCTTTCCTCCTACTAAAGTCAGATCTCCATTGCCAAACAAAGTGTCCACTTCTGCTGTTGATAAAGCTTTGCCAATAATTACCCCTCTAAGATTTGTTATTCCTCCTTTTCATAATCCTATAATGGTAGCTCAAGGCCCCTGGGGTAATGCTTTTAGTCCTGTCAATCTTACTCCACCTCTACATGAGTTTCCACGTAGTTTAAGGAAGAATTTCCTCAAATTCTATGGTGATGGGAAAGTTCATACTGATGAACACATTACAGCCTTCACCATACCTGTGGCATAATTGGAGTAGAATTTGAAGATGTAGCAGTCAGGCTATTTGAAGAAACATTACAAGGTGCTGCTACAGATTGGTTTTATCATCTACAGGCTCGGTCAATAACTGATTGGAATACCCTCAAAGCTAAGTTTGAAGCCAAATTCAAACTTGCAGAAGATGCACTTGCACTTCTAGCTGAACTTACACAAATGAAATAAAAACCTCATGAATCAATGAGGGACTTCATATCCAAGTTTGACAAATAGAGGAACAAAATTCTTGTAATTTCTCAACCTACAACTAAGAATCTCAAATGCTTTTTTATTAATTCTTAGTTACCTGAAGTGAGTTTTCTTTTGAGACATGCTGGTCAAATAGATCTTACGACAATTCAAATTTTGGCCACTGAGGTAGAAGATGATCTCATCTTAGCAGGGAAGATAAGAAGAGATCCAAACAAAAATAGACCCTCATCATCTTTTGAATATTCATCTACAGGCACCACAGATCCAATGGTTCAAAAGTTGGAAAATGAACTGCTAGTCTTGAAAAGACAAATGGCACAAGGTATGTCTTCTGTTCCTTCATACAGAGATATGCCAAGAAGGACATTTCCAAATCAGTAATATCAAGGCAATGCTACCAAGAATCAAGGGCAGCCAGATCGTCTTCCTCCCCCACAAGGAAAACTTGCCCTTGAAGCTCCTCAAACCAACTCAGTAGTGGGATATCTTGAAGCAGAATTAGAGTTCTCTTTCTAGCCTGAATTGAATCAAGAAAATGATGTTGATCTCTTCACGGAGGATCAAGAAGAATTAGCTGGTGACTCCCACATTAGTTTCCTGAACTACCAGGATGAACCCAAAAGTAAAAGAGAAGCTATTGATAGATCATATGCAGTGTTTACCAGGTCCAAGAACCAATCAGTCCAGCAAGCTGATAAAGGGAAGATAGAGGAGCAACCTCAACCAGTAATTACAATTGTTAAGCGTGGAACCACTCTGTCTTACCAGTCAAAGGATCTGGTGATCACCCAAAAAGTAAGTACATCAATTTCACCTTCACCTTCTACTTCAATTTTGCAAACTAGCACTCCTCCCATCCCTCCTAAAACTCAAAAGGTTGAAATGCATTCCTCTGTACCTAGGTCAATTTAGCCATTTGACATAATTGATCATGTCAAGAAGACAAAAATACAAATGTCTAAATTTAAATATTTGCAATCTAATCCTGATCAATTAGATAAGTTGGTCCAATGTGTCAAGAACCAAACCATCCCTACAAGATAAGAGGTTAAGAAAATAATTCTTGATTCCCCAAATAACATGCCCATTCCAAATAATCTTGTCATTACTCCTCTAATTGCCCCTAGGAAAATAGAACCTTTCTATGTTTCCTTATTGATAAATGGTTATCAATTCAACAATTACATCATTGATTCCAGGGCATCTGACAATGTCATGCCTGATAAAGTAGCTGAGTCTTTGGGTCTCACACTGATCAAGACATTTAGGAGATGTTTCTCTATGAAAAACAAGCAAGTACCACTATTAGGGCAAATCAAAGATGCCCAATTTGCATTTGCAGCATTTCCAGACAAGAGAATCAAGATGACTGTCTTGGTGGCTGATGTCCTAGCATCCTATGGCATTTTGCTTAGATGAAATTTTTGCAAGGACATGGGAGGAGAATTAAGCATGGACCTACATGAGGCAAGAATCCCTGTCAAAGGCGTAATGAAGAGATTGCTCCCTAAAAAAGAGGCAAAATACGTGGTCACCCAAACGTCAGTCCCTATAGCACAAATTTTGTTTGAGTCTTTAGGCAGGGGTAATTATTTCTTAACCACAGAGAATGTTCATGTTTATATAGACAAAAGTCCTGTAACTGACATTCCAAGAATTGATCCAAATAAGACATCAGGAGAATTGGTAGGACACAATATAAATAAAGAAGGATCTTCCATCTCTAATGAAGAGAAATCTGATAAGGGATCAGCTTCTAATGATGCTTGGATCCTGGAATCTGATGGTAGTAATTCTTCCACCAATGATGGAGTCGGGACTATGTTGATATCTCCTCAAGGAGATATTATTCTTTCATGCAATTTGCAATTCAGCAACACCAACAACATAGCTAGATGTTAATCTCTGTTGCTCAAATTGAAGATTGCTCAAGATGAAGAGATCAAACTCCTTCACATCAAAGGAGATGCTAAGCTGATAGTTTGTCAAGAGTTTGATGTGGACAATCCAATTATGTGCTAGACTGAACTAGAAGAATAATCAATTATGATAATGGATTGTGTTGCTACAGATCAAAATCAGGCAAAGGAACCCTTTGCCAAGAAAGCAAGGAGTTATGGCTTTCAAATTGAAGATCACATCTTACCATGGGGCAAGAAGAAGAAAAAACTAAGAGAAAGACATAAAAAATTGGTTTTCTAGTGGAGAGTTCCATTCACCCATCACTGTTTCTGGGGAGAAAATGGTTTCCTACTGGTCTATCAGGATGGCAAACCATTTTCACTGTCTCATAGTGGGCGGCATCTAAAATACTTCAACTCTTGAAGTATCAGATCATTGTACCTGTACATATGTATATTTGTATAGATTTTAATTCTATTTTGTTTTGTTTGTTTCCATTTTTGATGCCTTCCATTTCTGGGTAGCATGACTCCATAGCCCAATGACATACTTCAAGGCACTAGAGATTCTAGATTCTACTCCCTTCAATTCTTTTTTACAATTGATAGAAGTTCCCCAACTAGAGCCAGCTATTGTCCCTCAAAAATATCACTCAATTTTGGGACAACATTTGAACTATTTTGGTCCTACATACCAAAATTATCTCTTTCCTTTCCAAAATTTGTCATGGGCATTCAAATTCCTCATTTTTCAAGCTTCTCAAAAATCTGTGGACTCTATAGGAAGAGAAGTCTATAGACTCTGTAGGAAGAGAAATCAACAGAATCTACAGGAAGAGAAACCTATGAACTCTGCAGGAAAAGAAAATCTACGGACTCTGCAGGCCAAGTTCAACGGGCTTCACAAGTTGATTTCTACAGACTTTGTAGAAAAGAAGCAAGCTTTCAATACTTAGGCGATCTCAAAATTGGTTCAATGACCAAGTTCAAGCAAAAGAGTTTAGCGGCAAGCTTCTAAGCAAGGCTTGAACCATTGAACCGTTGAACCATTGAACCACTCGAGTTTAAGGTTCAACAGGTTCAACGTGTTTGGTTCAACGAGGATCAAAAGGACTTAGCCAAATCAAAGGGAATGAACCATTGAACTATTGAACCAAAGTTGGTTCAATGGTTGGTTCAAAGCTTGGATCAACAGTTGGTTCAAAGCTTGGTTTAATGGTTGGTTCAAAGGAGTGGTTCAATGCAAAAGTTCAAAAGAGCCTCTCGAAGGAAAAGTGCCCTTGCGGAGGGCACTTGGGCGACAAAAGCACCCTTCTAAAGGGTCATTTTCAAGGAAGCCGCAAAGGTAAGATCTTTCAAAATTTTGTTTAAGGTAGTCGAAAGATAAAGGCATAATTCCTTCAAACTTTTTGTCCGAAGGAATTCCTTCAGACAAAAAGTTTGAAGGAATTTGGAAACGCTGCAAATGAAACTCTTGCAAAGACCAAGGCAAGAAACAAATTCTTTTGGACTTTTGTCCAAAGGAATTCCTTCAGATAAAAAGTCTGAAGGAATTCGCGAAAGTCTACAGGAGAAAAGCCCAAAAGAATTTTTGAAGGCCAAAGAAAAGGGCGAATCAAGAGAAACCCGAAGAAAGCCCAAGGGGTGATGCACCCAAAGACATCAAAGTCAAGAATGATGAAATAGCTGTTAGAAATTCAAACGTAGTGATGGGTGCGTGAACGTCAATTTCAAGGTTCATAAAATAGCCATTAATTTTGAAAAGCCTTAAAGAAGAGCCAAAAAACTTAGCAACCCACCAGAAGAAAGAAGCCTGAAGACCATTTGAAGACCGCCCAAAGGGCAGATACCCTTGAGGGGGGCTCTTCCCAACCCAAAGTGGATCATTTCTCAAGGCCCAAAGGGCAGGTCCCCTCTAGGAAAGCTAGAATGACAAAGCTGAAGGAATTGCTGAGGAAAGTGACGTGCCTGCGGACGTTAAAGTCACGATGATTAAATAGCCGTTGATCCTTGTAGGCTTAAATCTATAGACCCAAATGCATTCAAAGGCTTTAAGGCCAAGATCAACAGGAAGTGACTAAGGAATAGAGCATCAAATTGAATCAAGGACCTGATTCAATTAACCAAAAAAGGAGGAACGATGAGGAAGGACTAGAAACATTTGCACATCAGATATGTTTCTAGAAGTAGACTGCCAGGTGGACATTGAAAGATGCAAACTTTCAATAGCGTGACGTGTTTCTCTGCATTGAGAAAAGAAAATGGGTAAATGCCCCTAAATTTTAGCATGTCTTCTTAACAAACTTCAATGCAACATGATGTGTTACTATTCCCAAGTCCTTCTTGAAGAGGCTATATAAGGGACTCTCTTGTTATTGTAAAGATCTCTCTCTAACAATCAGAAACAAAACTCTGCTTAAATTGAAAGGCATTACTGAGACTTTGAGCTCAGATTGTTAATCATATTTTGTTATTGGAATAAGAAAGCAAGTGATTTTTTAGACTTTGTGTTGTGATATCTTTGTTGTTGGGGAAACTATTCTTATGTCTTTTTCCTTAATATATTTTCTATTCCTTTAATTCAACAAGCAGAATTAGTGAAAGTAGTTAGGAAGGTGTCCTGAAGTCAACTATGGAGAGATTTTGTGCCCCCATAATTGCCTGTAGTGTGTTTTCTTTTTGTTTCTGTGTAAAGGACCTTGGGATGAATTTGTGCCCTCATTGTCCTTCGTATCTCACTCTTAGGCAATTCAGGTGGAGACTTTATGCTACATCTCAATTTGCTGGTTACTATGTCCTTGGTTACATTTTGCAATTACTACCAGGAGTATTCTTGTGGTTTGCTAAATAGTACTTCTAAAAGAAGAGGAGTGATTTTTGTCATTTCCCTTGAGATTTTTCCTTTGATTTACATGCATCATCTCTGAAGAAAGAGATATGGATGGTTTATCCTACCCTTAAGTATTATTTTTTGTATATATATATATATATATATATATATATATATATATAGGGAACCTCCCCTTGATGAGAGGAGAGATTAGTCCCCTTTTGATGTGGTAAACCTACATATTTGGATGACCAATCTTCCTACTTTGGCTGATCAGACCTATTTTATTTATCAGTACGTTGATCTACAAAATAATCAACCAACAAAACACATTCAAAACCACTTAAAATTTGGTGTTATATCATTCAACTTTCAATGTTGCAATGCATTATGAGAAATAAGCATAAAGTTTGAATCTTTGGATCTTAAACACATTCAAAATTACTTGATCTTAGTATTATATCATTTAAATTTCAAAGTTGTAATGCATTATGAGAAATACCCCTAAAGTTCAAACCTTTAGATCTTAAACATGTTCAAAACTGCTAAAGCGTGTTACATCATTCAAATTTCAAATTTGTGATGCATTATGATAAATGCACATAAATTTTGAATCTTTGGTTCTTAAACACAATCAAAACTGCTCAACCTTCAATATAAATCATTCAAATTTCAAGGTTGAGATACATTATGAGAAACATGCATAAATTTCAAATCTTTGGATCTCAAATATGTTAAAATCTGCTTAAGCCAAAATTGGTATTACATCATTCAAATTTCAAAGTTTCGATGCATTGTAATAAGTGTGCATAGATTTCAAATCTTTGGATCTTAAACACATTCAAAACCACGTAAGCTTCAAGTTACATCATTCAAATTTGAATGTTGTGATGCATTATGATGAACTTGCATAAAGTTCAAATCTTTGGATGATAAACATGTTTAAAACCACTTAAGCTTTGGTGTTACACCATTTAAATTTCAAAGTTACGATGCATTATGAGAAATGGGCATATATTTTAAATATTTAGATCTTAAACATGTTCAAATTCACTTAAGCTTTGGTGTTACATCATTCAAATTTCAAAGTTATGATGCATTTTGAGAAACATGCATAAAGTTTGAATCTTTGGATCTTAAACACATTGAAAACTGCTTAAGTTTCAATATTACATCATTTAAATTTCAAAGTTGTGATGTATTATGAGAAGCTCACATAATGTTTGAATCTTAAAAATGGTCAAAATAGCTTAAGCTTCATTATTACATCATTCAAATTTCAAAATTGTGATGCATTATGAGAAACACACAAAAAGTTCAAATCTTTAGATCTTGAACACGTTTAAAACCACTTAAACTTTGGTATTACATCATTCAAATTTTAAAGTTACGATGCATTATATGAAACATGCATAAATTTTGAATCTTTGGATCTTAAACACATTCAAAATTGCTTAAGTTTCAGTATTACATCATTCAAATTTCAAAGTTATGATGCATTATGAGAAATTCACATTATGTTTGAATCTTTGGATCTTAAAAATGGTCAAAACTACTTAAGCTTAAGTATTACATCATTCAAATTTCAAAATTGTGATGCATTATGAAAAATGTGCATAAAGTTTGAATCTTTGGATTTTAAACACATTCTAAACTACTTAAGCTTCAGTCTTACATCAATTAAAAACTCAAAGTTACGACCTAGAAAGTTAATGAGTAATTGATCTATTGACCTATTGACCTATTTACAACTTTGACTACTTTGATGATTTTGACAACTTTGAAAACTTTGATAATTTTGAAAACTTTGACAACTTTGACCTATTAACCTATTGACGTATTAACCTATTAGGTGGAATTGAGTAATTGACATAGTGACCTATTGACCTCTAGAATAAAGAAACCCTGTCTATACCCTGTTTTGGGTTAACAATCACATTACAAAGGGAAGTAAGAGGTGTTTTTTAATCTTGGCAAGTATGCCATTGAATAGATATGGACTTGGAAGATGGTCCCATCATCAAAGGAGGTTTTTCAGCTCTTAGAAGATGCATGAGAGATTTGAAATTGAACTAATACTCCATGTTGCTATCATAGGCCTATAGGGTGCCTTGTTGTGCCCTATATGTGGAATTGAATGTTGAAGTGTATTTGAGTGCTTGTAATAGGTTAAGGTAGGTGTGATTTGACCATGTAAGAACATCTATGACATAATACTAACTCCTTGATATCTATATCGAGTTTTGGTAAGTTTGGAACCTAAGAGGATTGCCTAGTGAGAAGCTAATGAAAGAGTGAGGGGATGTTTATGAATAGAATGTATGAAATGAGTTAGAGAATGAATGTGAGAGGTTTTTAAGAGGTCTAATGAGACCAAGAAGTGTCTCCAAAGTGTACAAGAATTAGGTACAAAAAGAAGAGAGTGTCATTAGTCATTTCCACTACACATAAGGAAATACAAATTTTAATTAAAAAATATGTAAGATCCGAGATATATATCATTGAAAATAATAATTTTTTAATCCTCATTTGTGCATTTACAACATTAAATATGATATCCAATAGATAATAATTTAGAAGATCAAAACAACACTATACAATAACACACAATGAAATAAAAATTGAATATAAATTAGATAGATTTCCATGATAGGCATACAATATAGGCACATACATGTCCAATATCAATAATACATAGATTTTCATGATATGCATACAAAAAATTACATCTACCAACATAGTATCTAATGTTGGCTAAATGTGATATGCACATATATAATGCCAAAAATGCATCAATTACCTTATAGGCATACAAAAAAATACATATCATGTGCAAGACATCATATTCATCAAATAGCCTCCCTCTCTTTGCCTTCTTCAAAAAAGACTCTCCTTGGGATGCCTTGATAGTAGATGAAGACCCCTCTAATGCCTTGGATTACTTCAAGGTCCAACTACAGGTTATACGCTCATAGCTAGATTGCAACTGAGCTTGTTCAAATACAATAATTATTATGAAATTAACATAAAATACATTCAAACAATTGTTAAAAAAATTATTTTTTACCAAAACCAAAATTAGAAGATTAAAACTATGAAAGGGAATATATAATATACTAGTTTATTTTTTTTCAAATTGATAAATATAAATATATTTAGGTCAAGATCTTTAATTTATGCTATATTACATGTTGGACTATATTGGTTGTTGATTTATTACTTGTATAAAAATAGGGGTTTGACTTAGTTAAGACCCTCATAACTACTTCCTTTTAGATGAATTTTAAAGATTAACTTAGAGTATTTAGGGATATTTTAAATTGTGTTTCAAAGGTGGGTCTATATTTGATGGAGTAGAGTGATGAAGTATGATTGAATTCCTAAGATTATAGATAAATTAATAACTATTGATTTGGCCACACTATATATAATAGGGATACTCTGGATTGTGTAGGTGGGGATTGTTGTCCCATCGAGTAGATTCCTTTATAACATATTCATCAACTAGGATGTGTCATGTAAAATAGTTTAATTTTCTCACAAGTCCCTTGAGAGTGGACTATCACTTGTAAGGTTGTGATTAGGATACTAGGCTTGTCGGCTAAAGGTAGGTTTATGGCCTTGATAGAGGATTGTGATTGAGGTAAGGTTGTTAATTGGGTGTAATACTTTGGTGATGTTGATGCACATAACATATGTTTTAAGTATGGGGTAAAACTAGTGGGGGTAGAGTGGGTAAGTATCCTGACCCTCTAAAATGATATTAAATAGGGATCTCTTCCTCCCATCTGGTGAGAGACAAAGGGACATATTTCTTTTTGTATAGATGGGCACCTATTATTAGGATTATTAAGGAAAGAAGATGGAAATTTTCGTGGGTCTAAGAGGTGTTAGCATATGATTACAAGGATATATATCAGATCATGAGGTTTATGGATATGTTTATCAGCCACCCTACACTCATCATGGGCTAGGTGTATGAGCACATGACCCCTTACCAGTGAGTGTTAGAGATTGGGACAGTGGGGGCCATCAAGGCTTCTAGTTGGATATGTATGCCATGATTGAGAGAATTTCCATGAGTGGTGGACACACTGACAATGACATATTTTGTAGCTCTACTATATTAGGGTATTTTAGGATAGTTTTTGAATGAGGTGGACACTCTACTAACATCGCGAGAAAAATTGGGAAATTACTAATTGGAGGAGTACATTTAGAAAAAATATCCTATGTAGGTTGTAATTATGGTAGGATGCCAACATTAAGTACAACTAGTACCATAATATGTAGACACTTATATGTAGAAACAAGCATTGGATAGAGAGTGAGGAGATGAAGTTTATAGGGAAAAAGGGTAGACATACACTTGTTAGAGAGGAACTAACATGATAGGAGGAGAATAATGAGATGAGGTCTAATTAGGAATTATACCTAGACTAACATGAAGTTACCCAAGTAAAGTAGTGAGTTGGTTTATTTTTAGTTATGTTTTATGTTACTTGGTAATTTATTACTTAGTTATTTTTTCTTTATGTAATTGGATATCTAATGTCTTCTCTTGTTATATTGTTTTAGAGTGAGTCACTTAGTGGTGGATCATGATCAAAGAAACTTTGGTTAGGATTTTTTAGGTGAGTATTATTAGAGCTTCGATAATATTTTGGTGGATGTGGTTCTCCATGTGCAAATAAGCAAGCATACATATGTTTTTCTCCTTACTTACCATACATATGTGGAGATCCCTCATAATAAGAGAGAGATAGTTGGCCTAGAGGAAAATGTGGCTAGTTTAGAGTCTCAGGTGAAGACTCTTAATGAGATTGTTAGGTCTAGGGGAGGTTAGGCTCTATCTAGCCAAAAAATAGTGGGAGGTACATCACCCATGTAGGTATAATCAAGAGACACAAAAGTAGAGAAATAGTATCCCACATCACTCATCAACATTGGGACATTATCATAGGAATAGGAGTAGGATCCCTAGGCACAACCTCTAGATGGGGATAACTACCTCCAATAGGACCTTAGGGTCACACCATTGTATCTATTTTATGGATTAGGATAAAATCATTCCATGAGTGTGATTATGAACATAATGTTCAACACTAGAGAAATACCAATATATTACATGGAATATCATCCACTGGGGGAGCTCATGAAAATGGTGGCACACATCAAAACTTGGATGGAATTACCTAAAAACCAAATAAAGTGAAAAGGGTCTTAAATTCAATGGATGAATCTTTGTTAGGGAAGCTGACGTTTGGATAATAGGTATGAAATGGTGCTTTGGGATAAGATATTTTTCAATAAATAGTATGGACATGCTATTTATTTTACAAATTTTAAATGAAGCAGCCTTGTCTTGGAACTATCAAGAAATAATTATGAATTTAGATATGCCCACAGTCACTTGGGTGATGTCCAAGGAAAGACAACACTACTTGTTGGATATCTACTTAAATGATCTAGAGTAAATGCATTTCATAAGCTCTATATAGATTCCAATACTAAAAATGAATATAATGCATGTTTTTTAACCTTGCTTTAGTACATGGGATATATGTAAACAAAGTATTTTTACATATAGTTTGTGTTATTTTGACATTAACTATTGAGAAGAGAAGTTACAAATTAGATGCAAAGAGCAAAAAATATATGTAAACAACTATAGTCATAACAAATGCAAAGAGCAAAACATATATGTAAATAATTTTTACATCTATATAGGTAAATGGTGTTATCCTAATAGAGGTAGATGCAGTCATGGATGGCCCAACAACTGGATCTGAATATGAAAATAATGGATGTGATAAATCAAATGCTGTAAATGGTAGCTGTGATGATGAAGGAATGATCACCTCCTGTGACATAAATATTATATTAATTTTTTATGTAAATCAATTATTAGCATAGAAATTAAATTTACAAATATAACTTAAATTTAACATGACATTTATATAAAATATACCTGTATCTATGTGGTGACTGATGTTTGCATGTTAAATGTGCATGACAAAAACTCATCACTCATAAGAATATGATCTAACCATCTGAACCACTAATTCCATCATCATTAAAAGGTCCCATGCACATAAATCCACATAAACTGTAAGGGTGGGGTCAGGGTTGGGTAGCCTATGGTGTATCTATAACATCACTCTATGAAATCCTACTCATATGTTGAACAAGTGTATCAGTGAGTGAAATAAAAGCATGGAGAGTGTCTATCTCCATGACTTGCTAAACCATAGAGGGGATTTCAAGCTCAAGAGGCTTTTGGAAACAAATCCATGCAGGAGATTAAACACATAATGTGCATCTATTCGATCCTACGTAGAGCCTTTTCCTTGGCCCTAAAACTCACTTAAATCAAAATAATTAGGAATCTGGTTGAGGACAAACTCATAGTAGAGTTTCTTAAAAAAATATAAGAGGACCTCATGGTTGTTACATGGTGGGTAGTCAAAGACCATCCACCATAGATCCCAAAATTGGTCATGATTAAGTTATGTACACAAAAATGGATAGGAAAATGTTTAACAGTTATGAGAAATGGGGCATTGGTGGCTGGGTCAATGAATAGGGTGCTAATATTAGCTTTTAAAATATCCAAATTCTTAACCTAAAGGGATGACAACTTGTCAACATAATATGCCCTAAAAGTATACCTATATGAGGTCCATCAGTCAATTTGACTCGTTATCACATCAATTTGACCTAATAAGGTCTATAGGGAATCAACTAGTTGGGTGCAATGGGGGTTGGTTGAACTTGGATCCCTTATTCTATCAATTAAGTCTTCAATTTCAAATTTGTTTCCCACAATGTTGTCAATCAAAATGTCTTTAATACTAGGGGGTTTTAAGGAACTGTAAGAGGGTTAGGTGGAGGGATAGGAGGAATAAAAATATTTTGTGGAGGGTTAGGAGGAGGAGCAACTAGAGGGTTTTATGGAGGGTTAGCAAGATAGGTTGTAATAAAAAACAAATTACAATTAAAAACATGGGTTAAAGAATGAAAATTATCAAAAATTAGGGTTAAATAGGGAATATTTTGATCAATTACCTCTCTTATATGGTGTCATCATCGATCAACAGGTATGTGAGGTAAATCTGGCAACTTCTTGGCACTCTTTAGAGTCTTTTGAGTAAAATGCAATCACAGAACAAGAGCAGAGCTAGGAAACATGAATGCAAAATGAATAATTTTACTTTTGGGTTTCCCTTTTTTTTTGTACATAGGGAATGTGATCATGTTATTTTTATGTCAATAACATGATCATGTTATTGTTTAATATAATGTGATTGCATTATTACATAACATGATCACGTTATGGCTCAAAAATTTTGAGCCTAGATTTAATTAACATGATCACACTAATTAAATAATGTGATCACATAATTGATTAATGTGATATAATTATGGGTAATGTCCATGGAATTTTCCCCCAACTCTGTGCACTTTCCCAATGACAAAATGTGCAATGTGCTTGTCTTAGTATTCTTGAAGGAGGCTTGGTTGATCTTTAGTTTTGGCTTGGTTAGAGATGTTTAATGATGATTTTAAAGTATTGAGAATATGAAAGAGGTCCCAAAAGATGTTTTATATTATTTGAGTACTTGCGTACATAAGTGGAATTCATCTATTAGTCCATAGTTTTCATCTAAACATTTTGGGTTTAGTGGAAAAAAAATTGAGTAGGCAGTTTGTTGACATCACCACTGACATATGTGGATAATTCAGGGGGAGATGGTTATATGGTTGTGATTAAATTTGTACATTTTTTATATGAAATAAATTTTAGGTCATGAAATTAAGTGCAACATAAGATATGAAAGTGCAAAGTTGGGCTGCTAAGCAGTTTGACAGTGTTTTCCCATACTTAGCCAAATTTGTAATGTGACAAGAAAAGTTGAGTAGGCATTTTGATGTTATTATATTTCACATGTGTGAAGGTGAGAGGTGAAAATTATAATATTTTTTTGTTTAATTTTATTCATAGTTTATTCATGCTAAATTTAAGATCATGAGATGAAGTGCATCAAATGATATGCTTGTGTAAAGTTGGCTTTTCAGGAAAGTTCTTCACATAGTTGGCTCTATGGCAGAAAAATCTAAGTGAGTAGATTAATGGAGTTTTATATCACACATGTGAAGGTTTTAAGATAATTTTGACACATGTTTGGATTATAATATGTGAGGATATCATATGGTCTAGTTTTTTTATCATGCGTCTAAGCGCAATAAAAGTTATTGTGGTCTAAAGTTGGTCTTTTAGGTAGATAAGTAATGGTCTCCATACTTAGTCATTTTTGAATGATGTTAAAGATCAGGGCAAGATAGAGATCCAATGGTTAATGGGATTTAATAAATATAGATCTATGGTGAAAATTAAGTCAAATGGGTCAAATTGTTTGTTGGTTAATGAAGATAAAGATCAAGTTTCTTACAAAAGGATCAATGGAACATGTTCATTCTAAGATATCAGGAAGCAACGAGATGAGGACAAGTGTTTAAGGTTTAAAATTGAGAAAAGGTAAATGATAAGGATATAATTGTGAGTGGGTGTTGTTACATATTGATCAAATGGTGCATGTTGCATGATAAAGACCTAGTTGATCCACATAGATCGACGGTACATGTTGAGTCAATATTACAAGATTGGACGAGATGAGGTCAACTGTTCAAAGTTTAATGTTTGGGAATTGGCACAATTTGTGTTAAATTTTGAAGAATATAAATGGTGTTCATTTAATATGAATAAAATATGACTTGATGTGATATCATGGTGTTCAAAGTTTAGCTGTGACAGTTTGCATTTGAATATTTGAATATGCAAAGGAAAGACCAATGTCTAGTTTTTGGGTCATATCTTTCAATCTAGATAGAATTTGCTCATGGTGTAAAAAGATAAATTGTAGAGGAATCCAAGGTGAATTTATAAATATATATTTTAAGATATGAAAGTGTGTAAATTCAAATATATTTTGCTTCAAAGTTGACTATGTGTTTGACATTCATCTGTTAAGAACTCGAGAAGGATGTTTGAGCTTGTTTTGATATATCTTAATGAATTAGATGTTGGGGAGTGTTTTAGACTCCACGAAGAAAATTTATGTGCATTATGAATGTTTTACCATTTGTATTCAATATGAAAAATGATTAAGAAGTTGACTGTGTATTCGTTCAAATGTTCCTATGTACCAGGTCAATGTTTGAGTTGTTTAAGCATACACAAAAGTGAGAAAAGTTGTTTGTGATCATTTTAAGATGTATAAGGGGAAATAAAAAGTGGAAATATGTATTTTAAAGTGGCACCATGTTCTTAATTTTCTTGGATAAGTGTCAAAGAGGTGAATGGGTCATCAGAGGACCTAAAAAGTGACTTAGGCTCATTTGAAAGTGAGTTATGCTTAAGTGTGACCCATGTAAGATGAATTAAGGGTGAATGCATGTATTATGGATAATAAGAAAATATTTTGGACTTTATTAATCATGAATAATCTATAAATATTGAAATCAAAGATGATGATTTCTATATTTGAGTGACTTGAAAATGCTTGTGTAAGAAGACTATGCAAAGGAAGGAGAGTAAGAGTGCCCTATGGGTGGGTTGATGTGTAGATCAGATTGAAGAATGAGTGTATGACATGTAGGTCATATATATGTTTGAAAAATAGTTTTATTTCAAGTTGAGGACATGTGAATAGGTCTATGTGTGCAGATGAGGACAATTTGAGTGAAGGAGAGAGATTGTGGCATGCCTATGTGAGAGGCATGTATGAGATAGAGAGTAAGTTTGTGTAGGGATTAGAAAACTAGAGATCCATAATTAGGTGTTGAAGACATTATCTCTAAGGTGGAGGTGTTGATTTCATAGGAGGGTCTAAAGGATTTGATCTTCTTTAGGGGTAATTGCTCCTTGTGAAATAGGTGTTTCACTAAAGGCCTTTGGTCAAGAAGACTTGATCAAGGTTTTTGGTCTATATGACTTGAATAGTATCTTATTTTTAATCTCTTATAAGACAATTAGTCCATGTTTTTTAGGCTTAAGAGTGGTTTTTATTCCCCATGAGGGTTTCCCACATGAATTATGTATTGTGTGTTTGATCTTATGTATGCATGAATGAATGAGATATCTTGTTAATGTTACTTGGTCAAGTTGATATATGATGATTGTTTAATAGTTTTAAAGGATTGGAATTAAAATTAAAATATTTGGGCTCACTAATTCACCACCCCTCGTAGTGATTATACCTCTAACACAAATTTATGATGCATTATGAGAAATGCTCATAAAGTTCTAATCTTTAGATTTTAAACACATTAAAAACCTCTTAAAATCTAATGTTACGTCATTCACATTTCAAAGTTGTGATTAATTATGAGAAATGCACATAAATTTGAAAATTTAGAATCTTAAACACATTAAAAACTGCTTAAGCTTTAATGTTACATCATTCAGATTTCAAAGTTGCAATGCATTGTGAGAAATGTACATAAAATTTGAATCTTTGAATTTTAAACACATTCAAAACCACTTAATATTTGGTGTTACATCATTCAAATTTCAATGTTGTGATGCATTGTGAGAAACATGCATAAAGTTCAAATCTTTGGATCTTAAACACATTTAAAACTGCTTAAGCTTTGGTGTTACATCATTTAAATTTCAAAGTTGCGATGCATTATGAGAAACTTGCATAAATTTCAAATCTTTGGATCTTAAACATGTTCAAAATTGCTTAAGCTTAGGTGTTACATCATTCAAATTTCAAAGTTGTGATGCATTATGAAAAATACACATAAAGTTCAAATCTTTAGATCTTAAACATGTTAAAACCCATTTAAGTAAAATTTAGTATTACATTATTCAAATTTCAAATTTGGGATGTATTATGAGAATCATTGATTAAGTTCAAATCTTTGGATTTTAAACACAATCAAAACTACATAAGCTTCGGTATTACATCATTTAAATTTCAAATTTGTATTATATTATGAGAAATGCACGTAAAGTTTAAATTTTTGGATCTTAAACATGTTCAAAACCACTTAAGCTTAGGTATTACATCATTCATATTTCAAAGTTGTAATGCATTACGAGAAACATGCATAAAATTCAAATCTTTGTATCTAAAACATGTTCAAAACTATTTAAGCTTCAATATTACATCATTAAAATTTCAAAGCTACATTGCATTATGAGAAATATGCATAAAGTTTTAATATTTAGATCTTAAACATAGTAAAAACCGCTGAAGCTTTAGTATTTCATCATTCAAATTTCAAAGTTGCATTAAATTATGAGAAATGTGCATAAAGTTTGAATCTCTAGATCTTAACACATTCAAAACTGCTTAAGTTTCGATATTACATCATTTAAATTTTAAAGTTGTGATGCATTATGAGAAATGTGCATAAAATTTGAATCTTTGGATCTTAAACACATTTAAAACAACTTAAGTTCTGGTATTACATAATTTGAATTTCAAATTTGTGATTTATTATGAGAAAAGTGTATAAATTTTGAATCTTTAGATCTTAAACACATTCAAAATTGCTTAAGCTTTGGTATTACATCATTAAAATTTCAAAGTTGTGATGTATTATTAGAAACAAGTATAAAGTTTGAATCTTTGGATATTAAACACATTCAAAACTGTTTGAGCTTCAGTATTAAATCATTTGAATTTCAAAGTTGTAATGCATTATGAGAAACGTGCATAAAATTCTATTCTTTAGATTTTAAACACGTTCAAAACCTCTTAAGCTTTGGTGTTACATAATTCAAATTTTAAAGTTGTAATGCATTGTGAGAAACACACATAAATTTCAATTCTTTGAATCTTAAACATGATCAAAATCACTTAAACTTTGGTGTTACTTCATATAAATTTCAAAGTTGTGATGCATTGTGAGAAATATGCATAAATTTTGAATCTTTGGATCTTAGTCACGTTCAAAACCTCTTAAGCTTTGGTTTTACATCATTTAAATTTCAATGTTGTGATGCATTATGATAAACATGCATAAATTTTGAATCTTTAGATCTTAAACACATTCAAAACCTCTTAAGCTTTGGTATTATATCATTCAAATTTTAATGTTGTGATGCATTATGAGAAACATGCATAAAGTTTAAATCTTTGGATCTTAATTCAAAATTGCTTGAGATTCGGTATTACATCATTTAAATTTCAAATTTAGGATGCATTATGAGAAATGCACATAAATTTCAAACCTTTAAATTTTAAACACGTTTAAAACCACTAAAGCTTTTGTATCACATCATTCAAATTTCCTAGTTGTGATGCATTATGATAAATGCACATAAAGTTTGAATATTTGGATCTTAACACAATAAAAACCACTTAATATTTGGTGTTACATAATTAATATTTAAAAATTATGATAAACATGCATAAAGTTTGAATCTTTGGATTTTAAACATGTTAAAAACTGCTTAAGCCAAATTTAGTATTACATCATTCAAATTTTAAAGTTACAAGGCATTGTAAGAGACATACATAAAGTTTGAATATTTGGATTTTAAACACATTAAAAACCACTTAATCTTTAGTGTTACATCATTTAAATTTGAATGTTGTGATGCATTATGAGAAATATGAATAAAGTTTGAATCTTTGGATGATAAAAATATTTAAAACTGCTTAAGCTTCAGTGTTACATCATTCAAATTTAAAAGTTGCAATGCATTATGAGAAACATGGATAAAGTTTGAATATTTAGATCTTAAACACATTCAAATTTACTTAAGCTTTGATGTTACATCAATCAAATTTCAAAGTTGTGATGTATTATGAGAAATGTGCATAAAGTTTGAATCTTTGGATCTTAAAAAAGTTCAAAACCACTTAAGCTTCGATGCTACATCTTTCAAAATTTAAAGTTGTGATGCATTCTGAGAAATGCACATAGAGTTCAAATCTTTAGATTGTAAACACATTCAAAACTACTTAAGCTTCGATGTTACATAATTCAAATTTCAAAGTTGTGATGCATTATGAGAGATGCACATAAAGTTCAAATCTTTGGATCTTAAACACATTCAAAACCACTTAAGCTTTGATGTTACATCATTAAAATTTGAATTTTGTGATGCATTATGAGAAATGTGCATAAATTTTAAATATTTGGATGATAAACATATTTAAAACCACTTAATCTTCGGTGTTACATCATTCAAATTTCAAAGTTGTAATGCATTATGAGAAACATGTATAAAGTTTGAATCTTTGGATCTTAAACATGTTAAAATTTTCTTAAGCTTCGATGTTACATCATTCAAATTTTAAATTTGTGATGCATTTTTAAAAACATGCATAAAATTTGAATCTTTGGATCTTAAAAATATTCAAAACCACTTAAGTTTCAATGTTACATCCTTCAAATTTTAAAGTTGTGATGCATTCTAAAAAAAACACAAAGTTCAAATATTTGGATCTTAAACACATTTAAAATAATTTAATCTTTCATGTTACCTAATTCAAATTTCAAAGTTGTGATGCATTAAAAGAAAATGTACATAAAGTTCAAGTCTTTAGATCTTACACATGTTCAAAACTGCTTAAGCTTTGGTGTTACATCATTCAAATTTCAAAGTTACTATGCATTATAAGAAATGTGCATAAATTTTGAATTTTTAGATCTTAAACATGTTTAAAACCACTTAAGCTTCAATATTACATCATTAAAATTTCAAAGTTAAGATGCATTATGAGAAACACACACAAATTTAAATCTTTGGATCTTAAACATGTTCAAAACTACTTAAGTTTCGATATTACATCATTTAAATTTTAAAGTTACAATGCAGTATGAGAAATTCAAATAATATTTGAATCTTAAAAAGTGTCAAAATTGATTAAGCTTCAATATTACATCATTAAAATTTTGCAACTATGGTGTATTATGAAAAATGAGCATAAAGTTTGAATCATTGGATCTTAAACACATTAAAAACTGCTTTAGCTTCGATCTTCCATCATTTAAATTTTAAAGCTGCAATGAATTGTGAGAAATGTGCATAAAGTTTGAATCTTTGGACCTTAAACACATTCAAAACTTCTTAAAATTTGGTATTACATCATTCAAATTGTCAAGTTACGATACATTATGAGAAATGCACATAAATTTTGAATCTTTGGATCTTAAACACATTCTTTACTATTTGATCTTCGATAATACATCATTTAATTTTCAAAGGTACAATGCATTATGAAAAATGTTCATAAAGTTCAAACTTTTGGATCTTAAACATGTTCAAAATGCTTAAACTTTGATATTTCATCATTTAAATTTCAAAGTTGTGATATATCATGAGAAATGCACATAAAATTTGAATATTTAGATCTTGAACACAATCAAAACTACTTAAGCTTTGGTGTTACATCATTCAAATTTGTGATGCAGTATGAGAAATATGCATAAAATTTAAATCTTTAGATCTTAAACACATTCAAAACCACTTAAGCTTTGGTGTTACATCATTCAAATTTCAAAGTTGCCATGCATTATGAGAAATGTGCATAAAGTTTGAATCTTTAGATCTTAAACACTTTTAAAACCACTCAAACTTCAGTATTATATCATTCAAATTTCAAAGCTACGATGCATTATGATAAACATTCATAAAGTTTGAATCTTTGGAACTTAAACACGTTTAAAACTACTTAAGTTTTGGTATTACATTATTTAAATTTTAATGTTGTGATGCATTATGATAAATTTGCATAATGTTTCAGTCTTTGGATCTTAGAAATGGTCAAAACTACTAAAGCTTCAATATTACATCATTCAAATTTTAAATTTATGATGAATTGTGAGAAACATGCATAAAGTTCAAAACTTTGTATCTTTAACATGTTAAAAACTGATTACACTTCAGTGTTACATCATTTCAATTTTAATGTTGTGATGCATTGTGAGAAATGCACATAAAGTTTGAATCTTTGGATCTTAAATATATTCAAAACCACTTAAGCTTCAGTGTTGCATCATTCAAATTTTAAAGTTACGATGCATTATGAGAGAAGTTCATAAAGACTAAATCTTTATATCTTAAACACATTCAAAACCGCTTAAGCTTCGGTGTTAAATCATTTAAATTTCAAAGTTACATTGCATTATGAGACACACACATAAATTTTAAATCTTTAGATTTTAAACACGTTCAAAACCACTTAAGCTTTAGTGTTACATCATTCAAATTTTAAAGTTGTAATGCATTATGAGAAACACAAATCAAGTTTGAATATTTAGATCTTAAACATGTTCAAAATCTCTTAAGCTTCAGTGTTACATCATTCAAATTTTAAAGTTACAATGCATTATGAGAAATGTGCATAAAATTTGAATCTTTGTATCTTAAACACATTTAAAACTACTTATGCTTCTGTGTTACATCATTCAATTTCAAATTTAAGATGCATTAGGAGAAATGCACATAAAGATTGAATATTTTGATCTTAAACATGTTTAAAATTGATTAAGCTTTGATGTTACATCATTCAATTTTTAAATTTATGATGCATTATGAAAAACATTCATAAAATTTGATTTTTTGGATCTTAAAAATGTTTAAAATTGCTTAAGCTTCAGTGTTACATCATTTAAATTTCAAAGTTGTGATGCATTATGAAAAATATGTATAAAATTTGAATATTTAGATCTTAAACACATTCAAAACTACTTAAGCTATGGTGTTACATCATTCAAATTTCAAAGCTACGATGCATTATGAAAAATATGTATAAAGTTTAATCTTTGGATTTTAAACATATTTAAAATTTATTAACCTCTATTATTACATCATTCAAATTTCAAAATTATGATACATTATGAGAAATGTGCATAACTTTTGAATCATTAGAGCTTAAACATGTTCAAAACCACTTGAGCTTCAGTATTACATCATTTAAATTTTAAAGTTACAATGCATTATGAGAAACACACATAAAGTTTGAATATTTAGATCTTAAACTTGTTTGAAACCTCATAATCTTTGGTGTTACTTCATTTAAATTTCAAACTTGTAATTCATTGTGAGAAATGCATATAGAGTTTGAATCTTTGTATTTTAAACATGTTCAAAACCACTTAAGCTTCACTATTACATCATTCAAATTTCAAAGTTGCAATGTGTTATGAGAAATATTCATAATGTTTGAATCTTTGGATCTTAAACACATTAAAAATTGCTTAAGCTTTGATATTATATCATTTAAATTTTAAAGTTGTGATGCGTTATGAGAAATACGGATAAATTGTAAGTCTTTGCATCTTAAACATGCTCAAAACTATTTCATCTTCAGTGTTACTTCATTCAAATTTCAAAGATGTGATGTATTATGAAAAATGTGCATCAAATTCAAATATTTAAATATTAAACCTATTTAAAACCACTTAAACTTTGATGTTACTTCATTCAAATTTTAAAGTTACGATATATTATGATAAACATGCATAAAGTTTAAATTTTTGGATATTAACATGTTAAAAACTGCTTACGCTTCGGTATTACATCATTCAAATTTCAAAGTTATGATGAATTATGAGAAACACAAATAAAATATCAAATTTTTAGATCTTAAACATGTTTAAAATCACTTAAGCTTCAGTATTACATCATTCAAATTTTAAAGTTACGATATATTATGAGAAACGTGCATAAAGTTTGAATCTTTCGATCTTAAACACAATCAAAACCACTTAAGCTTCATTATTACATCATCAAAATTTTAAAGTTTCTATACATTATGAAAAATGTGCATAAAGTTCAAATCTTTGGATCTTAAACACATTAAAACCCATCTAAGTTGAATTCAATATTACATCATTCAAATTTTAAAGTTGGGATGCATTATGAGAAATATACATAAAATTTGAATCTTTAGATCTTAAACAGATTCAAAACCACATAAGCTTTGGTATTACATCATTCAAATTTAAAATTTGCATTGCATAATGAGAAATGCACGTAAAGTTTGAATATTTAGATCTTAAAACATGTTCAAAACTGCTCAATCTTAGGTATTACATCATTCAAATTTCAAAGTTGTGATGCATTATAAGAAATGCACATAAAATTTAAATATTTGTATATGAACACATTCAAAATTGTTTAAGCTTTGGTATTACATCATTAAAATTTTAAAGCTATATTGCATTATGAGAAATGTGCATAAAGTTTTAATTTTAAAATCTTAAACACATTCAAAACAACTTAAGATTGGGTATTACATCATTCAAATTTTAAAGTTGTGATGCATTATGAGAAACATGCATAAAGTTTGAATCTTTGGATCTTAAACGCGTTCTAAATCGCTTAACCTTTGGTATTACATCATTCAAATTTCAAAGTTATGATGCATTATGAGAAATGCACATAAATTTTGAATCTTTGGATTGTAAACACATTCAAAATTGATTAAGCTTCGGTATTACATCATTCAAATTTTAAAGTTGTAATGCATTATGAGAAACGTGTATAAAGTTTGAATATTTAGATCTTAAATAAGTTTAAAACTGCTTAAATTTTGATGTTATATCACTTGAATTTCAAAATTATTATGCATTGCAAGAAACGTGTATAAAGTTCTAATTTTTGGATCTTAAACACATTCAAAACTACTTAAGCTTCAGTGTTACATCATTCAAATTTCTAATTTGTGATGCATTATGTGAAACGTGTATAAACTTCAAATTTTTGAATTTTAAACATGATCAAAATCACGTAAGCTTCGATGTTACATCATACAAAATTCAAAGTTGCAATACATTATGAGAAACATTCATAAAGTTAAAATTTTTGGATCTTAAATACGTTTAAAACCACTTAAGTTTTGGTTTTGCATCATTCAAATTCAATATTGTTATTACAAAAAACATGCATAAATTTTAAATATTTGGATTTTAAACACATTCAAAACTTCTTAAGCTTCGGTGTTAAATCATTCAAATTTCAATGTTGTGATACATTATGAGAAATGTGTATAAATTTTAAATCCTTGGATCTTAAATACATTCAAAATTACTTAAAATTTGGTATTACATCATTTAAATTTCAAAGTAAATGAGAAATACCCATAAAGTTTGAACTTTTAGATCTTAAACATATTTAAAACCGGTAAAGCTTCGATATAACATCATTCAAATTTGAAGTTGTAATGCATTATGAGAAAGGGATCTTAAACACAATCAAAATCACTTAAGCATTGGTATTATATCATTCAAATTTTATTACAATATATTATGAGAAATACACATAAAGTTGAAATCTTTGGATCTTAAACACATTAATAACCACTTAAATTGAATTCAATATTACATCATTTAAATTTCAATGTTGTGATGCATTGTAAGAAATGCACATAAAGTTCAAATCTTTGGATCTTAAACACATTTAAAACTATTTAAACTAAATTCGGTATTATATCATTCAAATTTCAAAGTTGTGATGCATTATGAAAAACACACATAAAGTTTGAATCTTTGGATCTTAAATGCATTCCAAACTACTCAAGCTTCGGTCTTACATCATTTAAATTTCAAAGTTACGATGTATTATGAGAAATGTTTTTAAAGTTTGAATCTTTAGATCTCAAATATGTTTAAAAGTGATTAAGCTTTGGTGTTACATCATCCAAATTTTAATATTCTAATTAATTATGATAAATGTGCATAAAGTTCAAATTTTTAGATCTTAAACACGTTTAAAACCACTTAATCTTAAGTATTACATCTTTCAAATTTCAAAATTGTGATACATATTGAGAAATATGCATAAAGTTTGAATCTTTAGATCTTAAACACATTCAGAACTACTTAAGTAAGCTTTGGTGTTTTATCATTAAAATTTTAAAGTTATGATGCATTGTGAGAAACATGCATAAAGTTTGAATCTTTGGATTTTAAACACGTTCAAAACCACTTAAGCTCCAGTGTTACATCATTCAAATTTCAAAGTTATGATGCATCATGAGAAACATGCATAAAATTCAAAATTTACGATCTTAAACACGCTCAAAACCACTTAAGCTTCGATGATATATAATTCAAATTTTAATGTTGTAATGTATTATGATAATTGTGCACAAAGTTTAAATCTTTGGATCTAAAACATGTTTACAACTGCTTAAGCTTTAGTGTTATATCATTCAAATTTCAAAGCTACAATACATTATGGTAAACATGCATAAACTTTAAATCTTTATATCTTAAACACATTTAAAACCACTTAAGCTTAGGCATTACATCATTTAAATTTCAAAGTTACAATGCATTATGAGAAATACACATAAAATTTGAATATTTTGATCTTAAACCCATTCAAAACCACTTAAGTTTTGGTATTACTCATTTAAATTTTAAATTTATAATGCATTATGATAAGTTCAATAATGTTTGAATCTATAGATCTTCAAAATTTTCAAAACTGCTTAAGCTCCAGTATTACATCATTTAAATTTCAAAGTTGTGACACATTATTAGAAATGTGCATAAAGTTCAAAACTTTGTATCTTAAACATGTTCAAAATAGCTTACACTTTGATGTTACATCATTCAAATTTAATTATTATGATGCATTGTGAGAAACGTGCATAAAGTTTGAATCTTTAGATCTTAAACACAATTAAAACTATTTAAGCTTCAGTGTTACATCATTCAAATTTCAAAGTTGCAATGCATTGTGAGAAAAATTTATAAATTTTGAATCTTTGGATCTTAAACACGTTCAAAACCACTTAAGATTCAGTGTTATATCATTTAAATTTAAAAGTTACAATGCATGATGAGAAATATGCATAAAGTTCAAATCTTTAGATCTTAAGCACATTCAAAACCACTTAAGCTTTAGTGTTACATCATTCAAATTTAAAAGTTGTGATGCATTCTGATAAATATGAATAAAGTTTAAATATTTAGATCTTAAATACATCCAAAATTGCTTAAGCTTCAGTGTTACATTATTTAAATTTCAAAGTTGCAATGCATTATGAGAAATGTACATAAAGTTCAAATTTTTATATCTTAAACACGTTCAAAACCACTTAAACTTCGGTGTTATATCATTCAAATTTCAAAGGTTTGATGCATTATAAGAAATGCACATAAATTTTGAATCTTTAGATCTTAAACACATTCAAAATCACTTAGGCTTCGGTGTTACATCATTCAAATTTCAAAGTTGTGATGCATTATGAGAAATGTGCATACAGTTCAAATCTTTAGATCTTAAACACATTCAAAACTACTTAAGATCTGGTGTTACATCATTCAAATTTGAAAGTTGCAATGCGTTATGACAAACATGATAAATTTTAAATCTTTGAATCTTAAACATGTTCAAAACTGCTTAATCTCTGGTGTTACATCATTCAAATTTCAAAGTTATGAAGCATTATGAAAATAACTTATAAAGTTTGAATATTTGGATCTTAAACACATTAAAAACTACTTAACTTTCACTATTACATCATTTAAATTTCATAGTTATGATGCAATATGAGAAACACATAAATTAAATCTTTGGAGTTTAAACATATTCAAAACTGCTTGAGCTTCAGTATTACATCATTCAAATTTCAAAGTTGTGATACATTGTGAAAAATACGGACAAAGTTTGAATATTTAAATCTTAAACACATTCAAAACAACATAAGCTTCACTATTACATCATTCAAATTTCAAAGTTGTGATTTATTGTGAGAAATGCATGTAAATTCAAATATTTGGATATTAAACATGTTTAAAACCACTTAATCTTTGGTGTTACATCATTCAAATTTCAAAGTTATGATGCATTATGAGAAATAGTCATAAAGTTTGAATGTTTAAATTTTAAACACATTGAAAATCACTTAAGAATCAGTATTACATCATTTATATTTTAAAGTTATGATGCATTAAGAGAAATGTGCATAAAATTTGAATCCTAGATCTTAAACACGTTTAAAACTACTTCATCTTCAGTGTTACTTCATTCAAATTTTAAAGCTGTGATGCATTATGAGAAATGCACTTCAATTTTAAATATTTGAATCTTAAATACATTAAAATTCGCTTAAACTTTGGTTTTACTTCATTCAAATTTAAAAGTTATGATGCATTATGTTAAACATGCATAACGTTTGAATTTTTGTATATTAAACATGTTTAAAACCACTTAAACTTTGGTATTACATCACTCAAATTTCAAAGTTGTGATGCATTATGAGAAACATGCATCAAGTTTGAATGTTTAGATCTAAAACACATTCAAAATCTCTTGAGCTTTGATATTACATTATTCAAATTTCAAAGTTACGATGCATTATGAGAAATGCGTATAAATTTTGAATCTTTTGATCTTAAACACAATCAAAACCACTTAAGCTTTGATATTACATCATCCAAATTCCAAATTTTTGATGCATTATGAGAAATGTACATACAGCTCAAATCTTTAGATCTTAAACACATTAAATCCCCTTTAAGTTGAAGTTAATATTATATCATTCAAATTTTAAAGTTGGGATGCATTATGAGAAACATGCATAAAATTTGAATATTTAGATCTTAAACATGTTCAAAACCACATAAGCTTTGGTATTGCATAATTCAAATTTCAAATTTGCATTGCATAATGAGAAATGCACATAAAGTTTGAATCATTAAATCTTTAACATGTTCAAAATTGCTTAAGCTTAGGTATTATATCATTCAAATTTCAAATTTGTGATGTATTATGAGAAATGTGCATGAAATTTGAATCTTTGTATTTGAAATATGTTCAAAACCATTTAAGCTTTGGTATTACATCATTTAAATTTCAAAGCTGCATTGCATTATGAGAAATGCACATAAAGTTCTAATCCTTAGATCTTAAACATGTTCAAAACTGCTTAAGCTTGGGTATTACATCATTTAAATTTTAAAGTTGTGATACATTATGAGAAACGTGTATCAGATTTGAATCTTTAGATCTTAAACACATTCAAAACCACTTAAGTTTTGGTATTACATCATTAAAATTTCAAAGTTGTGATGTATTATGAGAAATGCACATAAATTTCAAATCTTTAGATCTTAAACACATTAAGAAATGCTTAAGCTTTGATATTACATTATTTAAAATTTAAAGTTGCAATGCATTATGATAAACACACATAAAGTTTGGATCTTTAAATCTTAAACACGTTCAAAATCTCTTAAGCTTCAGTATTACATCATTAAAATTTTAAAGTTACGATGCATTATGAGAAATGCGTATAAATTTTGAATCTTTTGATCTTAAACACAATCGAAACCACTTAAGCTTCGATATTACATCATCTAAATTTCAAAGTTTTGATGCATTATGAGAAATGTGCATAAAGTTTAAATTTTTGGATCTTAAACACGTTAAAGCCCCTTTAAGTTGAATTCGGTATTACATCATTCAAATTTCAAAGTTGGGATGCATTATGAGAAACATGCATAAAGTTTGAATCTTTAGATCTTAAACACGTTTAAAACCACATAAGCTTCGGTATTACATAATTTAAATTTTAAATTTGCACTGCATAATGAGAAATGCACATAAAATTTGAATCATTAGATCTTAAACATGTTCAAAACTGCTTAAGCTTAGGTATTACATCATTCAAATTTCAAATTTGTGATGTATTATGAGAAATGTGCATGAAATTTGAATCTTTGTATTTGAAACATGTTCAAAACCATTTAAGCTTTGGTATTACATCATTTAAATTTCAAAGCTACATTGTATTATGAGAAATGCACATAAAGTTATAATCTTTAGATCTTAAACATGTTCAAAACCGCTTAAGCTTGGGTATTACATCATTCAAATTTTAAAGTTGTGATGCATTATAAGAAACATGTATCAAATTTGAATCTTTAGATTTTAAACACATTCAAAACTACTTAAGTTTTGGTATTACATCATTTAAATTTCAAATTTGTGATGTATTATGAGACATGCACATAAATTTTAAATCTTTGGATCTTAAATACATTAAAAAATGTTTAAGCTTCGATATTACATTATTTGAAATTCAAAGTTGTGATGCATTATGAGAAACACACATAAAGTTTAAATTTTTAGATCTTAAACACATTCAAAAGCACTTAAACTTTGGTGTTACATCACTCAAATTTTAAAATTATGATGCATTGTGAGAAATGCACGTAAAATTTGGATTTTTAAATCTTAAACACATTCAAAACTTCTAAAGCTTCAGTTTTATATCATTCAAATTTCAAAATTACATTGAATTATGTGAAACATGCATAAAATTCAAATCTTTGGATCTTAAACATAATCAAAATCTCTTAAGCTTTGATTTTACATCATACAATTTTCAAAGTTACAATGCATTGTGAGAAACACACATAAAGTTCAAATCTTTGGATCTTAAACACGTGTAAAACCACTTAAGCTTTAGTGTTATATCATTCAAATTTTAATGTTATGATGCATTTCAAGAAACATGCATAAAGTCCTAATTTTTGGATCTTAAACATGTTCAAAACCGCTTAAGCTTTTGTGTTATATCATTCAAATTTCAATATTGTGATGCATTATGAGAAATATGGATAAAGTTCAAATCTTTGAATTTTAAGCATGTTCAAAATTACTTGAGCTTCGGTATACATTATTTAAATTTCAAATTTGTGATGCATTATGAGAAATTTTCATAAAGTTTAAATATTTGGATCTTAAACACGTTCAAAGCCACTAAAGCTTAGGTATTACATCATTCAAATTTCAAAGTCGTGATGCATTATGAGAAAAGCACATAAAATTTGAATCTTTGGATTTTAAACATAATTAAAATTGTTTAAGCTTCGGTATTACATCATTCAAATTTCAAAGTTGTGATACATTATGAGAAACATACATAAAGTTTGAATCTTTGGATCTTAAACATGTTAAAAACTGCTTAAGCTGAATTTGATATTACATCATTCAAATTTCAATATTACCATGCATTATAATAAATTTGAATCTTTTTATCTTAAACACATTCAAAACTACTTAAGCTTTGGTGTTAAATCATTCAAATTTGAATGTTGCAATGCACTATGAGAAATGCACATAAATTTTAAATCTTTGGATGATAAACACATTAAAAAATGCTTAAGCTTCTTCAAATTTCAAAGTTGTGATGCATTAAGAGAAATACACATAAAGTTTGAATCTTTGGATCTTAAACACGTTCAAATTCATTTAAACTTCGGTGTTACATCATTCAAATTTCAAAGTTATGATGCATTGTGAGAAATGTGCATAAAATTTGAATGTTTAGATCTTAAACATGTTGAAAATCGCTTAAGCTTTGGCATTACATCATTCAAATTTTATAGTTTTGATGCATTTTGATAAATGCATATAAAGTTTGAATCTTTGGATCTTAAACATGCTCAAAACCGTTTAAGCTTCGGTGTCACATAATTCAAATTTCTAAGTTATGATGCATTATGAGAAATGTGCATAAAGTTCAAATCTTAAACATGTTTAAAACCACTTAAGTTTTAGTGTTACATCATTCAAATTTCAAAGATGCAATGCATTATGAGAAACATGCATAAAATATGAATCTTTAGATATTAAACACATTTAAAACCACTTAGGCTTTGGTATTACATTTTTAAAATTTTAAAGTTACGATGCATTATGAGAAACACACATAAAGTTTGAATCTTTGAATCTTAAACACATTCAAAACTGGTTATGTTTTGGTATTACATCATTTAAATTTCAAAGTTGTGATGCATTATGAGAAATTCAGATCATTTTTGAATCTTTAGATCTTAAAAATGGTCAAAACCATTTAAATTTCAGTATTACATCATTTAAATTTTAAAATTATGATGCATTATGAGAAACATGCATAAAATTTAAATTTTTTGATCTTAAACTTGTTTAAAACCGCTTAAGCTTTGGTATTTCATCATTCAAATTTTAAAGTTACAATGCTTATGGGAAAGACACATAAAGTTTAAATCTTTAGATCTTAAACACATTCAAAACCACTTAAGTTTCAATATTACATCATTCAAATTTCAAAGTTACGATGCATTATGGAAAATTCGGATAATGTTTGAATCTTTGGATCTTAAAAATGGTCAAAATCACTTAAGCTCCAGTATTACATCATTCAAATTTTAAAATTATGATGCATTATAAGAAACATGCATAAAATTTGAATCTTTTGATTTTAAATATGTTCAAAACCACTTAAGCTTTAGTCGTACATCATTTAAATTTTAAATTTACTATGTGTTATGATAAACGTGCATAAATTTTGAATCTTTAGATCTTAAACATGTTTAAAACCACTAAAACTTCGATGTTGCATCATTCAAATTTCAAAGTTATGATGCATTATGAGAAACGTGCATATAGTTCAAATCTTTAGATCTTAAATATGTTCAAAACCACTTAAGCTTCAATATACATTATTTAAATTTCAAAGTTATGATGCATATTGAGAAACATGCATAAATTTCAAATCTTTGGATCTTAAACACAATCAAAACTGCTTAAGCTTTAGTGTTTCATCATTCAAATTTCAAAGCTGCGATGCATTGTGAGAAACACATATAAAGTTCAAATCTTTAGATTTTAAACATGTTCAAAACCACTTAAGCTTCAGTGTTTATTCATTTAAATTTTAGAGTTATGATGCATTATGAGAAATACTCATAAAGTTCTAATCTTTAGATTCTAAACACGTTCAGAATTGTTTAAGCTCAGGTGTTACATCATTCAAATTTAAAAGTTGTGATGCATTGTGAGAAATGCACATGAAGTTCAAATTTTTGGATTTAAAACACATTAAAAATTGCTTAAGCTTTGGTGTTACATCATTCAAATTTCAAAGTTGTAATGCATTGTGAGAAACATGCATAAAATTTGAATCTTTGAATCTTAAACACGTTGAAAACTGCTTAAGCTTTAGTGTTACATCATTCAAATTTTAATGTTGTAATGCATTTTGAGAAATGCATATAAAGTTTGAACCTTTGGATATTGAATACATTTAAGACCACTTAAGCTTTTGTGTTACATCATTCAAATTTAAAAGTTGTGATGCATTATGAGAAATACACATAAAGTTTGAATCTTTGGATTTTAAACATGTTAAGAATTGTTTAAGCTTTGGTGTTACACAATTTAAATTTTAAAGTTGTGATGCATTATGAGAAACACACATAAAGTTTGAATCTTTGGATCTTAAAACATGTTAAAACCTATTTAAATCAAATTCGGTATTACATCATTCAGATTTCAAAGTTGGGATGCATTATGAGAAACATGCATAAAATTTAAATCTTTGGATCTTAATTATATTCAAAACTGCATAATCTTTGGTATTACATCATTCAAATTTCAAATTTGCATTACATTATGAGAAATGCAAGTAAAGTTTGAATCTTTGGATCTTAAACATGTTCAAAATTATTTAAATTTAGGTATTACATCATTCAAATTTCAATGTTGTGATGCATAATGAGAAATGCACATAAAATTTGAATCTTTGTATCTGAAACACATTCACAACTATTTAAGCTTTGATATTACATCATTAAAATTTCAAAGCAATTTTAGACTATGTTAAATGTGCATAAAGTTCTAATATTTAGATCTTAAACACATTTAAAACCACTTAAGATTTGATATTACATCATTCAAATTTCAAATTTGCGATGCATTAAGAGAAACATGCATAAAGTTTGAATTTTTGGATCTTAAACATATGCAAAACTACTTGAGTTTTGGTATTACATCGTTCAAATTTTAAAGTTTTGATGCATTATGAGAAATGTGTATAAATTTAGAATCTTGGGATATTAAACACATTCAAAACTACTTAAACCTCGGTATTACATCAATCAACTTTTAAAATTGTGATAAATTATGAGAAACGTGCATAAAATTTAAATCTTTAGATCTTAAACATATTCAAAACCGCTTAAACTTCAGTGTTACATCACTCAAATTTTAAAATTGTGATGCATTATGAGAAATGTGGATAAATTTCAAATTTTTGGATATCAAACATGTTCAAAACCGCTTAAGCTTCGGTGTTACATCATTCAACTTTCAAAATTTTGATGTATTATGAGAATTGTGCATAAATTTTAAGTTTTTAGATCTTAAACATGATCAAAATTGCTTAAGTTTTAGTGTTACATCATACAAATTTCAAAGTTGTGATGCATTGGGAGAAATGCACATAAAATTTGAATCTTTGGATCCTAAACACGTTCAAAACCACTTAAGCTTTGGTGTTACATCATTTAAAATTTAACGTTATGATGCATTGTGATAAATGCACATAAATTTCAAATATTTAAATCTTAAACACATTCAAACTGCTTAAGCTTTGTTATTATATCATTCAAATTTCAATGTTGTTATGAATTATGAGAAACGTGCATAAAGTTTAAATCTTTGGACCTTAAACATGGTCAAAATTACTTGAGCTTCGGTACTACATCATTTAAATTTCAAAGTTGTGATGTATTATAAAAAATGCAGATAAAGTTTAAACCTTTAGATCTTAAACACATTCAAAACCACTAAAGCTTCGATATTATATCATTCAAATTTTAAACTTCTGATGCATTATGAGACATGCACATAAAGTTAAAAAAATTAGATCTTAAACACAATAAAAACTACTTAAGCTTTGGTATTACATCATTCAAATTTAAAATCTATGATATATTGTGAGAAACATGCATAAAAATTGAATATTTAGATTTTAAACACATTAAAAAATGTTTAAGATGAATTCAGTATTACATCATTCAAATTTCAAAGTTGTGATGCATTGTAAGAAACACACATAAAGTTTGAATCTTTGGATGTTAAACACATTCAAAACTAATTAAGCTTCAGTGTTATCTCATTCAAATTTCAAATTTGTGATGCATTATGAAAAATATGGATAAAGTTAAAATCTTTAGATCTTAAAGACGTTCAAATTTACTTAAGATTCGGTGTTACATCATTCAAATTTTAAAGTTCTGATGCATTGTGAGAAATGTGCATAAATTTTAAATCTTTAGATCTTAAAAATGTTCAAAACCGCTTAAGCTTCAACATTATATCATTCAAAATTTGAAGTTGTGATGAATTCTAAGAAATGCACATAAAGTTCAAATCTTTGGATCTTAAACAAGTTCAAAACCTCTTAACCTTCAGTGTTACATAATTTAAATTTCAAATTTATGATGCATTATGAGAAATGCGCATAAAGTTTAAAACTTTGGATCTTAAACACGTTCAAAATCGCTTAAGCTTGGGTGTTACATCATTCAGATTTTAAGTTGTAATGCATTATGAGAAATGTGCATAAAGTTCAAATATTTATATCTTAAACACATTTAAAACCGCTTAAGCTTCGATATTACATCATTAGAATTTCAAATTTATGATCCATTATGAGAAACCCACATAAAGTTTAAATCTTTAGATCTTAAACACTTTTAAAACTACTTAAGCTTTAGTATTACATCATTCAAATTTCAAAATTCTTATGCATTATGAGAAATGCACATAAAGTTTGAATCTTTAAATCTTAAACATGTTAAAAACTACTTAAGCTTCGATCTTTCATCATTTAAATTTCAAAGTTGTGATGTGTTATAATAAACATGCATAAAGTTCAAATCTTTAGATCTTAAACATGATTAAAACCACTTAAAATTTGGTATTACATCATTAAAATTGTAAATTTGCAATGCATTATGATAAATAAAAATAAAGCTAAAATCTTTGAATCTTAAACATTTTTAAAACTACTTGAGTTTCGGTATTACATCATTTAAATTTCAAAGTTGTGATGCATTATGAGAAATTCACATAAAGTTTAAACATTTAGATCTTAAACATGATCAAAATTGCTTAAGCTTCAATATTACATCATTCAAATTTCAAAGTTGTTATGCATTATGAGAAATTCACATAAAATTTGAATCTTTAGATCTTAAACAAAATCAAAACCACTTAAGCTTTGGTATTACATAATTCAAATTTCAAAGTTGTGACACATTATGAGAAACATGCATAAATTTTGAATGTTTGGATCCAAATTTGGTATTACATCATTCAAATTTCAAAGTCGTAATGCATTATAAGAAATAAGCATAAAGTTTAAATCTTTGGATCTTAAACATGTTCAAAACCGCTTAAGCTTTGGTGTTACATCATTCAAATTTGAATGTTGTGATGCATTATGAGAAACACACATAAAGTTCAAATCTTTGGATGTTAAACACATTCAAAACCACTTAATCTTTTGTGTTACATCATTCAAATTTCAAAGTTATGATGCATTATGAGAAATGTGCACAAAGTTCAAATATTTGGATCTTAGACACATTAAAAAATGCTTCATTTTCGGTATTAAATCTTTCAAATTTCAAAGTTGTAATGCATTATGAGAAATGTGCATAAAGTTTAAATATTTGGATCTTAAACATGTTCAAAACCACTTATGCTTTGGTAATATATCATTTAAATTTCAAAGTTGTGATTCATTATGAAAAACATGCATAAAGTTCAAATCTTTGGATCTTAAACATGTTCAAAACTACTTAAACTTCGGTATTACATCATTTAAATTTCAAAGTTATGATGCATTATGAGAAATGTGCATAAAATTTGAACCTTTGGATCTTAAACACATTCAAATCCACTTAAGCTTTAACGTATCTTTATTCAAATTTTAAAGTTGCGATATCTTATGAGAAATGCACATAAAGTTTAAATCTTTGGATGTTAAACACATTCAACTGCTTAAGATTTGATGTTACATTATTAAAATTTTAAAGTTGTGATGTAATGTGAGAAATCACATAAATTTTAAATATTTAGATCTTGAACATGTTCAAAACTGTTTAAGCTTTGATGTTACATCATTCGAATTTCAATGTTGTGATGTATTCTGAGAAACGTGCATAAAGTTTGAAACTTCGTATCTTAAACACATTCAAAATTGCTTATGCTTGGGTGTTACATCATTAAAATTTCAATGTTACAATGTGTTGTGAGAAATGTGCAAAAAATTTGAATCTTTGGATGTTAAACACGTTCAAAACCACTTAAGCTTTGGTGTTACATCATTTAAATTCCAAAGTTGCGATGCATTATGAGAAATGCACATAAAATTCAAATCGTTGGATCTTCAACAAGTTCAAAACCACTTAAGCTTTGGTGTTACATTATTTAAATTTCAAAGTTGTGCTGCATTATGAGAAAATGCATAAAGTTCAAATCTTTGAATCTTAAACACATTGAAAACTGCTTAAGCTTAAGTGTTACATCATTCAAATTTCAAATCTGCAATGTATAATGATAAATGCACATAAAATTTGAATCTTTATATCTTAAACACATTCAAAACTCCTTAAGCTTTAGTGTTACATCATTCAAATTTTAAATTTACAATGCATTATGATAAACATGTAAAAAGTTCAAATCTTTGGATCTTAAACATGTTTAAAACTATTTAAGCTTCGGTATTACATCATTCAAATTTCAAAGTTGTGATGTATTATAAGAAACATGTATAAATTTTGAATTTTTGGATCTTAAATACATTCAAAACTGCTTAAACTCTAGTGTTACATCATTTAAATTTAAAATTTGCAATGCATTATGATAAACCTGACATAAAGTTTGAATCTTTGGATCTTAAACATGTTTAAAACTGCTTAAGCTCCAATTTTACATCATTCAAATTTCAAAGTTGTAATGCATTACAAAAAAATGCATATAAATTTTAAATCTTTGGATCTTAAACACATTCAAAACTACTTAATCTCTGGTATTAAATCATTTTAATTTCAAAGTTATGATGTATTATGAGAAACAAGCTTAAAGTTTAAATCTTCAGAGCTTAAACATGTTCAAAACCACTTAAGCTGCAGTATTACATCATTAAAATTTCAAAGTTATGATGCATTGTGAGAAAAATGCATAAAGTTTGAATCTGTAGATCTTAAACATATTTACAACCACTTAAGCTTCGGTGTTACATCATTCAAATTTCCAACTTGTGATGCATTATGAGAAATACATGTAAAGTTTAGATATTTGGATCTTAAACATGTTCAAAACAACTTAAGATTTAGTGTTACATAATTCAAATTTCAATGTTGCAATGCATTGTGAGAAATGCTCATAAATTTTGAATCTTTAGATCTTAAACACGTTGAAAACTACTTAAAATTTGGTATTACATCATGTAAATTTCAAAGTTGTGATGCATTATGAGAAACATGCATAAAGTTTGAATATTTAGATCTTAAACACATTCAAAATTAGTTAAGCTTCAGTGTTACATCATTTAAATTTCAAAGTTGTGATGCATTATGAGAAACACACATAAATTTCTAATCTTTCGATCTTAAACACAATCAAAACTGCTTAAGCTTTGATAGTATATCATCCAAATTTTAAAGTTGTGATGCATTATGAGAAATGTGAATAACATTCAAATCTTTGGATCTTAAACATTTTAAAACTTGTTTAAGTCAAATTTGATATTACAGCATTCAAATTTCAAAGTCGAGATGCATTATGAAAAACACACAAAGTTTAAATCTTTCAATTTTAAACACATCCAAAATCGCATAAGCGTCAGTATTACATCATTCAAATTTCAAATTTGCATTGCATTATGAGAAATGCACATAAAGTTTGAATATTTAGATCTTAAACATGTTAAAAACCCCTTAAGCTTAGGTATTACATCATCTAAATTTTAAAGTTATGATGTATTATGCGAAATGTGCATAAAGTTTAAATCTTTTGATCTTAAACATGTTAAAACTAGCTTAAGTCAAATTTGGTATTACATCATTCAAATTTGAAAGTTGAGATTTATTATGACAAACACACATAAAGTTTGAATCTTTGGATCTTAAACACATTCAAAACTACATAAGATTTGGTATTACATCATTCAAATTTCAAATTTGCATTACATTATGAGAAATGCACGTAAAGTTTAAATCTTTGGATCTTAAACTTATTTAAAACTGCTTAAGCTTAGGTATTACATCATTCAAATTTCAAAGTTGTGATGCATTATGAGAAACATGCATAAAATTCAAATTTTTGTATCTAAAACATATTCAAAACCACTTAAGCTTCAGTATTACATCATTCAAATTTTAAAGTTGTGTTGCATTATGTTAAATGCACATAAATTTTTAATCTTTAGATCTTAAACACGTTTAAAACTACCTAAGCTTCAGTGTTATATGATTCAAATTTCAAAGTTACAATGGATTATAAGAAATATACATAAAGTTTGAATCTTTGGATATTAAACACATTCAAAACTACTTAAGTTTTGGTATTACATCATTCAAATTTCAAAATTAAAATGTATTTTACAAAATGCTCATAAATTTTAATTTTTTAGATTTTAAACACATTTAAAACCACTTAAGTTTCTATATTACATTAATCTTTGGATCTTAAATATGGCTAAAACTACTTAAGCTTTGGTCTTACATCATTCAAATTTCAATGTTGTGATGCATTATGAAAAATATGCATAAAGTTTGAATTTTTGAATCTTAAACACATTCAAAATTTCTTGAGCTTCGGTATTACATCATTTAAATTTCAAAGTTGCGATGCATTATAAGAAATATGTATAAAGTTTAAACTTTTAGATATTGAACATGTTCAAAACCACATAAGCTTCGGTATACATTATTCAAATTTCAAAGTTGTGATGTATTATGATAAATGCACATAAATTTCAAATCTTTAGATCTTAAACATAATCAAAACCACTTAATCTTTCGTATTACATCATTTAAATTTCAAAGTTGTGATACATTGTGAGAAACACACAAAGTTTAAATTTTTGGATCTTAAACATGTTAAAAACCGCTTATCCTGAGTTCGGTATCATATCATTCAAATTTTAAAGTTGTGATGCATTGTAAGAAACACACATAAAATTCAAACCTTTAGATATTTAACATGTTCAAAACCACTTAAGCTTTGGTGTTACATCATTCAAATTTCAATGTTGTGATGCATTATGAGAAATGCACATAAAGTTTGAATCTTTGGATGATAAACATGTTCAAATTGCTTAAGCTTTAGTGTTACATCATTCAAATTTCAAAGTTACGATGCATTATGAGAAACACATAGAAAGTTTGAATTTTTGGATCTTAAACACATTCAAATTTGCTTAAACTTTAGTGTTACATCATTCAAATTTTAAAGTTGTGACTTATTGTGAGAAACATGCATAAAGTTTAAATCTTTGGATCTTAAAAATGTTCAAAATTGCTTAAGCTTCGGTGTTACATCATTCAAATTTTAATGTTGTGATGCATTATGAGAAATGTGTACAAAATTTAAATCTTTGAATCTGAAACACATTCAAAACCACTTAAGTTGCAGTATTACATCATTCAATTTTTGAAGTTACGATGCATTATGAGAAACACACATAAAGTTTGAATTTTTGGATCTTAAATACATTCAAAACCTCTTAGGCTTCGGTATTACATCATTCAAATTTCAAAGTTGCGATGCACTATGAGAAATTTGCATAATTTTTAAATCTTTGGATTGTAAAAATAATCAAAAACTCTTAAGCTTCAATATTACATCATTAAAATTTGAAAATTGTGATGCATTATGAGAAATTGTGATGGTGTATAAAGTTTGAAACTTTGGATCCTAAACATATTTGAAACCGCTTAAGCTTCGGTCTTACAGTATTTAAATTTCAAAGTTGTGATGCATTGTAAGAAACATGAATAAAGTTTGAATCTTTGGATATTAAACATGTTAAAAACCATTTGAGCTTCAATATTACATCATTCAAATTTATAAAGTTGTGATGCATTATGAGAAATGCACATAAAGTTTGAATATTTAGATTTTAAATATGTTTAAAACTTATTTAACTTTGGTATTACATCATTTGAATTTCAATGTTGTGATACATTGTGAAAATGCATATAAAGTTTAAACCTTTGTATTTTAAACATGTTCAAAACCACTTAAGCTTTGATATTATATCATTCAAATTTCAAAGTTGTGATGCATTATGAGAAACACCCATAAAGTTCAAATCTTTAGATCATAAACACAATGAAAATTACTTAAACATCGATATTACATCGTTCAAATTTCAAATTTACGACACATTATGAGAAATGCGCACAGATTTCAAATTTTTGGATCTTAAACATGTTAAAAACCACTTAATCTGAATTCAATATTACATCATTCAAATTTCAAAGTTGTGATGCATTTTAATAAATGTGCATAAAGTTCAAAACTTTGAATCTTAAACACCTTCAAAATCGCTTAATATTTAGTGTTACATCATTCAAAATTGAACGTTGCAATGCAATATGAGAAATACACATAAAGTTCAAATCTTTGGATGTTAAATATGTTGAAAACTATTTAAGGTTTGGTGTTACATCATTTAAAATTTAAAGTTATGATGCATTATGATAAATGTGCATAAAATTTGAATCTTTAGATCTTAGACACATTCAAAACTGTTTAAGCTTTGGTATTACATCATTCAAATTTTAAAGTTACGATACATTATGAGAAATGAGCATAAATTTTAAATTTTTGGATTTTAAACATGTTTAAAATTGCTTAAGCTTTGGTATTACATAATTTAAATTTCAAAGTTGTGATGCATTATGAGATACATGCATAAATTTTAAATATTTGGATCTTAAACACGTTCAAAACCACTTAAGCTTTGGTATTACATCATTCAAATTTCTAAGTTATGATGCATTATGAGAAATGCACATAAAGTTCAAATCTTTGGATATTAAATACATTCAAAACTACTTAAGCTTCAGATTCTTTTAATTCAAATTTTAAATTTATGATGCATTATAGGATGCACATAAAGTTTGAATATTTAGATCTTAAACATGTTCAAACCACTTAAGCGTCAATGTTATATCATTCAAATTTCAAAGTTGTAATGCATTGTGAGAAATGCGTATAAAGTTCAAATCTTTAGATCTTGAACAAGTTGAAAACCACTTAAGCTTTGGTGTTACATCATTTATATTTCAAAGTTGCAATACATTATGAGAAACATGCATAAAGTTTGAATCTTTGAATCTTAAACACGTTCAAAATCGCTTAAACTTTAGTGTTACATCATTCAAATTTCAAAGTTGTAATGGATTGTGAGAAATGCACATAAATTTTGAATCTTTAGATCTTAAACATGTTTAAAACTACTTAAACTTTAGTGTTACATCATTCAAATTTTAAAGTTATTATGAATTTTAAGAAACACACATAAATTTCAAATCTTTAGATCTTAAACACATTCAAAACTATTTAAGATTCTATGTTCCATCATTCAAATTTAAATGTTGTAATGCATTGTGAAAAATGTGCATAGAGTTTGAAATTTATATCTTAAACACATTCAAAACTGCTTTCAAATTTCAATGTTGTGATGCATTGTGAGAAATGTGTATAAAGTTTCAATCTTTGGATCTTAAACACATTCAAAACCACTTAAGCTTTAGTGTTACATCACTCAAATTTTAAAGTTGTAATGCATTGTGAGAAATGCACATAAAGTTCAAATCTTTGGATCTTAAACATGTTCAAAATCGATTAAACTTTGGTGGTACATCATTTAAATTTCAAAGTTGTGCTGTATTGTGAGAAATACAGATAAAGTTTGAATCTTTGGATCTTAAACATGTTCGAAATTGCTTAAGCTTTAGTATTACATCATTTAAATTTTAAAATTGGGATGCATTGTGAGAAATGTGTATAAAGTTATAATATTTGGATCTTAAACACGTTTAAAACCACTTAAATTTTAGTGTTACATCATTTAAATTTCAAATTTGTAATGCATTATGAGAAATGCACATAAAGTTTGAATCTTTATATGTTAAACACGTTCAAAACCACTTAAGATTTGGTGTTACATCAGTCAAATTTCAAAGTTGTGATGCATTATGAGAGACACACATAAAGTTTGATTCTTTAGATCTTAAACATGTTTAAAATCAGTGAAGCTTCTATGTTACATCATTCAAATTTCAAAGTTATGATGCATTATGAGAAACATGCATAAAGTTTAATTATTTGGATCTTAAACTCATTCAAAACAAATTAAGCTCTGATGTTTCATCATTCAAATTTTAAAGTTGTGATGCATTATGATAAACTTGCATAAAATTCAAATCTTTAGATCTTAAACACTTTCAAAAAATTTTAATCTTTGGTGTTACATCATTCAAATTTCAAAGTTAAGATTCATTATGAAAAAAGAGTATAAATTTTGAATCCTTGGATCTTAAACACGTTTAAAACTGCTTAACCTCTAGTATTACATCATTCAAATTTTAAAATTGTAATGTATTATGAGAAACAAGCATAAAGTTTGAATCTTTAGAACTTAAACAATTTCAAAATGACTTGAGATTCGGTATTACATCATTTGAATTTCAAAATTGTGATTCATTGTGAGAAACATGCATAAAATTCAAATCTTTAGATCTTAAACACGTTCAAAATCGATTAAGCTTCAGTGTTACATCATTGAAATTCCAAAGTTGTGACACATTATAAGAAATGCATGTAAAGTTTGAATCTTTAGATCTTAAACATGTTCAAAATTGCTTAAGCTTTGATGTTACATCATTCAAAATTTAAAGTTGCGATGCATTATGAGAAATGCTCATAAAGTTTGAATCTTTGGATCTTAAACACATTTAAAATTGATTAAGATTCGTTGTTACATAATTTAAATTTCAAATTTGTAATGCATTATGAAAAATGTGCATCAAGTTTGAATCTTTAGATCTTAAACATGTTCAAAACTACTTCAGTTTCAGTGTTATTTCATTTAAATTTCAAATCTGTGATGCATTATGAGAAACACGCATTAAGTTTGAATCTTTGGATCTTAAACACATTCAAAATCACTTAAGCTTTGGTGTCACATCATTAAAATTTCAAATTTGTGATGCATTATGAGAAATACACCTAAAACTTGAATCTTTAGATCTTAAACACATTCAAAACTACTTAATCTCTGGTATTACATCATTCAATTTTTCAAATTTTGATACATTATGAGAAACATGCCTAAAGTTCAAATCTTTGGATCTTAAACAGATTCAAAACCATTTAGGTTTTAGTGTTACATAATTTAAATTTCAAATTTGCAATGCATTATGAGAAATGCACATAAAATTCAAATATTTGGATCTTCAATATGTTCAAAATTGCTTAAGCTCTGATATGACATCATTAAAATTTCAAAGTTTCGATGCATTATGAGAAACATGCAAAAGTTGAAATCTTTAGATCTTAAACATGTTCAAAATCATTTAAGCTCTAGTGTTACATCATTTAAATTTCAAAGTTGTGATGCATTATGAGAGACATTCATAAAGTTCAAATCTTTGAATCTTAAACATGTTCAAAACCATTTATGCTTTGGTATTACATCATCCAAATTTCATTGTTACTATGCATTATGAGAAACGCACATAAATTTCAAATCTTTGGATCTTATACACTTTCAAAATTGCTTAAGCTTTGAGTTTTCTTTATTCAAATTTTATAGTTGTGATGCATTATAAGAAAATCATATAAAGTTTGAATCTTTGGATCTTAAACACGTTCAAAACTGCTTAAGATTCAGTGTTACATCATTCAAATTTTAAAGTTATGATGCATTGTGAGATACACGTATAAATTTTGAATCTTTGGATCTTAAACACATTTAAAACTACTTAATCTTTGATGTTATATCATTCAAATTTCAAATTTGTGATGGATTGTGAGAAATGTGTGTAAAGTCTGAATCTTTGGATCTTAAACACATTCAAAACCGCTTAAACTTCAATGTTGATCATTCAAATTTAAAATTTGTGATGTATTGTAAGAAACATGCATAAAGTTTGAATCTTTGGATCTTAAACACATTCAAAACCATTTAAGCTTTTGTGTTACATCATTCAAATTACAATGTTATGATGTATTTTGAGAAATGTGGATAAATTTCAAAACTTTGTATCTTAAACATGTTTAAAACTGCTTACACTTTGATGTTACATCATTTAAATTTCAAAGTTTTAATTCATTATGATAAACGTGCATAAAATTTAAATCTTTGGATCTTAAACACATTCAAAACCACTTAAGCTTCGGTGTTACATCATTCAAATTTCAAAGTTATGATGCATTATCAAAAATGCATATAAAGTTATAATATTTGGATCTTAAACACATTCAAAACCGCTCAACCTTTGATATTACATCCTTCAATTTCAAATTTACGATGAATTATGAGAAAATTACATAAAGTTTGAATCTTTGGAGCTTAAACACATTCAAAACCACTTGAGCTTTGGTATTACATCATTTTAATTTCAAAGTTATGATGCATTGTGAGAAACATGCATAAAGTTCAAATCTTTACATCTTAAACATGTTTGAAACTACTTAAAATTTGGTGTTACATCATTCAAATTTCAAAGTTGTGATTGTTAGAGGTAAAATCACTGAGAGGGGGGGGGGGTGAATTAGTGATGCAAGATAATTCAAATTCAATTCTAATCCTTCCAAATTCTTAATTAATTTCCACAAACATTCATAAAGCATATAAGTCATTCATAATAATAAACAAGAGAGATGATACAAGATCAAACACACAACACATAAATTCTATGGGAAACCCTTATGGGTAATAAAACCCACTTTTAAGCCTGCAAACACATGGACTACTTGTCCTTAATATGATCACAAACATGAGACCTTTTAGTGAAGCACCCACTTCACAAGGAACACCCACCCCTAAGCATGAACAAACACGAACTTGTTCTAGATGTTGAGCACTCACATAACACCTCTAATATCAACAAATTTATAACTCTGATTGCATTTCAATCTGATGGAGAAATAATGTATAACACTTCTCTTCAACCTTTCACACTCTGTCAAGTCTTCACATATAAGCAATGTATCTAAAACACCCTTTTGGATCACTTTAGACCTCTTCACTCATCTTTAATCTCCAAACCTATATGATCACTATTATGACATCATAATTATGACCTATAGGCCATGTACACAATCTTGTATTTACTCTGCTCTTCAATCCATCCACTGGGCTCCCTCACCCTCCTTGATCCTTCATAACACACACCCACATCTAGAAACCATCATCTTTGATTTCATCTTTTATAGAGTCTTCATAAATAACAACTTCTTGGTCAGCCCTAAGACTTGCCTTAGCCCTTAAGAATTCTGTCAAACTAAGACATAGCTCAATACCATCTTCATAGGTTGGCCATAGCATCCATGGGTCATCCTTAATCACCTACACCTTTCAATTAGGCATTAGTAGCCTTTATAGGTCTCATGGAGACCTATTCACCCCTTTAGCACTTCATCGAGCAAATTAAAAACACAAGACCAATTCAAAATGCATAGGTCCAATCCAGATGACCCCTAAGACACCTTCACATGATTAAATCCATCACTGCACTCCTCTGTAAATGCACAATCTAATCAAACATTAGTCTTATACACAAGAACATCATGAACGAACAAATAGTCAACTTCTAAGCATTTTTTCATAGTAAGAATGGATTAGTCAACCTCAAAAATCCACAGAGATCACCCTCAGGGAGTCTACAATACTCTCTAATAGTCAATTCACCAAGAAACTTTCAAATACCATCCAAACAAACTCAAACATCCTTCCCAAGTTCTTAACAGAAGGTAGTCATACCTTTTGTAAACTTTGAAGTTTAATAACTACAATTATACATATATTAAAACTTTTTAACCAATTTTTATAGATGTGCCTTAGATTCCTTTACAAATTTACTTTTTACTTCATCATCAAATTCCTTCATATGCTCAAATATGAATCAAACACTGCAGACTAGTTTTCCTTTATTAATTTGAAAATTAGAACTACAACAGTCACGATTGAATACAAAAACTATAGACACGTGTCTTCATCTCATGCCCCTTTGAAACTAAATTAAATACACTCTATCAATCACCTTGGAGGTCTCTTATCTTTAAATTTTCAATGCTAGCCATTGATCTTTGATAATGGCTTCCTCGATTGTGACACTTGGCAGCCCCATGTGCCTTTTGTAAACCTTGCTATCAGTCTCCACTCTTATGCTACTTCTCAATATTGCATACCTTTTATAATTATTAACTTATTGAATTAATGTGCACTATCAATATCCATCTACATGATAACTTGTGTGCCATTAATTTGCTATCAAAATACCATGATTAAGACACATGTCACCATCACCTTTAATCTCAAAAACCTTTGACATGTTGACTTTAGGCTCATTATTAGATCATAATCTTCATGATTGAATGGTCACTGTTAGATCTATATTGACTAGTTGACCCCAAACTTCAATGCAGTTAAAATTGATGGTCTCTGGTACATCATAATCTACTAGAGCAACTTTAGAGGTTTATAACTTGAGTTAGGAAACACTTCAAGATTCCAAATCTTTAGGGTACCTTCTTGGCACTTTAGACAACATCACCATGAAAACCTTTGACCAATATTAACTTTTTGAGTACTTGCATATATGCCATATATGATTTAATATATCAAACACTTTTTTGTCATTAATGCACTAGTACCATATTCTTTTCTTGACATCAATGATAACCTAAGATATCAATGATCATTGCTAAAAAATCTTCCCCTTTGTCATTAATGGTAAAACATCCCCAAAATATCTTCTTATCCATTTTAAATCCTTCATTTTAGTATTTCTCCCCCTTTGACATTAATGACAAAGGGTCTCTATAGCAACCAAGCCTCTCTCTTTGCACTCTCTAGCTACTAAGGCTCTCTTTGTAACAAAGGACCTAAAAACAATAAACACCAATTGTTAATGAAAGTTTACCTTGATATTTTGCCAACTGGAGTGATCATCTTCACATCTTAGAGAAACAATGCTCCCCCTAAGACCATGATCTCCATTTAAACTTTCTCAAACCATCATATGTCTAAAAAAACATAGAAGTAACTTTATAATTACAACCATAGAATTGAGAGACATGAACCTACAACAATCTTATCTACACTTAGCCTTATTGATCCTTAGAACTGAAAAAATGAACAATTTAGCTCCCCCTATTTCCATGCTCCATCTCATGTCAAAACTACTTGTCCTTGTCTTTGACTGATCAACCTCTTAAACCAACGTCCAAACTAATTTGACCTTCTCAAAGTCCTTCAACTACAAGTTAACCTTTCATAATCTCTTTCTTACCTTTTGTCTTCAATCTTCTGAAGAGATCTGAGTTAGCTCCCCTAACTCAATGACCTTTTAATGATCAACACAAGTCTTGGAAACTTAAGATCATCAATTCTATATCAAAATATCATTGGTTAGAAATACCAATCAATAATTCCACATACCGTTTTACTAATTGGGACTTTGATCATCACCTAAAGCACACACACTTACTTCCACACATGAAATAGGTCTCCTAAGAAGCATAAATAGATACACCCATCAATAATTGAGGGATTAAATATCCTAAAACTCAAGATACTCCCACATCTCCAAGCTCTTACTTAACTTGCAGTCCTTCCTCATATTTATATTGATTTTGAATGAGTCCTACCTTTTTCTTTTCTTTTATCTCAATATCCTGCTTGATCTCCTTTTTCTTTTGAGAATATACAGCTTGTTCCTTGACACTTGAACTTGTTCCCTATTCTGTCATGACAAACAATCCATTTTGAGCATGTTTATCATTTATCTCATTAATTCTCCATTAATTATGACTCCTCTACATGGTGGGATTGACATTCTTTGAAGTAGAATATTGATCATTCCTATAGAACCTTGCTTGTGACCTCTCTCATGACATTTGAAATAAATGAGGCTTCTCAAATTTTACATACCTCACGAATGGGGTATATGATGATTCCTTGAGGTTTCATGAATCTGTTCATGTACCTGATCATTTGATTTTTTGATAAAAGTATTACAAAGCTTTCCAATATGACCAAACCTTTGACACTTGTAGCACAAGATGTCATTCTTTCCTCATAAATTTGTTGACTATCTTGAGTGATTATTTTATTCATGATTGCCATTATCTTGCTCATAGTTTCATGTAAATTCATTCCTTGAGGATATTCTACATTTTTTGACCTATGAACAAACTGATTACAAGAGTAACAATGACCACTAAAATTTTCATACCTCATATCATTTGGTTGCTTGATAGGATTAGTTTTCAATCTGATAGCATCATCATTCCTTGATTGATCATTGAACTGTAAGGTCTGATTCTTCTTATTCATTGTATCCTTCTCTTTTTCTTAACTTGCAATATTTTATTCTTATTTAAAACATAGACTAGATATATCACTTATAGATATTTGACTACTCAAAATGTTATCACGATCATTAGCCCTCTTTTCCAAATTCACAAAAGACCTTACCTTGCTAGATGTCTTCTGCAACTCAACCTTTAAGGAATCAATTTAAATCATATACCACGATCATTCATCTTCTTTAGATTTTAGGCTTTTAGACACAATTTATAATTGAGTATTGAGATGCTTGACTATATCTTCATGTTCTTTGGTGTCATCATTCATTCTTGCCTAAAACACAATGAATTTTTCCTCATAGTCCTTGATTTGTGACATCATCTTTTTGTTCTTTTTCTTCTCAATATTTAGATCTTCAAGAGCATTCATCAATTCAACCTCATTATCTGAATCATCAATTGCATATTTTTTTGTCAAGAGGCCATCTCTTTTAGAGCTATTTGCATGTAAATTTTGATATGTTTCAATCTTGCTCATAGTTTGATTTAGTTTTGTCTGTAAATAATCTATCTTTGATTGATACATGATACATTATTTATCCTTACTTTTTACCTCTATATCAGGCATACAAACCTGAGTTTTAAGATGTTTAGAGATATCATCAGACTTCATTACTCAACCCTACATTCAAAGAGACCAATGTCCTCCTCATAGTATTTGATCAAGGAAGTTTTATTTCTATTCTTGCCTTGTATTAGCTTCATTTCTTCCACATTATTTAGATAATTTTATTCAAGAGTGAATTCTCATCTTCTTCCTCTGGACTATCTCCTCCAAATAAATCTATGCTTAAAGTATATTCACCTTCATCATCACTAAGAGCCATGAACAATATCTCCTTGTCCTCATCATGAAAAGAATAATCATTGTCTGATGTGTTTTCTTATTCTTCTATAAATGAGTTATTGTCTTCTTCATGGTAAAGGCTCTTATTACTTTGTATGAATCATTCTTGCCATCTTTCCTATTGAATAAATTTTTGTACTTCTTAGGACCCTTAGATTTCTTGTGCTCATCCTCATGAGACTCCTTATGACCATCCTTATGTTCAGTCTTACCTTTGTTTGGGCACTTAGCTAAAAAATAACCAACTTTACTACATGAAAAACATTTAAATGCAAACTTACCTTCACACTTTCTTGATCCCACATTCAATGTCCTTGTAATCATGGATTCAAGTTAATCTTCATTAATATTAAAGTCTTCAAGACAACTTGTTCTTCATGGATTTAATCTCCTTAATCATCTTGAAGGTTGATTCCTTGTTATGAGGTCTATCTTCATTCACTCTCATCTCATATACAATAAGAATGCCATGTAATTCATCCATCTTCATCTAAGTGACATCATGACTTTCTTCTACAGTAGATACTTTTGAATCAAACTTAAGAGTAAGAGACCTCAACACCTTCTATAATATAGTAGCTTCTTTAATATTCTCTCCAAGACCTTTGATCATGTTTACCACCTCATCAACCCTTATAAGATATGATGCCATAGTATATACTTCCTTCATCTTGAGGCCTTCAAATTACCTTCGATAGGTCTATAATTTAGCCAAATTTACCTTTGTATCTCCTTCATAGACAGTCTGCAATTTGACCCAATTTATTTGGAATACTTGCAATAGACTACCTTGGTGAATTTAGTCTCTAAAATTTCACAAGTGATGGTATTCATTGCCTTATAATTGATCTCACATAGCTTCTTGTCTGCAACACTAGATGGAGGAGTAGATGGTTCAGAATAATTATCCAAAATAAATTACCAAATATCAAACCCTAGTGACATGATGTAGTTCTTCATCCTCACACTCCAAAAAACATAATTTAATCCATTGAACATTGGTGATTTCTTATTTGAAAACCCTCCTTGCATTTGATGACTACTCATATTGTACTTTGGATACCTACAAGCCATAAAGCCTTTACTAAAGGACCTACTTTGATACCAATTATTAGAGGTACAATTATTGAGGGGGACAGGGGGTGAATTAGTGATACAAGATAATTCATTTTTAATTCCAATCCTTTTAAATTCTTAATTAATTTTCATAAACATTCATAAATCATATAAATCATTCATAACAATGAATAAGAGAGATGATGCATGATCATGAACATAACACATGAATTTTGAAGGAAACCCTCATGGGGAATAAAACCCACTCTCAATCCTACAAACACATGTACTAATTATCCTATAATATGATAAAAACATGAGACCTTTTAGTGAAGCACCCACTTCATAAGGAACACCCACCCCTAAGCATAAACAAGCACTAACTTATCTTAGATGTTGAACACTCACACAACACCTATGATATCAATAGTTAAATAAATTTGATTACCTTTAAATTTTATGGAGAACTAATGTATAAAAAATCTCTTCAACCCTTCACACTCTCTCAAGTCTTCACATACAAGCAATGCATCCAAAATGCCCTTTTGGATCACTCTATACCTCTTTGCTTATCCTCGATATCCAAACCTACATACTCACTAACATGACATAAAAATTATGATATTTAGGTCATGTAAACAATCCTCTATCTTCTCTACTCTTCAATCCATCCACTGGGCTCCCTCACCCTCCTTTATCCTTTTCAACACACAATCACATTTGGAAACCATCATCTTTGATTTCATCTTTTATAGTGTCTTCATGAATAATAAATTCTTGGTCAGCCATAAGACTTACCTTAACCCTTAATAATTATATCACACTAATATATAATTTAATACCACCCTCATAGGTTATCCATAGCATCCATGGGTCACCCTTAAGTAATTGCACCTTTCAATTAGGCATTAATAACCCTTATAGGTCTCATAGAGACCTATTCACCCATTTAACACTTCATCATGCAAATTAGGAACACTAGACCACTTGAAAATGTATAGGTCCAATCCACATGACCCATAAAACACCTTTAAGTGATTACATCCATCACTACACTCCTCTACAAATGCAAAATATACTTAAACATTAGTCTTGTACATAAGAACATCATGAACAAACAAATAGTCAACTTTGAAGCATTTGTTCATACTAAAGATGCATTAATCAACCTCAAAAATCCATAAGATCACCCTCAAGGAATGTATAATATTCTCTAATAGTTAATTCACCAAGAAACATACAAATATCATTAGAATAAACTCAAACATCCTTCCTAGGTTCTTAATAGAAGATAGTCAAACCTTCAGTTAACCTTGAAGATCAATAAATACGATTGTAAAAATATTCAAACCTTATAATAAATTTTTATAGATGCACCTTGGAGTCCTCTAAATTTTTTTTACTTCATTAACAAATTCCTTCATATGATCAAAATATGAATCAAACACTGTAGACTAGTTTTCCTTTGTTAATTTGAAAATTTAAATTATAACAGTCACTATTTAATGCAAAAACTACAGACACGTGTCTTCATCTCATGCCCTCAAGAAACTAGATTAAATACATTATATCAATCTCCTCAAAAATATCCTATCTTTAACTCTTCAATGGTGGTTATTTATCCTTAATATTGGCTTCTTTGATTATGACACTTAGTAGCCCCACATGCCTTCTATAAACCCTTCTGTTAGTCTCTACTCTTACACCACTTGGCAGTATTGTATACCTTATGTGCTAATTGCCTTATAAATTGATGCAGACCATTGATCTCCATCTACATGATCACCTATATGCCATTGATCTACTACCAAAAAACTATGATTAAGACACATGACACCATCACCTTTAATCTCATAAACCTTTGACATGTTGACTTCATGCTCACTGTTAGATCATAATCTGCATGATTGAACACTCACCATTATATCTATCTTGACTAGTTGACCCCATAATTCAATGTAGTTAAACTTGATGGTCTTTGGCACATCATAGTCTACTAGAGAAACTTTGGAGGTTTATAACTTGATCTAGGAAACACTTCAAGACTCCAAATATTTAGGGTACCTTATTATCACTATAGACAACATCACCATGAAAAACTTTGACCAAGATTAAATTTATGAGTACCTGCACATATGCCATATACTCTTTAATCTATCAAACACAACTTCACGTTGTGAGAAATGAGCATAAATTTTGAATTTTTGGATCTTAAACATGTTCAAATATGCTTAAGCTTTGGTGTTACATCATTCAAATTTCAAAGTTGTGATGAATTATGAAAAATTCTCACAAAGCTCCAATATTTGGATATTAAACACACTAAAAACCTCTTAATCTTTGTTATTACAACATTTAAATTTTAAAATTGCTATGCATTATGAGAAATGCACATAAAGTTTGAATCTTTAGATATTAAACACAATCAAAACCATTTAAGTTTTAGTGTTACATAATTTAAATTTCAAAGTTGTGATGCATTGTGAGAAATGCACATAAAGTTTGAATCTTTGGATCTTAAACACATTCAAACTACTTAAGCTCTGGTGTTACATCATTCAAATTTCAAAGTTGTGATGCATTTTGATAAACATGCATAAAGTTCAAATCTTTGGATCTTAAACACATTTAAAACTAATTAAGCTATGGTATTACATATTGATGCATTATGAGAAATGCCCATAAAATTGGAATCTTTGGATATTAAACATGTTCAAAACTATTTAAGCTTCAATATTACATCATTTAAATTTCAAAGTTAAGATGCATTATGAGAAATTCACAAATGCACATAAAGTTTGAGTTTCTATATCTTAAACACATTCAAAACTACTTAAGATATTGGATAGTTGTTAATGATGTCTTGGTGATGTCATGGAGGTATCTAGGTGAGTGGATGGAGTGCTTTGATAATCTATGTGATAATGACATGTGCAATGTGCTTATCCTAGTATGCATAAAGTATGCTTGGTTGATCTTCAGTTTTGGCATGGATAGAGATGTTCAAGGATGAGTATAAAAATTTAATGATGTGCAAGGGGCCCTATCAAAATTCAAGAATGAGTTGATTACTTGTGTGCATGAATGGATTTCATCTAGTTGATCATTATTTTCATCTAGACTTTTTGTGTCTAGTGGCAAAAAATATGAGTAGGAAATTTTATGGTTTCACCAAAACCACATGTGGATGGGTTAGGGGGAGTTGGTTATGTGGTTGTGATCACATTTGTGCCTAGTTGCTATGCACTAAATTTTAGGTCATGTGATGAAGCACAACATAAGATATGCAAGTGAAAAGTTGGGCTCTTAGGTATTTTGAAAATGTTTTCCCATGTGACATGATATAGGTATTCGTCCTCACACTCCAAAAATCATAATTAGACCCATTTAACATCAATGCTTTATTATTTGAAAATCCTCCTTACATTTTATGACTACCCATGTTGTACCTTAGATCACCTACAAGTTGTCAAGCCTTCACCAAAGGACCTGCTCTGATACCAATTGTTAAAGGTAAAATAATTTGGGGGGGGGTTAATAATTTATTCAAGATAATTTAGATTCAATTCCAATCCTTTAAATTTCTTAATTAATTTCCACAAACATTCGTAAAGCATATAAGTCATTCATAATAATGAACAAGAGAGATGATGCAAGATCAAGCACACAACACATGAATTTTGTGAGAAACCCTCATGGGGGATAAAAACCACTCTCAATACTAAAAAAACATGGACTAATTATCCTATAATATGATCACAAACATGAGACCTTTAAGTGAAGCACCCATTTCACAAGGAACACCCACCACTAAGCATGAACAAGAACCAACTTGTCTTAGATGTTGAGCACTCACACAACACCTATGATATAAATAATTCCATAACTTTTATTGAATTTAAGTATGATTAATAAATAATTTATAAAACTTCTCTTCAACCCTTCACACTCTCTCAAGTCTTCACATACAAGTAATGTATCCAAAATGCCCTTTTGGATCACTCTAGACCTCTTTGCTCATCCTCAATATCCAAACTTGCATGATCACTATCATGACATCATAATTATGAATTTTATATCATGTAAACAATCCTCAATCTATTTTTCTCTTTAATCCATCCACTATTCTCCCTCACCCTCCTTGATCCTTTTCAACACACACACATATTTGGAAACCATCATCTTTGATTTCATCTTTATAGAGTCTTCATGAATAACAACTTATTGGTCAAACATGAGAATTGCCTCAAAACTTAAGAATTATATCACACTAAGACATATCTCAATACCACCCTCATAAGTCATCCATATCATTCATGGGTCACCCTTAAGCAACTACACCTTTTAATTAGGCCTTAGTAGCCCTTATAGGTCTCATGGAGACCTATTCACCCCTTCACCACTTCATCAAGCAAATTAGGAACACCAAACCACTTATAAGTGCATAGGTCCAATAAATATGACCCTTAAGACACCTTTAAGTGATTACATCCATCATTTCACTCCTCTGTAAATGCATAATCTACTCAAACATTAGTCTTGTACACAAGACCACTGTGAATGAATAAATAGTCAACTTCTAAGCATTTTTTCATACCAAATATGGATTTTTAACCTTTAAAATACACATAGATCACCCTTATGGAGTATAAAATACTCTCCAATAGTCAATTCACCAAGAAACATTCAAATACCATCAAAACAAACTCAAACATCATTCATGGGTTCTTAATAGATGATAGTCAAACCATTAGTCAAGTTTTAAGATTAATTACTACAATTGTATGTATATTAAAACATTATAATAATTTTTTATGGATTCATATTGAAGTCCTTTACAACTTTTATTTTTAATTCATCAACAAATTCCTTCATATGCTCAAGTTATGAATCAAACACTGTAAACTAGTTTGCCTTTGTTAATTTGAAAATTCAAATTGCAACAATCACTAGTCAATGAAAAAACTATAGACACATGCCTTCATCTCATTACATATATAAAATATATTAAATATTATCCATAAATATCCTTAGAAGTCTCTTATCTTTAACTCTTCAATGCTAGCCGTTGATCCTTGATACTAACTTCCTCGATTGTGACACTTGGCAACCCTGCATGCCTTCTGTAAACCCTGCTATTAGTCTCTAATATTACACCAATTGGTAGTCCTGTATACCTTCTATGATTATTAAATTATTGTCTTGATTCACACCACTTATCTTCATTTACATCATCACCTGTGTGTCATTGATCTACTGTCAAAACACCGTGATTGAGACACATGTCACCATCACGTTTAATCTCAAAAACCTTTGACATGTTGACTTCATGTTCACCATTAGATAAAAATATACAATATTAAACTCTTTCTAGTAGATATATATTGATTATTTGACCCTAGACTTCAATACAGTTAAACTTGACAATCTCTAGCACATCATAGTCTACTAGAGCAACTTCAGAGGTTTATAACTTGAGCTAGGAAACACTTCAAGACTCCAAATCTTCAGGGTACCTTCTTAGCACTATAGAAAACATCACCATGAAAACCTTTGACCAATATTGAATTTATGAGTACCTAAACATATTGCATATAGTCTTTAAGATATCAAATATAACTTCACATTATGAGAAATATGTGTAAAGTTCAAATCTTTAGATCCTAAACATATTCAAATCTACTTAAGCTTCAATGTTACATCATTATAATTTCAAATTTACGATGAATTATGAAAAATGCTCATAAATTTAGAATATTTAAATCTTAAACACATTGAAAAACTCTTAATCTTTGTTATTACATCATTTAAATTTTAAAGTTACGATGCATTATGAGAAACGTGCATAAAGTTCAAATCTTTGGATCTTAAACACATTCAAAAATACTTTAGTTTTAGTGTTACTTCATTAAAATTTCAAAGCTACAATGCATTATTAGAAACACATATCAAGTTCAAATATTTGCATCTTAAACACTTTCAAAACCACTTAAGCTCTAGTGTTACATCATTCAAATTTCAAAGTTGTGATGCATTTTGAGAAATGCGCATGAAGTTCAAATCTTTAGATATTAAACACATTAAAAACTACTTAAGCTCTAGTATTACACCATTTTAACTTCAAATTTTTGATGCATTATCATAAACGCACATAAAATTTGAATCTTTGGATCTCAAACATGTTCAAAACTATTTAAGCTTTGATATTACATCATTTAAATTTCAATGTTGTGATGCATTATGAGAAATGAAAAAATGCACATAAAGTTTGAGTTTTTGGATCTTAAACATGTTAAGAAATACTCAAGTCATTGGAGGGTTGTTAATGATGTCATGGAGGTGTCCAGGTGAGAGGATGAAGTGGTTTTTTAGTCTAACTGACAATGATAAAGTGTGAAATATGCTTGTCCTAGTATGCTTGGTTGATCTTCAATTTTGTCATGGTTAGAGATGTTTAGGGATGAGTATGGCGATTTAAATATGTGCAAGGGGTCCTATCAAAAGTCAAGAATTATTTGAGTGTTTGTGTGCATGAATTAATTTCATCTAGTTGATCATTGTTTTCATCTAGACATTTTGGGTCTAGTGGTAGAAAGTCTAAGTAGGTAGTTTGTTTATGTCACCATTAAGTTAGGGGAATTGGTCATATGGTTATGATCACATTTGTGCCTAGTTTCTATGCACTAAATTTTAGGTCATGTGACAAAGCACAACATAAGATATACAAGTGCAAATTTGGGCTGCCAGGCATTTTGACAGTGTTTTCCCATGTGATAGGATGTAGGTATTTATCCTCACACTCCAAAAAGCATAATTAGACCCATTTAACATTAGTTATTTCTTAGTTAAAAATCCTCCTTGTATTTGATGACTTCCCATGTTATACCTCGGATCACTTCCAAGCTATCAAGCCTTCACTAAAGGACCTGCTCTGATACTAATAATTAGAGGTCAAATCACTAGGGGGTGAATCAATGATGCAAGATAATTAAAATTCAATTATAATAATTTCCAATTCTTAATTAATTTCTATAAACATTCATAAAGCATATAAGTCATTCATAACAATGAACAAGAGAGATGATGCAAGATCAAGCACACAACACATGAATTCTATGGGAGACCCTCATGGGGAATAAAACCCAATCTCAATCATACAAACACATGTACTACTTATCCTATAGGATTATCACAAACATGAGACCTTTTAGTGAAGCACCCACTTCACAAGGAATACCCACCCATAAGCATAAACAATCACCAACTTATCTTAGATGTTGGGCACTCACACAACACCTTTGATACCAATAGTTCTATAAATCTAATTTATTTTCAATCTAATGGAGAAATAATTTATAATAATTCTCTTCAACCCTTCACCCTCTCTCAAGTCTTCACATACAAGAAATGTATCCAAAATGCCCTTTTGGATTACTCTAGACCTCTTCGCTCATCCTCAATCTCCAAAACTACATGATCACTATCATGACATCAAAATTATGACCTATATGTCATACACACAATCCTATATCTTCTTTACTATTCAATCCATCCATTGGGATCATTTCCCCTCCTTTATCCTTTACAACACACACCCACATCTATAAACCATCATCTTTGATTTCATCTTTTATAGAGTCTTCATGAATAACAACTTTTTGGTCAGCCATAATACTTGCATTAACCCTTAATAATTATATCACACTAAGACATATCTCAATACCACCCTCATAAGTCAGCCATAGAACCCATGGGTCACCCTTAAATAGCTACACCTTTCAATTAGGCCTTAGTAGCCTTTATAGGTCTCATGGAGACCTAATCACCCCTTTATCACTTCATTGAGAAAATTATGAACACCAAACCACTTCCAAATACATATGTCTAATCCACATGATCCCTAAGACACCTTCAAGTGATTATATCCATCACTTCACTCCTCTGCAAATGAAAAATCTACTCAAACATTAGTCTTATACACAAGAACACCATGAATAAATAAATAATCAACTTCTAAGAATTTTTCATACTAAAGATGGAATGTTTAGCCTAAAATATCCACAAAAATCACCCTCATGGATTCTATAATACTCTCCAATATTAAATTCACCAAGAAACATTCAAATACCATCTAAACAAACCCAAACATCCTTCCTGGGTTCTTAATAGAAGATAGTCAAACCTTCAATAAAATTTGAATCTTAATAAATACAATTATATATATATATATATATATATATATATATATATATTCAAACCTTATAATTAATTTTTATTGATTAACCTTGGAATCTTTTACAACTTTTATTTTTACTTCATTATCAAATTCCTTCATATTCTCAAGATATGAATCAAACACTATAGACTAGTTTTCCTTTGTTAATTTAAAAATTAAAATTACAAAAATCACTATTCAATGAAAAAACTACAGACATGTGTCTTCATATCATGCCATTTAGAAACTATATTAAATATAATCCATCAATCTCCTTGAAAGTATCCTCTATTTAACTCTTCAACATTGGCCATTGATCCTTGATACTAGCTTCCTTGATTGTGATACTTGGCAGCCCTGCATGCCTTTTGTAAACCCTGATGTTAGTCTCTACTCTTACACCACTTAGAAGTCGCACATACCTTCTATGATTATTGACTTATTGAATTTATCACACCATCTTTTTCTAGCTACATGATCACCTAAGTGTCATTGATTTGCTACAAAACACCATGATTGAGACACATGTCACCATCACGTTTCATCTCAAAAACCTTTGACATGTTGACTTCATGATCACTAGTAGATATATATTGATTAGCTGAACCTAGAATTAAATTCAGTTAAACTTGATGGTCTTTGGCACATCACAGTCTACTAGAGCAACTTTGGAGGTTTATAACTTTAGCTAGGAAACACTTCAAGACTCTAAATATTTAGGGTACCTTCTTAGGACTATAGACAACATCACCAGGAAAATATTTGACCAAGATTGAATTTATGAGTACCTAAACATGCCATATAATTTTTAATCTATCAAACACAAGTTCACATTTTCAGAAATGTGCATAAATTTTAAATCTTTAGATCTTAAACATGTTTAAATCTGCTTAAACTTCGGTGTTACGTCATTCAAATTTCAAAGTTATGATGCATTATGAGAAACACTCATAAAGTTTGAATATTTGGATTATAAAAACATTGAAAACCTCTTAATATTTTTTATTACATCATTTAAATTTAAAAGTTGTGATGCATTATGTGAAACATGCATAAATTTTGAATCTTTGGATCTTAAACATGTTCAAAAGTACTTCAGTTTCGGTGTTACTTCACTCAAATTTCAAAGTTGTGATGCATTATGAGAAATGCATATCAAGTTTGAATCTTTGGATCTTAAAAACATTAACAAACACTTAACCTCTAGTGTTACCTCATTCAAATTTCAAATTTGTGATGCATTTTGAGAAACACACATAAAGTTCAAATCTTTGGATCTTAAACACGTTTGAAACTGCTTAAGCTCTAGTATTACATCATTAAAATTTCAAAGTTTTGATGAATTATGAGAAAAGTGTATAAAATTAAAATATTTGGATCTTTAAAACATTTGAAAGTCTTTAAGCTTTGATATTACATCATTTAAATTTCAATGTTACGATGCATTATGAGAAATGCACAAAGGCACATAACATTCAAGTTTTTGGATCTTAAACATGTTCAAAATTGCTTAAGATATTAGAGAGTTTTTAATGATGTCATGGTGATGTCATGGAGGTGTCCAAGTGAGTGGATGAAGTTCCTTGTTAGTCTAAGTGACAATGATAAAGTGTATAATGTGCTTATCCTTGTGCTTAAAGTATGCTTGGTTGATCTTCAATTTTGGCATGGTTAGAGATGTTTAGAGATAAGTAGGTGATTTAAAGATGTGAAAGGGGTCCTATTAGAAGTAAATAATGATTTGAATACTTATGTGCATGAATGTATTTCATCTAGTTGATCATTATTTTCATTTGGACATTTTAGGTCTAGTAGCAAAAAATCTGAGTAGGCAGTTTGTGAACATCACCATTACCATGTGTGGATGAGTCAAGGGGAGTTGGTCATATGGTTGTGATCACATTTATTCCTAGTTTCTATGTGTTAAATTTCAAGTCATGTGACAAATTATATAAAAAATATGCAAGTGCAAAGTTGGGCTCCCAAGCATTTTGACAGTGTTTTCCCATACTTTGCCAAATTTGCAATATGGCAAGAAAAGCTGAGTAGGAATTTTGATGTTGTTATATTTCACACATGTGAAGGTGTGAGGAGAAAATGATCATGAGGGTTTGTTTATATTTATTCCTAAGTTATTTTCACCAAATTTTAGATCATTTGATAAAGCTCATCAAAAGATATGTACGTGCAAATTTGGCCCTTCAAATAGTTCTTGGTATAGTTGGCTTTATGGCAAAAAAATTTGAGTGAGCAAATCAATGGTGTTATATATCACACATGTGAAGGTTTTAGGAGAAGTTTAACACATGGTTATATTATCCTATATAAGGAGATCATATGGTCCACATTTTTGATCATGCATCTAAGCACAATAAAAGTTATTGAGGTCCAAAGTTGGCCTTCCAAGTAGATAAGCAATGGTCCCCATACTTAGTCAAATTTGTAGAAGGTAAAGTTTGAGAAAAATAAATGGAGCTTGTTTATTATAAGATGTTAGGATGTTATGAGATGGTGCCAAGTATTTGATGCTTAACATTGATCAGATATAAAGATCAAGTTTTTTCCAAAGATCAACAGTGAACAGGTGTTTATATTGATCTAGATCAATGGTGTGCATTAAAATCAAGAGGTCAAAGTGATAGTTGTCTAGCATTGTTAAATCAAGGACAATACTTTAGAGATCAATGGTGTGTGTTGAGTCAATATTAAAAGATTTCATGAGATGAGGTCAACTATTCAAAGTTTAATGATTGGGCAGTGGTGCATTATGTGTTAAAGTTTGAAGAAGATTGATGGTGAATGTTTGATATTTGATATAAAGACATAAGAGCACAAGATGCGACCAAAGTGACTAAAGTTTAACTGTGACCATTTGCATTTGAATATTTGAAATTAACAAAGGAAAAAATAATGCTCTTTATTTTGGCTATAAATTTTGATCCAAGATGAATTTACTCAAGGTGTTAAATGTAAATTTGAAGAATACTCCAAGGTGCATCTAGAAATATAGATTTGAAGATCTAAAAGTGTGTACAGTCAAATTTATGAAGGTTAAAAGCTGAATGTGTGTTCGTGCATGTTCTGTAAATAACCTATTGAGCTCGTGTTGATGTTGTTTTGATGTTTTATGATGACTTAACTATTGGAGAGTGTTATAAACTCCATGAGGATCATTTATATAGATTTTAAAGGTGTGATCAATTTATCTTGAGTATGAACAAAGCTTCAAAAGTTGACTTTGTGTTCATTCATAGTGTCCTTATGAACAAGGCTATTATTTGAGTTGATTGAGCTTGCACAAAAGAGTGCAATGATGACTATAATCTTTTGATAATGTTAAAGGGGTCATGTGGAGTGGACCTATGCAATTTTAAGTGGTCATATGTTCTTGTTTTTCTCAATGAAGTGCTAAATGGGTGAATAGGTCTCCATGAGACCTATAAGGGATACAAGGGCCTATTTGATAGGTGTAGTTGCTTAAGGGTGACCCATAGGTGATATGGATGACCTATGAATATTTTTTTGAGCTATGTTTTGATGTGAGATATCCTTTAAGGGCTAAGGCATGCCTAATTGTTGACTAAGGTGTTGATAATCATGTATACTCTATAAATAATGAAACCAAAGATGATGGTTTCTATATTTATGAGGGGCTTGATGTATGGTTTAGAGTGAAGTGTTGAGAGGCAAAGGAGAGTAAGTGTGATTAAAGAATGGGTTGTTAAAAAGAGTAGATTTAGGTCTATGTATATAACCATTTGGTCATGTTGTTGATGTGGTGACAAAGTTGTTGCTGAGAAGGTGAAGAGTGATAATCAAGAGGTCCATCATTAGGTGTTGAAGACATTAGTTCAAAGGTGGAGTTTTCATAGGTGTTGTTGTGGCTGTTCAATATCTATGGAGGTTGCATCCTCCTTGTAAGGTAAAAATTAGTAAAGGTCTAGTTGTTATGGAAACTCAGCTAGATGGTGTACACGCTCCTTGTGGGATTATAGTCTCACTAAAATATGGGATGGTATCTCCTTGATTAGTTACTACTGGTCTAAATTGGTTCTTAATATTATAGGATAGTATTTCAATTATATTTTCCAATGGGTTTTCTCCCCAAGAGGGTTTCCCACATATGTCATGTTTTATGTGCTTGATCTTGCATTATCTCTCTTGATCATTGGTGTGAATGTGTGTATGCTTCATGTATGCTTGTGGTAATTGATTAAGAGTTTTGAAAAGTTTGAAATTGAAGTTGGATTATCTAGGCTCACTGATTCACCCCTCCTTTTAGTGATTGTACCTCTAATAATTGGTATCAGAGGAAGTCCTTTGATAAAGGTTTGATAGCTTGAAGGTGATCTAAGGTACAATATGGGTAGTCATCAAGGAGGTTTCTCTAATAAGCAAGCATAGATGTTTAATAGATCAAATTATGATTTTTGGTATGCAAGGATGAGGACATACATTATATTCCTATGGATTAATGTATGGTAATATATTTTGGATGGTTATGTTGCTCCCACTACTCCTCCATCTAGTGACAAGAAGTTATTTGAGTATAATTCTAAGGAAATGAATACCATTAATTATGTTTTTATAGAGAATAATTTCACCAAGGTAATCCACTATAAATATGCTAAAGAGACATTGGAAATTTTTTAGATCATTCATGAAAGAGATTCAAAGGTCAATCTTGCTAAGTTGTAGACTCAAAAAAAGCAATTTGAATGTCTCAAAATGAAGGAAGAAGATTCTATGGCATACTTTTTGTAGAGAGTTGATGAGAATATGAATATCGTCAGAGGTCTTAGAGAGAACCTTGAAGAGGTTATTATAGTTCAAAATGTATTAAGCTCTCTATCTCTTAAGTTTGATCCAAAAGTTTCTGCTATAGAAGAAAGTCATGATATTACTCAGTTGAAGATAGATCAATTACATGGCACTTTTACTGCCCATGAGATGAGAGTAAATGATGATATAGCACCAAAGAAAGAATTAGAATTTAAGAAAAAATTAAGCCAAATAAGAAGTTCCAATGTAAGAAACCCAAAGAGAATGACATATCTGACATTAATGAGGATGAATAAATTGCTTTGATTACTAGGAAGTTGAACATAGGCTTAGGGAAGTATAAGGGTAAACTACCCTTCAAATGTTTCAACTATGGAAAGATAAGACATTTTTCTCATAAGTTCCCTCATAAGCATGAGAATAATAGTGATGAAGATCATGGTGAAGGCCAAGATGAAGACTATAAGACATACAAGAAGAAAGGATTCAGAAAGTATATCAACATGAAGTCCTTCAAGAATAAGAAGAGTCTCTACACTAAAGAAGGTTTCAGCTCATCAGATGAGAGTAAGGATAATGACTCAGAGTATGATCATAAATATGATGGTCTTATTGAATATGAATCCCTATTCATGGCCGAGGAAGGAAGTTGCTCATATCAAAAGGAGTCTACTTGGATTGATTTTGATGATGATAAAGATGAGGTGGACTGTGAGATTGAATTGATAAATGTTGTTGAAGAATTGAAGATTGAGAAGAAGATCAATAAGAAGATGAAATCTAAACTCAAGAACTATGAGGAGTAATTTAGTGTGTTTGAATAAATAATGAATGAAGACACCAAGGAGCATGAAGATATTGTCAAGCATCTCAGTTTTCAATTAGAAACTCTATCTATAAGCTAGAAAGTTAAAGAAGATGAATGTTCAAGGTATGCTTCTAAAAATAAGTCTTTGAAAGATGAGTTAGAAAAGTCTAAAATCAAGGTGAAGTCATTTATGATATATGAAAAGAGCTCAAGTGATCTAGATAATATTCTAAGTGGTCAAAAACTTGCTAATGATAGAACTTGTCTTGGATATAAAGAAGAATAAAAGAATGTAACTCAAGACAAGATGAAGACTAATGTGAACAAGGATAATAATAATTTGAAGAAAAATCATATCAAACAACCAAATTCCATGAGGTATGCAAGATTCAATGGTTACTATTACACATGTAATCAATTTGGGCACAGAGCTAGAGAATGCAAGAGACCTATTAGAAATGAGTTTACATGGAACTATGATGGGGGTCTTCAGTCAAAAGGTGTGAATAAAGTTAAGTGATTCTACTATCTTGATGTGGGACACTTTTCAAACCATTATCCATATAAGATTAAACAAGGTGAGTCCTATTCAAAAATAGGAGATTATTTTATTTATCATGATATATGACACATTGTAAGTTTTTATCCAAATAAGGTAAGGCAAGATACGTTTCTCATAAAAGGTATAGTGTGCTTCAATTGTCAATAAATAGGTCACATTGATAGATTCTACAAGCAAAGTCCTACAAGATAAAATAGGTTTAATTAGGCTCCTAGAGTGCAAGAAAGAAGTCAAGTTAACTCATAGAAGCCAAATGTGACAAGTGTGAGTCATGATGAGTTTGTAGGTCCAAGTAATCTATTTGATATGGTGGAGAAAGCTAAAACATTTGAAGAGTTCAAATATGTCTCATTATCTTCTCATGTTGAGAATGAAGAGACCAAACTCAAGGAGAAGACTAAGATACTGGTTGAGGCTAGCTCTAAGGTGTGTATGGATCTAAATAAACATCCTACCATTATTGAGCATGTATCATGAAAAGAACATCAATTATTAGTACCTAATGATGAGGTTCCTAATTTCAAGGTGGATTCTATAGATGAAAATGTATGTCATGAATCTATGTTGTCTCCATGTATTGTTAATCCAATCATAGAAGAGAAGGAGAATGTTGTAGTGGTTGAACATGCTACTTCTATTAAGCCTAAGAAGAAGAAAAGAAATACAAGTATCAGATGACGAAGGAGGAAAAGGAATATGAGGAGTTGTGGGAAAATCTTGGTTTCACACTGTTCTAAGACATTGTGAAGTAGGGTATCTCTATCTATGCTTCTTAGGAGACTCTTTTCAGTGGAGAAGTAAGTGTTATTGTGTATATAGTGTCTACAAGATCAAAATGGGTATCTATAGGTGGCCTAATTGGATTGATATAATGCCAAGAATATTTTGATGCTTATAAAGGTCTATGCACTTATTTATGATGTGTTTTAGGTAGTTTTGTATCTTGATGATCCTGTTTGTGCTAGTTGAAGATTTTTGAGTGTTCTCAGTTTTCTTAGTTTTGGCTTAAAGGTAAGTAGGCCTAAAATGGGTTATAATAATTATATGTTACCAAAGGTATGGAGGCTCAAATTTTGGTCCAAAAGTGTGTGATGATTGTCTCCAAGTGTGTAAGAAGTTTTAGAGGAGGGTGTTGACCAAAATAAAGTTTATTAACCTTATTTATTTTGAGATTCTAGGGTTTTGGGCTCTACTAAAAAAGAGGTTTTCATTATGATTTGAAGTATAAGTATTATTAATAGGTTGAATTGGCCAAATGGGTTGTCAAATCAATCTTCAAAAAGATTTTAAGGTTTGTGGTTTTCAAGATATTCAAGTTTTTGTCAAGATGGAAGCCTAATTGGCTAGTAAGTTTGTGAAGGAAGTATATTATATAGGAGGAATTAGGTGATTAAAAATAGTGTGATTGAGGGGGAATATGAGAGTGATATAGGTATGAAATTTTAGGTCTTGAATGTGTGTCTACTAAAAACTATGGGCTTTGCAAATTCTAGATAGGGCTACAAGAAGACTAGATAGGCCTAGTGAGAAAATGAGTGTTTTTTTTTAGTTTATAAAAAGGAGAAAGGTATGTGTGTTTCAAGGAGAGTTATAAAGTTGGTTTTGAGCATGTTTCCTATCTGGTGAGTAGCATAAATTTCTATTGGTGGTCCTTGTGGTAGCTTGAGAAAGAATGCTAGTAAGCTTGTATAGTGGTTCTTCTTGGTGTGTGGAGATTTGAAGATGCTCAAATGTGAATTTTATTAGAGATATTAGGGGGAGTCCATATCATATGTTTCTTGATATTTTTCATCATATTTTAGTGTTTTTTCATGTGTTTTATCTTCATTTGTTGTAGTGCTTGATTGAAAAGAGTGTTGGCATGGAGCAAGAGGAAGTTGTCAAGGCAAGAAGAGGTAGGCTCAAGGTAAGGGGGAGTTTGTATCATATTTATAAGATGTTCCTCTCCTATTTTTGGTATTTTTAGGTCTTCAAGATCAGATTTTCCAAATTTGTCATTGTGTTAAAGGGGGGAAACTTCCTATTGTGAGAGTGCTTGAAGAAAGAGAAGGAATATGAGTTGTATATTGCTATATGATGGTTGTTGACATAAATGACAAAGGGGGAGATTGTTGTAGAATTTTCAATGATATCATGGTGATTTCATATAGGTTTATAAGTGAGTGGATGAAGTGCCTTATTATTCTAAGTGATAATGACAAAGTGTGCAATATGCTTGTCTTAGTATGCTTGGTTGATCCTAGTTTTGGCATGGTTAGAGATGTTCAAGGATGAGTATGGTGATTTAAGGATGTAAAAGGGGTAATATTAGAAGTCAAGAATGATTTTAATTCTTATTTTCATGAATGTATTTAATCTTTTTGATCATTCTTTTCATCTACACATTTTGGGTCTAGTGGTATAAAATATGAGTAGGCAGTTTGCTGACATCACCATTTCCATGTATGGATGAGTCAGGGGAGTTGGTCATATGGTTGTGATAAAATTTGTGCCTTGTTGTTATGCACTAAATTTTAGATCATGTGAAAAAATGAAACATAATATATTCAAGTGTAAAGTTGGGCTCCCAGGCATTTTGATAGTGTTTTCCCATAATTATCCAAATTTGTAATATGGTAAGAAAAGCTGAGTAGGCATTTTGATGTTATTATATTTTTCAAATGTGAAGGTGTGAGGAAAAAATTATCATATGGGTTTGTTCAATTTTTTTCTTATTTTATTTATGCTAAATTTTAGATCATGTGATGAAATGCATCAATAGATATGCATGTGCAAAGTTGGCCCTCTAGACAGTTCTTAGAATAGTTGGCTATGTGGTAAAAACATCTAAGTGAGTAGATTAATGGAGTTATATCTTTCATTTATGAAGGTTTTAGGATTAGTTTGACACATGGTTGGATTCTCATATGTGAGGAGATCATATAGTCTAAATTATAGATCATGTATTTAAGCATAGTAAAATTTATTGAGGTCTAAAGTTGGCCTTCCAAGTAGATAAGCAATGGTCCCCATAGTCAAATTTTCACAAGGTAAATCTTGAGAAAAATTTATGGAGTATGTTTGTCCTAAGATGTCAGGATGTTACCAGATGGTGCCAAGTGTTCAATGCTTAACGTTGAGTAAAGAAAAATATTGAGTTTCTTTTAAGGATCAATGGTGAGTAGGTGTTCATACTAATTGAGATAAATAGTGCACATTAAATTCAAGAGGCCAAAGTGATAGTTTTTTAGAATTTTTAAAGCAAGGACAATCTTACAAAGATTGATGATGCATGTTGAGTCAATATTGAAAGATTTCACAAGATGAGGTCAACTATTCAAATTTTAATGATTGGGTAGTGATGCACTATGTGTTAAAGTTTGAAGAAGATTGATTTTGCATGTTTAATTTGAAAACATGAGAGCATGAGATGCGATCAAAGTTATCGAGGTTTAATTGTGACCGTTTGCATTTGAATATTTGAATTTAATAAAAGAAAAACCAATGCTATGTATTTTGGCTATATCTTTTGATCCAGGATGAATTTACTCATGGTGTAAAAAATGAATTTGTAGGTGACTCAAAGGAAAATATGTAAATATATATTTTAATATTTGAAAGTGTGTACAATAAAATTTATGAAGGTTCAAAGTTTACTATGTGTTTGTACATGTTCTGCAAATAACCTGAGAGGGTTATTGAGTTTGTGTTGATGATATTTCAATGTTTAATGATGACTTAGCTATTAGAGAGTATTTTAGACTCCATGAAGATCATATATATAGATTTTTGAGGTGTGATTAATCTATCTTGAGTATGAATATTAAGAAGTTGATTATGTGTTTTTTCATAGTGTCCTTATGAACAAGGCTATTATTTGAGTTGATTGAGCTTACATAGAAGAGTGCAATGATGACTCTAAGATTTTGATAATGTCAAAGGGGTCATGTGGAGTGGAAATATCTAATTGTAAGTGGTCCTATGTTATTTTTTTACTTGATGAAGTGTGTTGGTTCCCAGTTGTACAACTTTGTCACTCAGACTTGCACACTTGAGGGAAATGGTAAGTAAAGATGGAAAACCCATTTAATATTTCATTATAGTTGGGGATGGGTTTGACATAAAGAAAGTACCGAATAGATAAAATTATTAGGAGGAACCTACAAAGGGTATGGTCAATTTCCTACTAATTTTGGCTTTGCTTGAACTAAGGTGAGAGTACCTAAGGGGTAGCTCGCTCACTAGAGATATTATACAATTCAATCTCAATGGAGATTATAGGCACAAAGAAACACAAATATGACTAGAACATAACCAAGATTGATCAATCCACCTAAGAAGGGTTTTCACATGGAATGAGAAAATGTTCTAGGTTAGACACAAGCTACTAAATATGAATGTGATTGTAACTTTCATTCTTAAAAATATTCAATAATAGAGGGTTGAAGAAGAGGTTGCAATGTTGATATTTAATTTACAAAATGAAAACACATGCTAAGTGTACAATATTTATCCATTCATACACAAATAACATGTCAAATATGCAAAGGGCATGTTATATGTAGGGTAGGGTAGGGTAAGCAAATATTTATCAATTAATGAAATTAAAGTAGAGGGTTAATGAATGAGAACAAAGAAATTCCACTAAACCACTATGTCATCTTTAATAGTAAATGCAATGCAGATCTAAAACAAGTGAAATTGAAATCATACACAAGTGATGTCCTTTAAGAACCCCTTCTAATTAAATCCATGAGCCCATGACTACCCTTAAAAAGGATATCAACACCCTATTCCCAAATTTCAAAGGATAAATGATTTTACAATCTAGATATACACTCTAAATTACTACCATAAAGAGGAATATATCAGATTACCAATCAACTAAGTATGTAAAATAGAGCATTGTACTTCAATAATAAATAGATAATGAAAACCATGAACATATTTCATTTATCAATTGAATAGAAAATGAATACAATGTGTTCCAAACAACATAGTAGACTAACACTGTGTACAACAATTCTCTAACAAGGGATACATGTATAATGCTCTCAAATCTTGCCAATAATTTTACAACTGAAATCAATTTGGCACTAGAAGGATCACACAAAGAGAATTTTTCAAGGTTATATCTCTTGAGTCAAAAATTTAACCAACCCTTGTAAAGGGAATACCCCCTTTACTTATACAATTGATATAAGCCTAGCATATTCCTCAAGATGCTCCAACTGAAAGATTCCTTCATGGGCTTAGAGTCTGTTAGAATTTGTAACAAACATGATTCCTTAGATTATGCTCATGCTCCTGCGATAATGGCAAGCTTGATTCTCCACCATGGTAGAATATTTTTTAATTATCTACGTGGAGGATGATCCCACAAGGGAAAAAATAAACCTTTGTCCTCTTGAATTACAAACAAAAATGCCCCTGTCTTATGCACATGATTACACAAAAAATAAATTTGAAAGGGATGTGACACTAATGGGTGAAGTACAATGATTTCCCAATGAAAAAAAAGAAAAAAAGAAGAAGGGATAGAAAAAAAGAGAGAAATGGTGTCAGCTTAAAAGAAACTAAAATATCTAGTTATGTTCTAGAGTTGATATGGATAATTGAATCCTTCACCAACCTATTCTTATACCTAGTATATTATTTGAGCATGGGGGTGAGATTATCTTGGTCTGGGCCTACTTGGTATTTGAATTTTACTCGCTACTCCTCAAGCCAAGAAACAATCCTCTGAAGCATGGTTTGCTTCCATCCAATGAATTCTTTAAGATGGTCATAATATTTCTCAAATGACACCAGTTGCTTTATCTTATCAACATCAAAGGAATCTTGTGGTGCATCAATGAGGTTTTTTAGATTAGTGCATACAACCTCTTCCCCTAAATCATTTACACCATCAAGGCTTACCATCTTTCTTAGTGTAACATCTATCTCTTTTGTTTTAGTCTTGAGGGACATCTATTCTGCTTTAAAATTGAAGATGCCATCTTTGAGCATCATCAGATGATGCTTGACTGCTAGTTGACATTCCTTGGGACTTTTGTGATCATTTAGAGAAATGATATTTTTTGAAATCAAAGTGTATGTGCCCTTATTATAGACCTCATCTATCTTCCATTGAGATTATTCCCACTTCTTGATATCTACTTAATAGATAAACATTTGAGTATCACACTCCCTTTTATTGTCCACTATGTTGTTCAAGCATTTAAATGTTGAGTGGATTAGTTATTTAGCTCTAGTACCCAAGTATTCTTTCCAATTTTATGTTTCTCATAATTTGGTCTTCAAATCATCAATATGATTAGAGTCAAATGATGTAAATGAGAGATGAAAAGAACCCAGAGCAAAACTAGCAGTTGTAGTTAGTACCTTAGGTTCACTCAGTAACTTTTACAATTACTAGATCATAACATGGTTTTATACCTTAAACTCCTCCATGGTGGCTTTATATTTATATGTTCTATGAGCCACCATATTTTCCAAAACCTATGAGCTATGTTTTATCACACTCCTTGATGGTTCCCCTAGTTTATAGCTGTAGATAGTTTAACTTTTAAGGGGAGCATCTTTTTTAGAGTATCTTATGGAGGAATTACTACCTCCATATTCCTCTTTCCTATAGTAGTGCATGTAGTTTAGGAGTGTGTCTTGGCCTTATATGCTTGAGCAATATTTACCACATCGATCTCCCTAATTTTGCTCATGATGTCCTTTTTCTATTTGACCTATTTTTTAACTTAGAGGTGTCTGGTCTGAATTCTCATTGACATACTAGACATTGATGCAAGCCTTAAGACATTGAAAGGTGGTGTCATTGGAGTACCTGGTGTTAGAAGTACCACATGAATGGGCTATAGACTCAACACAAACTACACTCTTTAGCTCCTCACCACCTTTATTTTCTCCATGTTCCCCTTCTAGGTTTGTCTCTATCTACTCCAAAACTTTGACCTAAGATGATGAGACTCCTTGAAAAAAATTTCAATGGAGCTCCTTTATTCTGTTGACTAACTCAAAGGTTTCAAAACCACTTCACCTTCTTTATTTACTTAAGTCTCAAGGATGGTAGAGGCTATGGTGATCTCCTTGTCACCTTCAGGTAACTCTTCACCAATCATGGCTAGAGGACCTTTATTATGGGTTGGATCATGGACCTTGATGCAAGGAAGGAGACCTTGAGGTACTTCAATTCAAGCAACTCTTCTTGAAATATCCTTCTCAACATCTTTATTTGATTGATCCAATTCCTTATTTATTTTGAATGGGTAGATGTACCCATTTGTAGGTTTGCTCCCCCACGTTACTATACACTCACCTTCTCCTTTGGTGATGAACTCGACACCTTTGGAGGTGAAAGGACATCTTGTGATACCTATAGAGCTTCTTGTAATCCTTCTTTCTCAACCACCACTTTAGAGTTAGTGGTGCCTTGAATATCCTACTCTAGCTCTACTTCAGCTCTCTCATCAGATTTATTCAATTCTTCAGCTCCACCTTGATCACCTTGGCTTGGTGATTGGGTTATGACATTTTAAACAAATGACTCTATATCTGATGAGATTGCTTCCTTCTCTTAAGGGTCCTGAGCTTGTGTGGCCACCTCAACTTCAACCTGTACAACATTGTCAAAAGATAAAGGATCATTTGAGGTTAAAATGTATTCCTCATTAACTTTATTTTCCACTCTTGAAGGACTCTCTTCTATAAATAAACCCATCATAAGGACCTTCACTAGGTTTTGGGGCCTTTGCCTCAGAGTTATCTTCCCATTTCTTACTTGTAGAGGAGTGAATGCATGCTACTTATTCATCACCTCAGTAATAGGCCTACCTTTATTTGAGTCTTATTCATTGCTCATATCCCTCAACCTATAAGCATATGAGGACTGATCCTCTTTATTTTTTATGGGGAGTTCCTTAGAAGGTAGGTCTTTAAACATAACCTCTTTCCTTTTCATAGGAAACCCATTCAAAGGTTGTAGAGCCCTCTTAGCTCTCTTTTGCTTGGGATACTCTCCTTCTTCTTCACCTCCTCTTTTTGTTGGATAAATCTTTGGGTGAGGGACAATGGTTGTCTATTGTGCTAGTGGAGCAGGTGGAGCTATAGCTAGATTAACCATTGGAGTGGATTGTATAATGGCTAGCATTATTGGGGCTCCCTCTACTATAATGGATATTGGGGTGGTACTAAATAGTGTAACCTCCCCAATAACAATCTTATCCTAATTATTATCCAAACTTGTTAATTTTGAGAAGGACAATCCCACCTTGAATTACAGTGCTATTATTGACTCCAAATAAATTAGCTTGGTGAAGTTAACATCACCAACCTTGCACTTCTCCTTGCCTTTTGCTACTGCTAGTGAAGCTGAAGGATCACCACTATATTATTGGAGGAAACCTTTTATCTCCCAAACTTGTCTAAGCTCTTGGAGGGTAGGGGTATCATAATCACCAAGATTAACCCCATATTCCTTCAACCACCTGAAGGTTCTTTTCATGATTGCAAAGGTTCTCCATGGAATGGAATCATTCTCCTTAGTAATGAAGTCCACTTGTGAGATGTCCCAAGCTTTAATATTGGATTCATTATACACTATAGATAGTGTTCTCTTATCATCTACCATTTCTTCAAGGATGGGACCAATATTGTAAACAATAACCTCCTACATATCAGCCTTATATAATCAAAATTTATAACATCCTCCTTGATGGTGTAGTCAGACCAGATATCTTCATACTATGATTGATGTATAACTACATTGGTTTTTGTATTCACCAACCATCTGATATCATAGTTGGGCCTGGTAGAATGTTGTCAATCACATACTAACCCATTTATTATTTTAATCCCTTTTCTTTGGTGATAGGACATGAATAGTGTCCAATCTCAACTAGAAACTTGAAGGTATTATTTATCTTTTTCTCTGAAATCATGTCATGTGGGGGCACCATCTACTAACTTAATTTCATCACTACCAATCTATCATCTAGGTATCTCGATAATTTGTGTGGAGACCCTGAGTAACTAATTAATATGATATAGGTAAAGTTCCTAAATTGGATATATGAGGTACCATACTTCTCAAATAATTCCTTGGCCACCTTGGACATTCTATTGAGGCTCCTCAAAGGAAAGAAAACACTCATCATAATGTTGAATAAATAATTGTAAACCCTACAAAAATTCTTCTTAAAACCATCTAGAGTTATTTCAAGATAAAACTCATATATTCTTATTCTATTGGGATTCTTGGTGAGCCCTTGGAAAGTCTTATTGTGCACCATGATGTACACAAGGTAATAAGACATATATATTGTACCTATGAACCTCTCATTTGAATGAATTGCTACCTAAATTTGCATCATCTACCCATGTAGGTTATTGCTTAGAATGGTGGCCCAGTCTAACTTCTTTTATCATTCCAACATGTAGATTAAGATTAAGAACATCCAAGGCTCAAATTTATCTACGATGGGCATCTTATAAATTTTGGTGGCTATGGCAAAGACATACTACGGTAATTCATTGAATTCTACTAGTTTTAGATTTTTAAACATTCTAGAGACCTTTTGCCTATTCTTAGCTAGCCAGTAGGAGTTGATGATGTCCCATATTACTTTGTAATTTTTCTCTACATACTCCTAGTATTCCTCCAGGGAGAGTGTAATAATTTTGATCTAGGGAGGAATACTATGCATGGTGCTGAGGGCCATAGGAGTGAAAGTGAAAACAACTAACTGACTATTGGTGAGATGGTACTGGTGTTTGGTTAACATATGTGAGAACATGCAATAACTAATTTTGGGTATGGGGTATCCAAGGGGAATGCTAATACAGGGGTGATGTAACTCATGCCAAGGTTAGAAAATATTGGAAGAGGGTTTGGACACTATAATACATTTAGTAGGGCCACAAAATTTAAACCCTAAACATTCATATCTTTAATCCCATCTAAAATAAAGATGATTTTTCTTTTCATAGATGTTGAAGGTGCTACCATTTTTCCCTAAATTGCTAATTTAATACTTCAAATTTGAATAAATCCTTCACTCAAACAACCCTCAAAATACCTTTAAACTCTCATTAAATAACATAACATAAGGAGCTAAGAGAACATTTACTACTAATCCAAAGGGTTACACACAATTGAAGCTAAAAATCCATGAATAATTCACTATAATCACTCTTTCATGCTGCACATGGCTAGGGCACATGAATAGCTTGAAGGCATAAATAAATGCTCTGAATGCAAATGGTAAATGTAAATGGAGACAAATGCCTTAGTTATAATACTTTGCATTTTGAGATTAGGTTTGCCGTTAATAATTCAAATCATAATGGATATTTACCAACTAACCTCTTTAATCACTTGAGATTCTTTCGATAATAGGAAGGAGAAGGTGCAAGTATTTCCTTCATGTTGAGAAATTCTCCTTACAACATGTGGACCCATATAAGAAAAAATTATATTATGGTACCTTTTCATCCCTCTAGGGACTTTGGTACCTTTTCACTCATTATTTAATTTGGTGTAATGGTGTAATATGCCCTAAATCCTCATGGAATGTAAGAATGCCACATGTCATCATTTGATTTTATAAATCTAAGTGTTTGGGCCTCTGGGAACCTTTTGAACCTTATCCACCAATAAGTAAGTGAGGAAATATTCAAAAAGGGCCCAAATCTAAAATACCTTAATGAGCTTCCATGTGGCATCACTTTTCAAGTTGGGCATTCAGGCACCTTTTAAACCTTGCCCACCAAAAGGTAAGTAAGGCAATTTTCAAAATGGGCCCAAAACCTAAAAGACCCCGAGGAGATACCACATGTCGAACTTAGATGCTTTCTTGAACTCTTAACCAAAATTTCACGTTTGCACGATCCTTTTTGATATGGGGAGGGGTGAAGGATCCTTTCAATACCTGAAAATGCACTCATAACTTGTAAAAGGAAATGAACAAGTCATTACCTTAACAACTTGATGAATTTGACTTAGGCATTTTCATGAGATTAAGTTTTGGGGGGCCTTTGAGATAACCACATGTTTTTCTTTTGACTCATCAGGTGATTCCTCACCTTAATCACCAAAACACGTTAAAGGTGCAACAAAAAAATTTCATCTAGGGTCCCATAAATTTTCTCCTTTGAGCATAAGGTAGTAATTAAATGTTTGTAAGGAGACTTAGATATATCTCCATATTTAGTGAATATTTATACCATGAAACCTACTACTTAAAAATATAGAGTGAAAATTAAAACATTAGTAAAACACAAGTTCAGAGGGCTCTCAAGAAACTTAGCAAATAAATAAAATAGCCCGAATAAAGTATTGGAACATAATAGGTATACAACCTCCCAAATCTTTTGATGCTAAATAGGGCACAAATTACTTGGTGTAGATTTGGGCTCCAATAAAGTGATAAATGGGTGAATAGGTCTCCATGAGATATATAAGGGCTACAAAGGCCTATTTGATAGGTGTATCTACTTAAGGGTGATTCATGGGTGCTATGGCTGACCTATGAAGATTTTTTTGAGCTGTGTATTGATGTGAGAGATGATTTAAGGGATAAGGCATGCATAATGGATGACCAAGGTGTTGATTATCATGTATGATCTATAAATAGTGAAATAAAAGATGATGGTTTCTAGATTGGTGAGGGGATTGGGTGTATGGTTTAAAGAGAAGTGTTGAGAGGTGAAGGAGTATAAGTGTGCTTAATGGATGGCTTGTTGAGAAGATAAAATTGAGGTCTATGTGTATGACCATTTGGTCATGTTGTTGATGTGGTGATAGAGTTGTTGTTGAGAAGGTGAAGAGTGAAATCAGAGGTCCATCATTAGGTGTTGAAGACATCAGTTCAAATGTGAAGCTGTTCATAGGTATTATTATGGATTATCAACATCTCAGGGGGTTATAGCCTCCTTGCAAGGTGAGACTTACTAAAGGTCTAGTTGTTGTGGTAGCTCAGCTAGAGAGGTGTAGAATTTCCTTGTGGGATTATAGTCTCACTAAAATAAGGGATGGTAGTTCCTTGATTAGTTGGTTCATTGTTGTGAATGATGTGTATGATTATGGTAATTAATTAAGAGTTTTTAAAGGTTTAAAATTGAAATTGGATTATCTAGGCCCACTAATTCACCCCCCCTTTTAGTGATTGTACCTCTAATAATTGTTATCAAAATAGGTCTTTTGATAAAGGCTTGACAACTTGAAGGTGATCCAAGGTAAAATATGCATAGTCATCAAGGAGGTTTCTCTACTAAGCAGCATCAATGTTCAATGGATCTAATTATGCTTTTTGGAATGTAAGGATGAGGAATTACATTATGTCCCTAGGGTTTTATGTATGGTAATCTGTTGTGGATGGTTATGTTGTTCTTAATACTCCATCTAGTGCTACAAACAAGAAGCTGTTTGAAAATAATTCTAAGGAAATGAATGACATTACTTGTGGTCTTAAAAGGATTAGTTCACCAAGGCAATCCATTGTAAATATACTAAAGAAACATGGGATAGATTGTAGATCATTCATGAAAGAGGCTCAAAGGTCAAGCTTGCTAAGTTGCAAAATCACATAAGATAATTTGAAAGTCTCAAGATGAAGGAAGAAGATTCTATGGCATCTTTTATGTAGAGATTTGATGAGACTATGAACATCATCAGAGGTCTTGGAGAGAACCTTGAAGAGGCAGTATACTATAGTTCAAAAGGTATTAAGGTCTCTATCTCTCAAGTTTGATCCAAAAGTTTTTACTATAGAAGTGTTTTAACCTATTTGGGAATATTGGTGTATTATTCCTAATTTAGTTAAAGGGTCTAAGTATTAAAATTAGTAAATAAATATGCAATAATTAAGCTACTAATTTGTGTAAATTAGATTAAAATTTTGACCTTTATAAAAATATTAATAAGAGGGAGAAAATAAGACCTAGTTAAAAACTAACTAATGCAACTAAGATAGGATCTGTGATTCACTGTGTATGACTGGGACACTATCATAAACTAAGATCTGACCTTCATTTTATGATTGGATAAGAGCATCAAAAGTGGACGATAGTGGCACTAGTGTTGTAGTCCACCTCTACCACTGTTGTCTAGGAGATCTGATAGTTTTTGGTTTTATTTGCTATGTCTATGTGACCCTATTTGTGAAGTTTTAGTAGCTAAAAGTTTATAGGGACAATACAAGAATGGCTATAATCCATGCACACATCTCGATAGATATTAAAAATCATATGCATTATGTGGATTATTATAATTAGTACATTTTTAAAGTTATCTACTTTTAGATAATTGATTATGCCTATTAGTTTTGTGTTAGCTTAGTTTAATGGTTATGTTGAATTAATATTGTGTGATTTTATTGTGGCTATTATATATAGATTTAGTGTATAATGTTGTTGTATGATTATGTCATGTTATTATATTCATGATTGTTACTATTTATAGGAATGTAACTTTGCATGAATAGTATTAGGTTACTATTGTATATAAACTAACCATAATGTCTTTGCAATGTTTTAGAACATTAGCTTGTTATCATGTGATTTTAAAAACCTTAATATATATGGATAAAAAAATACATAGGATAGTCTATATAATGTAGTAATAAAACAATTATTATGTTGTTATAATACTATTATGATTGGTATAATAATTATTTGACCTAAAATTTTGGATAAAAAATATAATAGAATTTATATTAGTCTCATTATTGTAAAATGTTATGAGGTTGTTATCTTTACTAAGTTATTGAAAAAGATTGCATATATCCTTAAAAACATCTTATGATCTAAACCTAGTCTTTTTTATCATCTATAGACTATGGTAATGTTTGAAGTATTAGTTATCATTTTTAATAATGTTAAAAGTGGAATTTAGTGTGGAGATCTGTGGGCATGTAACGTAGGTATACCATATAGAAGTTAAAAAAATAAAATAATGATAAATATATTATGGGAAAGTTAGAGATAGAGATTAGGGATTTTCTTGTTTAGTCAAAATGTGTTAACTATGAATTAGTTTAAGTTTTAACTAGATAATTTAGATTATGCATGGATTGTGAGCTATGAGATAATAGTTGCATGCAAGCTTGAATGGAATAGAGAGATGGAAAAATTAGGATAATAGACGAGTTGAGGAATAGAATGGCTTGGATAGAGAGGAGAAGATAAAGAGAAGAGTGAAGGAGAGAGAGATTTATGGTTCATACAGCTGTAAATTGGAATCTTTTTAAGGTTGGTAATGTTATTTTACTATTGCTTATCTAAAAAGAATTCTATATGAAAAATTGTATTTTAGGGTTTTTTGAAAATGGTATGCATTTTGTATGGATAAGGTTTTAGCCATGTGGATGGATCAAACATGCACAAAACTAAACCACTATCCCTTAAATCCCTATGAAATAGAATAGTACTGTGTATGGGAAAATAATAGCATTTAATGGATTTATTGTTGAAATGGTGAATACCCTAGCTTCGGAAACTTATAACTTGGATAGATGGTTTCATATATAAAAGTAATAGGTTTTATAATAGAAACCATATTATATATAATATACTCAGTCAAATGGTGGTCAAAATACTGAGTATATCAATATAATATATAGGTCTAGTGTATGTTTTGATTTAAATGAAGTTGGAGTTAAATAAAAACTTAAACAGGTTTACAAAGAAATTTTGTATACTATCAATTTGGGTTACCATATATATAAAGGATGACTATTGAATTAGGGTTGGTATATATACATATTGATTGTGTGCTTTGGTCATTTGAAATAGTGAATATATATATATGTGTGTGGACTGTGTATTCATGTCATTCAAAATAGTAAATATATATATATGTGTGTGTGTGTGGACTGTGTATTAATGTCATTCAAAATAGGGTATAAATATATATGTATTGTGTGTATAATTATTACATGAAACCTTGAGTATAAATATATATGAATGAACTATAGTCATATGTCTTAAACACTATGAGCATTTTCATAAAATAACTACGCACTTTTTTTTTCAAGCTATGCAAATATATATGAATGGATAGAGTATGTATTCATAACACAAAAAGTGAGGATATAATAACTATGTGTTTTCAAATAGTGAGGATAGATAAATTATGTGTATATTTGTATTTCAAGATAAAGAATATATGTATGTGGTCTGTATATACATATAATTTATAATATAGGTTCAAGTTCCATGATAAAACCTATAGTGTATTTGGAGTCTTTAAGATTATAAGTATTAATTACAAGAAGTTGACTATGTCAAGTTTGAAAGGATATATGTGAATTATTTGCATTGTTCAAACATATATACAATTGTGTCAAGGTATGTTAGTATATGGTTCTCTATGATTTTATATTATATGTCAATTTGATTTTTTAGATACATATAGAAACTCAAAAAAAATAATCTTCCAATAAACGAACAAAAGTAGAATATACGATTGTGTGGTTGTTTGTTCATAAAACTTTGTTTTTAATAATTAAGGATAAGATATATAGGGTAGTAGATCTTGTATGGGTTTTATCATAACTATATTATATTTATTAAAAATGAAATAAATCAGTAAAATAGGGAATTGTAAATATTGGGGACCCTATGCTAGACATTGAATGATATTTCATGAAGAGTTAAGAAGGTTTGTTTAAAACCCATAAAGATATATAAATAAATGAAAGTTATTATTAGTGTTACAGAATAATATTTGTGTATTAGAATGTATAAATTATGTGGTATATATTATGCAAGTTGTATAAATATATGAAATATATCTATATGAGAACTTGGGTACTCATATACATATATAACATATGAATAATAGTACATTGGAGGTATTCCTATCTTTATAGTTTCAATGACTATTAAAAATAAGTCATAAGATCCTAAGTGATAAGAAACTATAACTATATGCATACAATCTCCTAAAAACATAAATAAGACATAGAAATCAAAGATTATGACTTGGTATATGAGTTATTTGTTTCTCTTAAATTATTATGACTAATTGTTTGTAATTGAGTAGTTGTACATTTAAATAATGGACTATGATATTTTTGTTTGTCATAAAATGTACTATATTTTAATTTACTTACATAAATTAGAAACATGTATTCTAAGTATATATTGTATCTGTTTGGTATAAACTATACTTGTTATGCTTATTATTTGTGTGGTAAATAATATACTAGAGATTCATTCATACATTTGATGGACTAAGTATATGTACTATGATTAGTCTTGTATTTAGCATGATTTATACCTACTAGTAGGAAATAATCTATATGAATATATTTTTTATATTTATATTAATTAAATTTTGAATCGTTGGTACTAACTAAGCAGTGAGATGGACTTCACTAGCTTACTTAGCATCACCAATGCCAGATGAAGGTAATCTGATCAAGTGGTGTGTATGAATTTGAATAATCTTATAGATCAATAATTATTTGAAAACTTTAGAAAAAGTAATGTTAGTTAGACATTGTCATTTCACATGTATGATTTACATGTTTTTCGATATCATATTAGAATGTATTTTACTTATGATATATATCATGTATTAGAAATATGACATCACACGGGTACTAGCTTGTCTCTTTGTATTATCATATCATCACTATCTATCCATCCATGAAGGGAGGGCCATTACATTATTAGGGGATTGTGTATGGGATTGGTGGTCTATGGTTGGTGTGGAAAAGTGCTTGGATGATGTTCTCCCTCCCCACAATAGTACTTATTGGATACTAAACTCGAGATTATCAAAGATAGTGAAGTTCATGAGACTCATCCTCTATGGAGCTTTGTATCTAATATTATATTTATTATTGAGATGTAGTTTCATTTAGAAATGTAATTAATTACTCATTGTACATTGATACTAGTGGTTGTATTATTATACCATCTGTGGTTGGATTTTATGTAATTATTTTTATATGCAATTATGTTTTATTTCATGTGATGCTAGTGATCAGTAACTCATAGATGTTACATGTTTAATTTATGTTTAACATACCTAATATGTATAATAAGATCACTAATTATATCTTCATGGTGTAATCTAATGAAATAATATGTGAAATATTTATTTTTAAAAAATTTATGTTATTCTAGTAAATCATAGTGGGGATGTTACATTATGGTATCAGAGCTGTGGTTCAAACTCTAGGACTTAATGAGGATGATAACATTTTATTATCCTTATATTAACATAAAGTAGAATGGTGAGACTTAGAGCATCTGGAGAGGGTCCTTTACATGTAAATGATAATAACTCTCTTTTTGATCCTAACCAATTTGCTGCTAAGTAAGCAACAAAGTTGGATTAGATTCTTGCAGCCATGACTGAGACTAGAGACCAAATTGTATCCCTCAAATAGGAAATTCCTCAAGAGAAAATACCTGAGGAAGTGCCTTAGGATGTGATAGCATGTGTAGCTATACAATTAGATAGGGATATGAAAAAGGTGACTCCACTTAATTTTGATGGAACCATTATGGGAGATAAAGCTAAAACATGATTGACTGAGATGGAAAACTATTTGAGATTTGAATCTACTCCAAGGTCCCCAAAGTAGTTTGGGAAACATACCAGTTGGCTAGAGAAGTAGCTACATGGTGGGCCAACAAGAATTTTGAAATGAATCTTAACTCGAACACCACTACATGGAAGCATTTTATGACACTATTTAGATCATGGTGGCTTCCATAGTTATATTTTAACCAAAAGCTTATAGATTTTTATAATCTAAAGCAAGGAGACCTATCAATGTATGAGTCCTAGGAATAGTTCACCAAGCTTCTAAAATATGTACCTTAGTATCAAGAAGATGACAGGTTCAAGATTAAGAAGTTCATCATGGGATTAAAACCCTAAATTGGTGGAGAGGTGGATGTTCATGGACTATGTACCATGGACCAAGTATTTGAAAAGGTAGTCAAACAAGAACAAAAGTTAAAATCTCTTGCTCAAGTCAGAGATATGTTTAAGAATTTTGTAAGTTCTAAGCTAACTTTCAAAAAGAAGAATTGGAAGCAGAGGAGTGGAGACTCCAAGAGTCAGTTCAAGAGTCAAAATACCCGATTTAATAGTGGTTTAGGTAATAGGAAAAAAGGTAATGGTTTCAAAGGTGTTTTTAAGGGAAACCAATAGTCTGCTAAGAAGGAACCACCTACAGGTTGCTTCATTTTTGGAGGTGACCATTTTGTATGTGAGTGTACCCAGGATAAGTTTAGGAACAAAGGATATGATCCTTAGTAAGGAACTTTCTGGAAACGTATTCATACAATAGTTGATAATTAGCAATATCCATTCCAAACTTCACCCATATAATTATCAGGCATTTTATTTGAATATCTAGTTTGTATTTTGATAGATATATGGATTACAAAATGCTTTATATCACATAGAATTATAAAACATTATCTAGAAAATATGGTGTAATAGTCTATACATGGTTGGTATAATATGGGAATGATTCTAAATTCAAAGTGGACAAGTGTTTAGTTGAAGTAGAGATTAGGTTTCACAATAGTATTGGATCTCTATGCAACACCGTTAGGATCATATGATGTGATCCTATGGTTTAATTGGCTTACAAAGAATAATTCCAAAGTTGACAGCTATTCGAAGAAGGTTGAATGTCTAGATGATTTTGGAAATTAGACACTAATTCAAGATGAGAAAGAGAGTTAAGGCTTTGGCATATTTATATAATGCAACTCAAGAAGGCTCAAAGAAAAGGATGCCAAGAATTTATCATCAAGATAAATGAAATGGAGGAATATAAGGAACCATCAATTGAATATTACCCTTTCCTTAGGAATTTTATTGATGTATTTACATAGGAATTACCAGGATTGCCTCTTAAATGAGAGTTTTATTTCTCTATTAATATCATACTAGGATTAGAACCTCAGTCTAAGGAACTATATAGATGACAACCATCAAATCGGTTGAATTAAAGGCACAACTCTAGGAATTATTGTCCAAAGGGTTGTTTAGACCAAGTGTGTCATCATGGGGTACACCGATTGTCTTTATCAATAAGAATGATGGTACTCTTAGACTTTACATTAATTATAGAATGTTGAATAAAGTGACTATTAAAAATAAGCATCCACTACCTGAATAGATGATCTTTTCGATCAGATGCAACGAGTAATGATATTTTATAAGATTGATATCATAGTAAGATATCATCAGTTAAGGATAAAATATGAGGATATTCTAAATATGGAATTTAGAAGTCGATATGGGCATTACAAGTTTATAATTTTAACATTTGGGTTGATAAATACTTTTGTAGCATTCATGAATCTCATGAACCATGTGTTTAGATATTATCTAGATCATTTTATTTTGGTATATTTAGAAGACATTATTATATATTATAAGGATGAATAAAAGCATCTTCAATATCTAAAACTAATTTTGCAATGGTTACAAAACCACAAGTTGTATGAAAAGTTATCCAAGTGTGTATTTTTCCAAAATAAAGTGCAATATCTAAGACATATTATCTTAGTGGATTGTATTTTAGTAGATACATATAAGATAAGATCCATTATAGAGTGGCCAACACCAAGGGATGTCTATGAGGTGAGGCATTTCATGGGATTGGTGGGCTATTGTAGGAAATCCATTCTAATTTTTTCTAAGATAACTAATTCGATTACCTCTCTATAGCATAAGAATCAAAGTTTTATATAGCTAGATAAATGTGAAGTAGCTTTCTAGGAATTGAAAAAAAGGATTCAACATTAGTTATAGGAGTTCCCAATCCCAATGGTCAATTTCAATGATAAAAAATGCATCAAGATATGGATTATGAGGAGTCTTTATGCAAGATGGTGTAGTAGTATCATATGAATCAAGGAAGTTGAAGCCTTCTGAGGTTAACTATGCCCCTCATGACCTTGAACTTACATCAATTATGCATGCCTTTCAAGTTTAGAGACATTATTTGTTGGTAAAATCATTTGATCTCAATACTAATAACTTGGGACTCAACTATATATTCACCCAACCAAATCTAAATGCTCATCAGAGATCCTGGTTAGAATTTTTGTCTTAGTATGACTTTGATATTAATTACATCAAAGGAAAAAAAAATATATTAGCTAATGCTTTAGGTTATAGAAGGTACATAGTAGTTATGTCTACTATTAGGAGTACTTTCAAGGATCAAGTGATTAAATTCTCTCTAAGAGATGAATTCTATGATCAAGTCAGAAAAACATTATCTGAGAATGCTCAAAATCCTAAATATAAAGGATATATAATAGAGAATGATGGTTTTCTACATTACAATGTTAGGATGTATGTGACAGATTGAGATAATCTAAGGATAATAGTACTAAAGGAACTACACATGCCCTATATTCAAGACATCCAAGAGTAACCAAGATCATGGAAGATCTTAGACCACTTTATTTCTAGAAATAAATCAAGAAGTATGAATTAGACATTATGTCACATTATTTGGAATGTCAGTGTGTGAAATCTAAATATGTACATTTGATATGATTGTTGAATCCACATGACATACTAGAATAGAAGTGGTAGGTGATCAGTATGGACTTTGTCCAAAGTTTATTATTGTCATAAAACAAGCACGGCATTATCTTGGTTGTAGTTGATAGACTAACCAAGGTAGCACATTTTATACCAAGTAATTTGATAGATGATGCACCTACTCTTACAAAGAGATTCATAAAGGAAGTGTATAAATTGCATGGATTTATAGAGAAGATCATTTCAAATTGTGATCCAAATATGACTTTTAAGTTTTGGTTAACTTTGAATTCAGATTTGGGTATGCAACTAAACTTTAGTACTATATATCACCCATAAACTGATGGTTAAACTAAGTGAGTTAATCAAGTTTTAGAGGATCTTCTTCATATATATTGCATGGATTAGGAATTCAAGTGGGAGGATTATCTTACATTAGTTGAGTTTGATTATAATAACTCGTACCAATCTATTTTAAAGATGGCACCATTTGAAGCATTGTATGGAAGAAGGTGCATGCCACCAATCAGTTAGGATGGGTTGGAAGATAGGGTAGTCTTTAGACCTAAGATGATTTTAAAATGGAATAAATAATCAGATCAATCAAGTAGATATTAGTTGAGGCTAATGATAGGCATAATAGTTATACTAATCTAAAGAGAATAACTAAGAAATTTTTATTAGGTGATAAAGTTTTCTTGTGAGTTAATTCTTATAAGAACTCGATTAAATTTGAGAAGTCATTTAAAATTCACCTAGATATGTGGGACCCTTCAAGGTTTTATATGTGGTCAATCTTGTTGCATATAGGTTTACATTTCCACTAGCCTTAGATATATTACATAATGTCTTCCATGTATTTTATCTTAAAAAGTATTTAGTTGATCCTTCACATGTGCTGGATTAGAATGCTTTAGAAGTTCTGGATACCAGGGTGGTCATGGTAGAACCAATCAAAGTAATTGATACTCACAGACTTCATTTATGTAATAGAGAAGTGTCAAATTGAAATTTTTTATGGGACTAATCCTCTAAGGATAGTACAACTTGGGAGGACTATGATGAGTTCTACAAGCTATTTTCACATTTGTTTGCTTGATTTGATGCTTCATACTATGTTATTTTTTTATTAAATAAAGTTTTTTATTCATAACTATTATTTGAATAAGTGTCATCAGGATGATGACCATCATTAAGGGGGAAGGATGTCACATTCTGATTTCTCACTAAGATAATTTACCTAATTATCCATGGATTATTAGGATTGTTATATTAATAAATTAATTTTTAATTAAGCTATGATTTAATGCTTCATACTATGTTATTTTTTTAATAAATAAAGTTTTTTATTCATAACTATTATTTGAATAAGTGTCATCAGGATGATGACCATCATTAAGGGGGAAGGATGTCACATTCTGATTTCTCACTAAGATATAGGACAATTATATGTTACTTTGATTTTATGATTACATTGCTATGAGTTAACTATATTATATATTCTTTATATTATGATCATGTTGATTTCTAGTTATTACAGTGTTTTATATCATGATGTTATGGACTAACTACTTTCTTATCATGAGTTGGATGCAGGAGAGTTTCATGCCTCAGAGCATGATGGATGGAGAGCATTATTAGATAGGATGATGTAGATGGAAGTGTTGGAGGATGATAGAGAAATGGCTAGAACCCATGCACACACCATGTTAGATAGTCATCATATGCATTGTGTGGACTATTAGCATTAGTAAATTTTTGAAGTTTTCTACATTTAGATAATTGATTATACATGTTAATTATATTTTAGATTAGTTTAATTCTTATGTGGAATTAATATTGTGTGATTGCATTGTGGCTATTATACATATATTTAGTGTATAATGTTTCTATATGATTATGTCATGTTATTGTATTCATGATTATTAATGTTTATGGGAACATAAATTTGCATGAATAATATTAGGTTACTATTGTATATAGACTAACCATAATGTTTTTGAAATATTTTAAAACATTAGCTTGTTATCATATGATATTCAAGAAATATAATTATATGGCTTAAACACCTTAATATATATGGATAATAGAAGACATAGGATAGTCTATATAACATAGTAATAATACAAGGATTATGTTGTTATAATACTATTATGGTTGGTATAATAATTATGTGATATACCCATTTTAGATAAAAGAATATAATAGAATTTATATTAGTCTCATTATCATAAAAATTCATGAGTTTATTATCTTTACTAAGCTATTTAAAAAATATTACATATATCCTATTAAATATCCTATGATCTAAACCTAGTATTTGTCATCATGTGTAGACTATACTAATATTTGAAGTATTAGTTATCATTGTTAATAATTTTAAAAGTGGACATTAGTGTGAATATCTATGGGCATATAACATAGGTAGACCATATAGGAGTTAAAAAAATAAAATAATGATAAATATATTAGGGGAAAGTTCAAGACAGATATTAGGGATTTTTAGGATTAGTCAAAAGGATTTAACTTTGAAATAGTTTGAGATTTAATAGGATAATTTAGATTATGCATGGAATTCTAGTTATGAGCTAACAGTTGTGTTGGGTGAATATTTTGTCAATCAGTGTACTGATAAACAAAATAGATCTGATCAACCACAACAGGAAGATTGGTAAGCCAAATGTGTAGGTTTACCACATCAAAAGGGGACTAATCTCTCCTCTCATCAAGGGGAGGTTCCTTGTAGATATATATATATATATATATAAATATATATATATATATATATATATATATATATATATATATATATATATATATATATATATATATATATATATATATATATATATAGAAAATAACACTCAAGGGTAGGATAAACCATCCATCTCTCTTTTTTCAGAGATGATGTGCACAAATCAAAGGATAAATCTTGATGAAATGATAGAAAACACTCCTCTTCTTTTAGAAGTGTTGTTCAGTAGACAAAAGGAATCTTTCTAGTAATGACAAGTAACTGTAACAGGGTATAGTAACACAGCAGGATGAAATGAGGCACAAAGTCTCCACCTCAACTGCCAAAGAGTGAAATATGAAAAACAATGAGGGCACAAAGTTGTCTCAAGGTCTTTTACACAGAACTAGAAAATAAACACACACTAAAGACAATTATAACAACAAAAAGTCTGAAAGTAACTAGCTTCAGGATACCTTCTTTGTCACCTCCACTAGCTCTACTTGTTAAATTGCATAAACAAGAATACATTTAGGAAATAGACATAAGAACAATCTCCTAGAATGATATAAGCTATAATAGCACAAAGTCTGAAAGTAACTTGCTTTCTGATTTAAACAAAGAAATATGATGAATAATCTGAGCTCAAAGTCTTAGTAATGCCTTTTAATTTGGGTAGAGTTTTGTTTCTGATAATAGAGATATATCTCTTTAAAATAATAAGAGAGATTCCAATATATAGCCCTCCAAGAAAGACTTGGGAGTAGTAACACATCATGTTGCATTTAATATATTTTAAATTTTGTCAGGAAGATATGCTAGAATTGGGCGTATTTGCCTATTTGCTTTTATCAATGTAGAGAAATGGGTCACGCCATTGAATGTTTGTGTCCTCCAATGCCCACTTGGTGGTCTACTTCTAGAAACATATTTCATGCATGGATATTTCTAGTCTTCTTCATCATTCCTCCTTTCTTGGCTGTTGAATCAGGTACTTGGTTCAATCAAATGCTACTCTTTGGTCATCTTTCACTGATCTTAATAATTGACACGTGGCACATTCCACTGTAAAATAGATCAAGACACTTGGCAGTATCCATAGGACTCTGAGAGACACTTATTAAAAGAAGCTTTGAAACTTATAAGAAACTCAAGATGTAGATACAGACACTTGTCATGCTTTGTAGAGTTATAACGGGATACATGGCATATTTTGAATGTCTTTTGAGAATCTAGTGGAGGATGACACTTGGCATGCTCTGCTTACTTTAGTAGCTTACTAGGGGCCCACCACAATCCTTAATAAAGAGACCAAAGGAAAAAACTATAGATGTCGACACGTGGTGGCTTCTACTGAGCTTTAGCTTCCTTTTTAAAACATTATAGACTCATTTTAGATTCACATAGACAATGCCACGTGGCACATTCTATTGCTAAAAATTGTGTCTCAATAGATGACACATGGCGGCTTCCACTACAACTTTGTGAGGGACATGTGGTATCTTTTTGGGCTCTTATTTCCTTGGTGGGTTTTCTATTTCGATAGACTTTTCCTTCAGACAAAAAGTCCAAAGGAATTCTTTCAGATAATTTGTTCGAAGGAAATCTCCCCTCACTTTGCTTGTGCTTTCCGTTGGGTCTTTCTTCCCAGGTGAATTCATTCGGACAAAAAGTCTGAAGGATTTTTGCTTTAACCATTTTGTCACAAGAACTTTTTTGAAGGAATTCTTTGTGCCCGCCTTTGCTTGTTGTCTTCTGCAAGGGCACTTGGCTTGGTTCAATGTCCTCCACAAGGGTACTTTTCCTTTGGCTTTACCTTAGTCAACTTTCCACCAATTTTAAGAGGTGACACGTGGTAGCATCCACCGTGCAATAGGTGAGGACACGTGGTAGCATCCACTTAACTTATAGAGGCTTTGGATGACTTTTGAGTGTTCCATAGAAGATGACACATGGTGGCTTTCACTAAACTTATGAAACACTATAGATAAACTTGAGACTCACTTGAATTTATGTAGATGCAAACACTTGTCACTTTTTGCTTATCTTATAAGGGACACATGATGGCTTTCATAGCTTATAGAAACAAAGTAAAATGGGGCTCGATAGATGACACTTGGCAGCATCCACTAGGCTCTGACAGGCTTTTATTTTGGGCTTTTCTTGTCTTAGTCACTTTTGCCATGAAAATCCCCTCCACAAGGGCACTTGTCTCTTCAACTTTGGGGCACTCTTTTGAACCTATCACTTGAACTGACTAATTGAACCAACTTTGGTTCAATGGTTTAATAGTTCATTCCTTCGATTCTATTTATTCAATTGACCGCTTGAACCAAGCTCTTTGAAATAAACCATGTTGAACCAATCGCTTTGAACCTATTGATCAAAGTGTTTAACTCTTGAAGCTTGTTGACGTCATTGAACCTTTAAACCCGTTGAACCTTTGAACCCCTTTTTAGAAGTGGGGTTCAATGGTTCAATGGTTCAATCCTTCTTTGAGGCTTGCCGATGAACATTTTTGGTTGAACCAAGGCATTGAACCAACCTCGAAAGCATCTAAGTGTTGAGGAAACTTGTTCTTTTGATTGAACTCACCTGTAAAAGCCTTTAAACTTGTTGAACTTGTTAGTCCTTTAACTAAAAAAGTTTGAATAGTTCCCAATTTTGAAGTTTAGAATAATTTTTTGAAATGGGAAGAGAATTTTGTCTTGAAGGACCAAAATAGCTTATATGTTGTCCCAAAAATGAGTGACATGTTTTGGGTACAACAACTACCTCCAGTTGGGGAACTTCCATCTATTGCAAAGAATTGAAGGGAGTAAAATATAGAATCTCCAGTGTCTTCATGTGTGCCATTGGGCTACGGAGTCATGTTACTCAAAAATGAAAGGTGTCAAAAATGAAAACAAACAAAACAAAATAGAACTAAAAACTATACAAATATACATATGTACAGATGAAATGATCTAGTACAACAAAAATTGAAGTGTTTCAGATGCTGTCCACTATGAGGTAGCGAAAAGAGCGTGCCATCTTGATACTTCAGCAAGAAGCTGTTTTCACCATTGTGCTGATGGATAATAAATGGGCCCCTCCAAAGGGAGTCAAACTTTCCATGCATCCCCTTTGGTTATTTCCTCTTGTCCCACAAAAAGACTTGATCTCCAACTTGGAAATCATAGTTTTTTGCCTTCTGGTCAAAGAGTTTCTTCACCAGACTTTGATGGGAAGTAATTCGATCTACCACCATAGTTCTCTACTCATCCAACTCAGTGTTGAGGTGTGGAGCTAAAAGCTTCACCAAGTGAGTGGTTTACAGAAGTTGCAGGTTTACACAGTCACCGACGTCAGTCAGGAGTAACCGATGTCGGTCAGGAGTAGACCAAGAGATGCTGGCATTGACAGGAATCGACCGACGTCAGTCATAGGCAAACAGGCAGAAACTGACGTCGGTTATCGATACGTCCATAAAGCTATTTCCATGGATAGAACAAAGTGTTTGCATGTTAGGATTAAGTGATAGTCTTAAGTCCGCATCTCTATTATTAGTGAGACTATTTAGAGCCCTTGATTAGGAGGTGCATCTGATGGCTGTAGTTATATGCTCATGTTTCCTAATTATTATATAATAGGATAGATCTTCTTAGCTTATTGTATGAGTAGAATGTTGAATAGTACAGAATTGTATATGTGAATCAATCCAGGTTGTTGAAGTTGATTGTAATTGAGAGAGAGAGCTCTTGAGGGAAAGAGATCTAGAGAGAGATCTGTACATCTGAGAGAGGTGTGGAAGAAAAGAAGTTTCTTTAATTGTATTCCTTTTGTAAAGAGTTTAATACAAGTTTTCAGGGTGGTTTCTTGTATCTCTTATTGTTTGCTATTATCTGATTCTAGTTACTTATCTTTCTGGTTTAATTCTACATTTATTTCTTTCATAAGTGTAATCAACATTTTTGGTTGATCCCCAACAAGTGGTATCAGAGCTCAGGTTCACTAACAGGTGGTTCAGATCTGTGTAGTGTGTATTGATTACAGGGTACTCACAAGGGTTTCTGCAGGGATTTTTGTTTGAGTGGGAGAAGCAATGGTAGAAGAAAGTAAACTGAGAATAGAGAAGTTTAATGGCAAGAATTATCAATATTAGAGAATGTACATAGAAGATTATCTGTATCAGAAAGATCTATACTTACCATTAGGTGGAATTGCAAAGAAGCCCATAAACATGGATGATGAAGAATGGGAAGTTCTTGATAGAAAGGCTCTGGGGTCTATAAGACTGAGTCTGGCATCTACTATGATATCTAATTTATCACAGACAAAGTCTATAGTAGAGTTAATGACTACTTTAGAAAATTTGTATGAAAAACCCTCAGCTTCTAATAAGGTATATCTTATGAAGCAGTTATTTAATTTGCAAATGCAGGAAGGTGGATCTGTATCTAATCATCTAAATGATTTCCATGGAATTGTAAATCAATTAAGTTCAGTCAAAATAGTGTTTGATGATGAAATTAAAGCTCTATTAATCTTATGTTCTTTGCCTAAAAGCTGGCATAGCTTAGTAATGGTAGTTAGTAATACTGCATCTGCTTTAAATATTTTAAAAGTAGAGGATGTTGTTAGTGTGATCTTGAATGAAGAAATTTGCAGGAAAAGCACAGAGGAAACATCAGGGAATGCTTTAAGTTTTGAGAGTAGGGGAGGGAAAAAAGAGAAGAGCAAGAAAGGGAGATCAAGGTCTAAGTCAAAGATGAGAGATAGATCCAAATCCAGAAATGGCAGAAAGCCACAATGCTGGAATTGTGAAAAGATAGGGCACATAAGCAGAGATTGCTAGTCAAAGCCTAAGGAGGACAATCAACATGAAGGAAAAGAAGAAGCAAAGGTTGTAGGTATTGCACAAGATGCTCTTATATTCTCTTTGCATAATAATATAGAATCTTGGGTGTTAGATTCTGTTGCATCTTTTCATGCTACCCCTAATAGAGAATATTTTAGTGACTATGTCCATGGAGATTTTGGAATAGTGTATTTAGGGGATGATGAGCCTTATAAAATTATTGGCAAAGGAAAAGTGCAGCTAAAAATTCAAAATGGCAACACATGGGTGTTGAGAGACGTCATGCATGTTCCCAGCTTGAAGAGGAATTTGATTTTTGCAGGAAAGTTAGGGGATGAGGGTTGTACAGTAACTCTCACAGCTGAATCTTGGAAGGTGACCAAGGGTGCACTTGTAATGGCTAGAGGTAAGAGAGTAGGTACTCTCTATTTATGTAATTGTGTTACTAACAATTCTTCTTCTATATTATCTACTTCAGATGTGGATGCAAAGTTGTGGCACTCAAGGCTTGGCCACATGAGTGAGAAGGGAATGTACATTCTTAAGTCAAAAGGTAAGCTTTTAGATTTGAAAAGCATAGATCTAGATTTTTGTGAGCACTGTGTTTTTGGGAAATAGAAAAGAGTGAGTTTTATCAAGACTGAGTCAACAAAGAAGAAGCATAAGTTGCATCTTGTTCACACAGACGTGTGGGGACCAGCTCAGGTTGCTTCTATTAGAGGATCATAGTACTATGTTTCATTCATAGATGATGCTACAAGAAAGGTATGGGTCTATTGTATTAAGAAGAAATTTGATGTATTTGAGACTTTTAAGATTTGGAAAGCTATGGTTGAGAATGAAACAGGCAGAAGATTGAAGTGCCTGAGATCTGATAATGGTGGTGAGTTTCACAGCTATAAGTTCAACTGGTATTGTTATATGCATGGAATCTGCAGGCAAAGGATGGTTCCAAGGAAACCTCAGCAAAATGGAGTTGCTAAAAGGATGAATAGAACAATAATGGAGCATGCAAGGTGTATGAGATTACATGCTGGTTTGCCCTTAGAGTTTTGGGCAGAAACTGTTGATACTGCAGTGTACCTAATTAACAGAGGACCCTCTATAGCTCTGGATGGTGGAATTCTAGAAGAGGCATGGATAGGTAAAAAGGTAGATCTCTTATTTCTCAAAGTTTTTAGTTGTGAAGCCTTCATGCACGTTGATAAGGAAAATAGAAAGAAGCTGGATGCTAAGTCTATGAGGTGCACATTTATTGGCTATGGCTCTGATGATTTTAGATTCAAGTTTTGGAATCTAGGAACTAACAAGATAATTAGGAGCCGTGATGTTGTTTTCAATGAAAAAGTGATGTATAGTGATCAGCTGAAGAAGCTGAATCAATCTGGGCAGAGTAATGGAGAATTGGACAAGGTGATGGTCTAAAATGAGCTCACAAGAAAAATTAATCACAAACAGGAAAACATAGAGACCGACATCGGCCAAGCAGGAACCGATGTCGACAGAATAGAAACTAATGTCGGTCACACAGTGACCAATGTCAGCAAGGAAGGACCGACGTCGGCCAGGGAGAACTGATGCCGGCCAGTTACAGGTCTGGAAGTGACTGAGGTCGGTCACTGTCAGAGAATTTAGGCAGACAACGTGTTGTGAATGAGTCTCAGACGCCCATCAGGAGGTCAAAAAGGGTAAGTAAACCTCCAATTCGATATTTATCTTCATTATTCTATTTATTGCTTATTGATGGTGGAAAACCAGAGAGTTTTGAAGAAGCAATATAGGTAAAATCCAAGAATCAGTGGGAGCATGGCATGGTTGAGGAAATGGAGTCCTTGAAAGAGAACCAAACATGGGATTTGGTTGAGTTGCCAGCAGGAAAGAAGACACTAAAGAACGGATGGACCTATAGATTGAAGGAAGGTGAGAACGGACAGATGAGATATAAGGCTAGGTTGGTAGTGAAAGGATTTGCACAAAAACTAAGTATTGATTTTGGTGAGATTTTTTCTCCTATTGTTAAAATAACTTCTATATAGACTGTATTGTCTTTAGTTGCTATTGAGGATTTGCATCTTGAGCAGCTAGATGTTAAGACAGCGTTTCTTCATGGAGATTTGGATGAAGAAATATATATGGATCAGCCAGAAGGATTTTAGGTCAAAGGTAAGGAGAAGTTAGTGTGCAAATTGAAGAAAAGCTTGTATGGCCTCAAGCAAGCTCCTAGACAATGGTATTTGAGATTTAACAGGTTTATGACTGAGCATGGCTATAGTAGGTGTCAATCTGACCATTGTGTGTATTTTAAGAGATTGGATAATGGTAGATATATTATTTTATAGTTGTATGTAGATGATATGCTAGTTACAGGATCACACATGCAGGATATCTCTGAGCTTAAGGTGAAATTAGCTCACATGTTTGCCATGAAGGATTTGGGAGCAGCAAAGAAAATCCTTGGCATGAGTATTAAGAGAGATAGGAAAAATCACAGGTTGGTTTTGTCTCAAGAGGATTACGTGAACAAGGTGTTGAAATGGTTCAATATGCAAGATGCAAAATCGGTAAGCACACCTTTAGCTGGACATTTCAAATTGAGTAAAGAACAATGTCCTAATTCACATGATGAGGTAAAGTACATGAGTAGAGTTCCATATTCTTCCATAGTAGGGAGTTTAATGTATGTAATGGTTTGTACTAGATCAGATATTGCCCAAGCAGTGGGAGTTGTAAGTAAGTATATGGCCAATCCAGGAAAGGAACACTGGAAAGCAGTTCAGTGGATCTTTAGATATCTGAGAGGAACCAACAGTAGGCATTTGTGCTATGGAGGTTTAGATACTTCTCTACATGGTTATGTGGATTCAGATATGGCAGGTGATTTGGATGGCAGAAGGAACACCATAGGTTATGTTTTCACTGTTGGTGGAACAGCAGTTAGCTAGATATAAAAGTTGCAGAAGGTTGTTGCCTTGTCAACTACAGAAGTAGAGTATATTGCAGTCACAGAGGCTAGCAAAGAGATGATATGGATGACACGGTTCATGGAAGAGCTTGGAAAGGAGTAAGAGAGTTGCAGATTATACAGTGATAGTCAGAGTGCAATTCATTTGGCTAAGAATTCAGCCTTTCATTCAAGAACAAAGCATATATAGCTTAGGTACCACTTCATAAGACAGGTATTGGAGGATGGTGAGTTGAAGCTAGAGAAGATCCATACAGATAAGAACCCTGCTGATATGTTAACCAAGCTAGTTACAAAGGATAAGTTGAATCTTTATTCAACTTCTGTTGGTCTTCATGATTGAGTTGAAGATGGAGGAGCTAGAAGATGTTGCTGTATAGGTACTGGTGCAGCTATTTATCTCTAAGTGGGAGATTGTTGAGGTGTGGAGCTAAAAGCTTCACCAAGTGAGTGGATTGTAGAAGTTACAGGTTTACATAGTCACCAGCATTGGTCAGGAGTGACCGATGTCAGTCAGGAGCAGACCAGGGGATGCCGGTGTCGGTAAGAATCAACCGACGTCGGTCACAAGCAAATAGGCAAGAACTGACATCGGTTACCTGTGCATCTAGAAAGCTATTTTTGTGGATAGAACATAGTGTTTGCATGTTAGGATTAAGTGATAGTCTTAAGTCTGCATCTCTATTATTAGTAAGACTGTTTAGAGCCCTTGATTAGGAGGTGCATCTGATGGCTGTAGTTGTATGCTCATGTTTCTTAATTATTATATAATAGGATAGATCTTCTTAGCTTATTGTATGAGTAGAATGTTGAATAGTACAAAATTGTATATGTGAATCAATCCAGGTTGTTGGAGTTGATTGTAATTGAGAGAGAAAGCTCTTGAGGGAAAGAGATCTAGAGAGAGATCTGTGCATCTGAGAGAGGTGTGGAAGAAAAGAAGTTTCTTCAATTGTATTCCTTCTATAAAGAGTTTAATACAAGTTTTTAGGGTGGTTTATTGTATCTCTTATTGTTTGCTATTATCTGATTCTAGTTACTTATCTTTCTGGTTTAATTCTGCATTTATTTCTTTCATAAGTGTAATCAACATTGTTGGTTGATCCCCAACACTCAGTCAGGCACATGATCCTCTTATCAAGGGGATTTTCATATGTTTGATCTTCAATTTCCTTAGCCAATTTTAATGCTGGCAATTCCAAAGTGATTAGTATCTCAATATTGATACCATAAAAAAGTTGGAAATGAGACATACCAATTGCTCTCTTTAATGTAATTATGTCTACCCATAGAGCATCAACCAATGCTTTATGCCACATCCTTTGGTTGTCATCTACCAAATTTTTGATGATAGTCACCAGGTTCTTATTACTTGATTCAGCTTGCCCATTCCCTTATGGAAAGTAATCAAAAGAATGGGAGAGTGTAATCTCATAGTAGAAATAGAATTGTGTAATCTCCTGGGAAGTGAAACAAGCTGCATTGTTAGTAATAATCTTGGTTGGGACTCTAAACTTGGAAATGATATTCTCCTTGAGAAAATTTCACACTATTTTTGAAGTGGCATGTTTGGTTGGGATAACTTCTACCCACTTGGTGAAGTAGTCAGTTGCTGTAAGGACATAATCATGTCCAACACTTGAAGATGGGTTTATAGCTCTAATAAAATCAATTCTCGATTGCTGGAATGGTTCCTTTATGATCACTGGCTTGAGAGGCAGGGTAGCTAACTTGGGTCTTCCAACAAACTACTGGCAGAGCTCACATTTCCTTACCCATTTATATGCATCTTGAAAAAGAGTTGGCTAGTAATACTTGGCTCGCAGAATCTTGTGGGTAGTCATAGAAGCAAAAAAATGTCCTCCATAGGCTAGATTATGGATGGATTTCAAAAGTTGGCTTTGCTACTCTTTATATACATAGCAAAGAAATACTCCATCAAGGCTCCTCTTGTACAGGCCATTGTCTCAAATGAAAAAATTGGTAGCCTTCAATTTGATAGTCCTCCTTTCTTTGTAAGATAAGTGAGCAAGACATTCACCATAATTAAGGAAATGAACAATACCTGAATACCACTCATTCATAGTAGAGACAAAGAGGACTATCGGTGTGTCTTCCACCTCTGCTTCTTCATGCTCTATTTTTTTGGTTTATTATCAACAATTAATTGGCATAGACCTTTTCCCCATACCAGCATTGTTGGCTTGATGTCTAAATCAAACTCCTAGATCTTTGAAATATAATTGCCTCTTTTCATCCCCAACTCTTGTTGAGTTAATATGGGCTTGATTATGGTGTCAGGAACCAAGGCATTAGTGTGTGAATTTAGGATGTAGAATAGGAAATGCTTGACTACCCTCACCACTGCATAAGCATGCTTCTCTACATTTGAGTACTTCTGCTCATGAGCTTTGAGAGGGTAGCTCATGAAAAAAATGGGAGATTCCATACCTTCTTTATTCTGTTGAACCAAAATTGCTGAAAGCATGTGTTCAGAAGCATAACTATATATGGTGAACTCTTTGTTGTAGTCTAGACAAACCAAAGTTGGGGCATGGGCAATGGTAGTCTTGATATCCTCAAATTCTAACTTGCCTTCTTTAGTCTGATGTTTACAATGTGTCGAGTCTTCTCAACAAACTCAGGGATGAACCTTCGTAAGAAATTCACCTTTATGAAGAAAGAGTGAACAACGGTTTTACTTGTAGGCAAGGTAAACTCTTGTATAGACTTGACTCTATCTGAGTCAATATTTATACCTTCTTTGGACACAATGTGCCTGAGAAGTTTCCCATCTATTACTCTAAAAATGGACTTCTTGGGGTTCAAGGAAATGCCATTCTGACGGTAGCACTCCAACAATTGTTGAAAATGGCATAAATGATCAGAATGATGTTTAGAAAAGATGGTCAAGTCATCAAGGTATAACACAATGAACTTACCCATCTCATCCTTGAAAGCAAGGTCCATTGCTCTTTGAAAGGTGGCACCAGCATTTATCAAGCCAAAAGACATTCTTCTATATACAAACGTGCCCCAAGGTGTGGTGAAGGTAGTCTTGTGTTGGTCTACTTCACCAAATTCAATCTGATTATATCCTGAGAAGCCATCTAACATTGATAACATCTCTAAATTAGTCACTGTCTAAAGTACTTGATCCATGATTGGCAAAGGATAGTTATCCTTCAAAGATGACTGATTTAGATTCCTAAAATTGACACATATGCAAATTTTGCCATTCTTCTTCCTTACAGGCACTATGTTTGCAATCCATGTGAAATAATGGATTAGGAAAATGATTCTAGAATTTAACATTTTTTATATCTAAGACAAAATAGTACCTGATATCTTCAGATTTTATTGTCTAGATTTTTGCTTATAAGGCACTAAGTCAGCCTTGAGAGGAATGTCATGGCAAATTTTATCAGGATTGAGAGACTTCAGGTCATCATAGGAGTATGCTTAGACATCCATGTATTGGTATAGTAGAGAAGTGAACTTAAATCTCTCCTCAGGAGTGTAACACTTTCCAATGTTTACCATTTTAGGATTTTCCTTAGTAGTCAGATTTATTTGATCAAATCCCTGAGAGGAGCTTGAATCTGTTTGTTGCTATTTGATGAATCTATCATGTTTGTCAAATAGCTTCTCAAGATAAACAAGGCCTTTGGAAATTTTATTCCCTTTGAGTTGTAAGAATTCTTCATTTACATTTGAAATTGATTCAGGGGCTGGTTCACACTTCTAAGGTTCACTGCCTTCAAAATGCAGTTGTTCAAAGCTATCTTTTCATTCCAGGAAGGCAATGATTTGGTGATCATCATTGAATACTTGCCAATGATCAACATTGTCAGGCACACTTGGTCTAAAGACCAGCTCAATAGTGTACTTGTCTTCTTTGAAGCTTGAGTGAGGGACTAAGAGAGTTGCTAAAATAGCAAGTGCATCAACTCTGTCATTGGATTCCCTAGGTATGGCAGAGATGTTGAAAGCATCAAATCTTTCAATTTTGTCTCAGACTAGATTACGGTAATGGTGTAATCTTTCATTCTTGGTTTGGTACAAGTTCTTTACTTGACAAACCACCAGTTTAGCATCCCTTTTGGCATGAAAGATTTTGATGCCTTTGTCTCGAGCTACCTTCAATCCAAGTAATAGAGATTCGTACTCAGCTATGTTATTGGTGTTGCTAAACTATAACTTATATGAGTAGGGCAAAATATCTCCTTGAAGAGATATCAATACAATACCAAATCTTGAATCGATAGAGGAGCAACTACCATCAAATTCCAGAGTCCATACCTTATTATACATTGATTTTTCTTTAGATTTTCCTTTATTAGAGAGGGAAGATCCTTCTCCATCTATATTACAACCTACCAATTTTTCTGTTGTTCTAGCTAAAATAATTTTTGGATTGACACTTTCAAGAGCTTTATCAGATGTTTCATGAACTTCATTTGTAAATAGAAAATAGTTAATCATGCCTAGAGACTCAAACAAAATTTGAGCTTCAAGGGCTGATGTTTGAGTAACAATATATTTTGATTCCTTTTTAAGAAGCAGCCTTTGCATGATGCCTTTGACAAGGATCCTTGCTCCAGATAGGTCCATGCTCAATTCTCCACCAACATCCTTGCATAAATTTTGCCCCAGAAGAATGCCGTAGGATGCTAGGACATCAACCACCAAAATTATCATCTTGATTCTTTTGTCTAAAAAGGCTGCAAATGCGAATTGGGCATCTTTGATTTGTCCCAGCAATGGTACTTGTTTATTCTCCATGGAGAAACATCTACCAAATGTTTTGGTCAGTGTGAGATCAAGAGATTCTACTACTTTGGTAGGCATGCCATTGTCTGAAGTTCCAGAATCAATGATGTAATTGCTCAACTTGTGACCATTTATCAATAGGGAAACATAGAAAGGCTCTATTTTCCTAGGGGTAGTAGGAGGAGTAATGACAAGATCATTTGGGATGGGAATGTTCTTTGGAGAATCATGAGTTACCTTCTTATCCTCTTGTCCTATAGGGATGACCTTATTTTTCACACACTCAACTAACCTATCCAACTGATCAAGATTGGATTGTAAATATTCAAACTCAGTCATTTGAATTTTGGTTTTCTTGACATGATCAATTATGTCAAATGACTGAATAGGACTAGGAATAGAAGAAGGTAATTTGACCTTCTAGTTTGTAGGGGGGAAGGACTGATTTGTGAAATTGAAGTTAAAGGTGAAGGTGAAATTGATGTACTTACCTTTTTGGTGATCACTGAGTCCTTTGGCTGGAAAGGTAGAGAGATTCCACATTTAGCAATTGAAATTGCTGGTTGAGGTTTCTCTTCTATTGTCCCTTTATCAGCTTGTTGGGCTGACTATTTTTTGGATTGTGTGAACACAACATATGATCCATCAAACACTTCTCCTTTAAAACTGGTTTCATCTGATAGTTCAGGAAACCAATGTTGGAGTCGCTAGCTGATTCTTCTTAGTTTTCTACAAGGAGACCAACATCATTTTATTGACTCAATTCAGGTTAGAAAGAGAAATTTGATTCTGCTTCAAGATATCCCACTGCTAAATTGGCTAGGGGTGCTTCAATGGCAAGTTTCCCTTATGAGGGAAGAAGATGATTTAACTGCCCTTGATTCCTAGCAGCATTGCCCTGATATGACTAATTTGGAAATGTCCTCCTTGGCATATCTCTATATGAAGGAGCAGAAGACATTCCTTGTGCCATTTGCTTTTTGAGAGCAAATAACTCATTTGCCAACTTCTACACCATTGGATCAGTGGTGCCTGTAGATGGATATTCAAAGGATGATGAGGGTTTATTTCTATTAGGATCTCTTCTTATCTTCCCTGCCAAGATGAGATCATATTCTACCTCAGTGGCCAAATCTTGAGCTGTAGTAAGGTCTATTTAACCAACACATCTCAACAGGAAACTCACTTCAGGTAGCTAAGAATTAATGAAGAAACATTTGAGATTCTCAGTTGTAGGTCGAGCAATCATAGGGATCCTATTCCTTGATTTTTCAAACTTGGCTATGAAGTCCCTCATTGGTTCATGAGGTTCCTTCTTCATGTATGTCAGCTGATCCAGAAGGGCATGCACATCTTCTATAGGTTTGAATCTGGCTTCAAACTTGGCTTTGAGGGTGTTCCAGTCAGTTACTGACTGAGCCTACAAATGATAAAACCAATCTACAGTAGCACCTTGTAATATTTATACAAATAGTTTGACTACCACATCTTCAAATTCCACTCTAATTACACCATAGGCTATGCTAAAGGCTGTAATATGTTCATCAGAATGGACTTTCCCATCACCATAGAACTTGGAGAAATTCTTCCTCAAACTACGTGGAAGTTCATGTAGAGGTGGAGTAAGATTAAGTGGACCAAAAGAATTACCCTAGGGGCCTTGAACTACCATTATATGACTTTGAAAAGGAGGAATAAAAAATCTTAGATGGGTAATTATTGGCAAAGCTTTATCAACAATAGAAGTGGATGCCTTGCCTGGTAACAAAGACCTGACTTTAGTAGGAGGAAAGCTCTTAGTTCATTAGAGGTGAGATGGTGAAGAAGACAAATCAAAATTACTTTGTTGTACCAACTAGAATATAGGGTCAAAAATACCTTTAGCCCTTTGGCTTTGTGTATACCTTAGATCTACCAGATTGTGAAACAAAAATGGGAAAGAACTGACCTTGCTTTAGCTTGAAGCTTGAGGCTTTAAACTATGCATTCTTTGTCAATGGATCTGGTTTGTAGACCAGATTATATAATAGAAATGGATAAAGATGATAAGGATATAAATATAATAGGTAAGACACAGGTGATGTTTCAATCTGAAGATTGAGGATCCAAATTGCACAAATTATTGGTGTCCCCAGCGGAGTTGCCAAAAATTGTTGGGTGAATATTTTGTCAATCAGCATACTGATAAACAAAATAGGTCTGATCAAATATAGCAGGTAGATTGGTCAACCAAATGTGTAGGTTTACCACATCAAAAGGGGACTAATATCTCCTCTCATCAAGGGGAGGTTCTTTGTAGATATGCAAGAGCTATATACTATATATGTAAATAGAAAATAACACTCAAGGGTAAGATAAACCATCCATCTCTCTTTTTTTAGAGATGATGTGCACAAATCAAAAGAGAAATCCTAATGAAATGACAAAAAACACTCCTCTTATTTTAGAAGTGTTGTTTAGCAGACAAAAGGAATCTTTCTGGTGATGACAAGTAACTGTAACATGGTATAATAACACAGTAGGATGAAATGAGGCACAAAGTCTCCACCTTAACTGCCAAAGAATGAAATACAAAAAAAATGAGGGCACAAAGTCATCTCAAGGTCTTTTACATAGAAATAGAAAATAAACACACACTAAAGATAATTATAATAGCATAAAGTCTGAAATTAACTAGCTTCAGGATACCTTTTTTGTCACCTCCACTAGCTCTGCTTGTTAAATTGCATAAACAAGAATATATTTAGGAAATAGACATAAGAACAATCTCATAGAATGATACAAGCTATAACAACACAAATGTTGAAAGTAACTTGCTTTTTGATTTAAACAAAGAAATATGATGAACAATCTGAGCTCAAAGTCTCAGTAATGCCTTTAATTTGGACAGAGTTTTGTTTTTGATAACAGAGATATATCTCTCTAAAACAATAGGAGAGAGTCCAATATGTAGCCCTCCAAGAAAGACTTGGGAGTAGTAACACGTCATGTTTCATTCAATATATTTTAAATTATGTCAAGAAGATATGCTGGAATCGAGCGTATTTGCCTATTTACTTTTCTCAATGCAGAGAAATGGGTCACACCATTAAATGTTTGTGTCCTCCAATGTCCACTTGCTAGTCTACTTCTAAAAACATATTTTATGCATGGATATTTCAGGTCTTCTTCATTGTTCCTCCTTTCTTGGTTGTTGAATCGGGTCCTTGGTTTAATTGGATCCTACTCTTTGGTCACCTTTCATTGATCTTAACAATTGACCGTGGCACGTTCCACTACAAAATAGATCGAGACACTTGGTAGTATCCATGGGAATCTAAGAGATGCTTATTGAAATGAGCTTTGAAACTTATAAGAAACTCAAGATGTGAATACAGACACATGTCATGCTCTACAGAGTTATAATGGGATATGTGTCATATTTTGAATGTCTTTTGAGAATCCCATAGAGGATGACACTTGGTCCACTCTGATTACTTCAGTAGCTTACTAGGGGCCCACCAGAGTCCTTAATTAATAAAGAGACCAAAAGAAGAAACTTTGGATGTCAACACGTGGGAGCTTTTGCTGAGCTTTAGCTTCCCTTTTGAAACATTCTAGACTCATTTTATATTCATGTGGATGATGCCATGTGGCAGGTTCTGCTACTAGAAACCGTGTCTCGGTAGATGACATGTGGTAGCTTCCACTGCAACTTTATGAGAGACATGTGGTAGCTTTTCTAGCTCTTATTTCCTCGATGGGTTTTTTGTTTCAGTGGACTTTTCCTTTGGACAAAAAGTTTGAAGGAATTCTTTTAGACAATTTGTTTGAAGGAAATCTCCCCTCGCTTTGCTTGTGCTTTTTTTGGGTCTTTCTTCCTCGGTGAATTCCTTCAGACAAAAAGTCTGAAGGATTTTTGCTTTAACCATTTTGCCATGGGAACTTTTTTGAAGGAATTCCTTGTGTCTGCCTTTGCTTGTTATCCTTTGCAAGGGCACTTGACTTAGTTCAATGTCTTCTGCAAGGGTACTTTTCTTTTAGCTTTGCCTTAGTCAAATTTCTACTAATTTCAATAGGTGACACATGGCAGCATCCACTGTGCAATAGGCAAGGACACGTGGTAGCATCTGCTTAACTTATAGAAGCTTTGGATGCATTTTGAGTGTCTCACAGAAGATGACATGTGGTGGCTTCCATTAAACTTTAGAAACACTGTAGATACACTTGAGACTCACTTGGACTCATGTGGATGCAGACACTTGTCACATTCTGCTTATCTTACAAGGGACATGTGGTGGCTTCCACAACTTTTAGAAACAATGTAAAATGGGGCTTGGTAGATGATACTTGGCAACATCCACTAGGCTTTGATGGGCTTTTGTTTTGGGCTTTTCTTGCCTTAGTCACTTTTGCCACAAAAATCCCCTCTGCAAGGGCACTTGTCTCTTCGGCTTTGGGGCACTCCTTTGAACTTGTCACTTGAACTGACCGATTGAACCAACTTTGGTTTAATGGTTCAATGGTTCATTCCTTCATTTCTATTTATTCAATTGACCACTTGAAGTAAGATCTTTGAAACAATCTGTGTTGAACCAACTGCTTTAAACCTATTGATTGAATTGTTTAAATCTTGAAGCTTGTTGACGTCATTGAACCTTTAAACTTGATGAACCTTTGAACCCTTTTTTAGAAGCGGGGTTCAATGGTTCAATCCTTATTTGAGGCTTGCTGATGAACATTTTTGGTTAAACCAAGGCATTGAACCAGCCTTGAAAGCATCTAAGTGTTGAGGAAACTTGTTTTTTTGATTGAACTCACCTGTAGAAGCCTTTGAATCTATTGAACCTGTTAGTCCTTTAACTAATTTTTTTTGAATAATTCCCAATTTTGAAGTTTAGAAGAATTTTTTGAAATGGGAAGAGATAATTTTGTCTTGCAAGACCAAAATAGCTTATATGTTGTTCCAAAAATGAGTGATATTTTTTGGGTACAACAAGTTGCATACAAGCTTGAATAGAATAAAGACAGAAAAATTAGGATAAGTGGCGAGTTGAGCAAGATATGGCACAAATAGAGAAGAGAAGAGAAAGAGTAGAGCGAAGGAGAGAGAGATTTTTGGTTCATACAATTTCAAATTGGAAGCTTTTTAAGGTTGATAATGTTATTTTATTATTGCTCATCTCAAAATAATTTTGTATGAAAAAATATCTTTTAGGGTTTTTTGAAAATGGTATACATATTATATGGATACAGGTTTAGCCCCATGGATGGCTCAACCATCCACACAATTAAACTACTATCCCTTAGACCCCTGTGAAATAGATTAGTATTATGTATGGGAAAATAGTAGCGTTTAATGGATTTATTATTGAAATGGTGAATGCCCTAGCTTAGGCAACTTAGAACCTAGACAGATGGTTTGATAGATACAAGGACTGGGTTTTATTATAGAAACTATATTATATACAATATACTTAGTTAGATGGTGGTCAAAATACTGAGTATATTGATATACTGTACAAGTCTAGTGTATGTTTTGATTTAAATGAAGTTGGAGTCAAATAGAAACTTGAACATGTTTACAAATAAATTTTGTATAATATCAATTTGGGTTACCATATATATAAAAGATGAATTTCAAATCAGTGTTGGCATATATACATATTGACTATGTACTTTGTTCATTTGAAATAGTGAATATATATGTGTGGACTGTGTATTCATGTCATTCAAAATAGTGAATATATATGTGTGAACTATGTATTCATGTCAGTTGAAATAGGTTATACATATATATGGATTGTGTGTATAATTAATACATGAAACCATGAGTGTAAATATATATGAATGAACTATAATCATATGTCTTAAACACTACAATAATTTTCATAAACGAACTGTGCACTTTTGTTTTACAAGTTGTGAGAATATATATGAATGGAGAGAGTATGTATTCATAACACAAAAGGTGAGGATATAAGAACTATGTGTTTTCAAATAGTGAGGATATATAAATTGTGTGCATATTCAGCTTTCAAAATAAAGAATATATGTATGCAATCTATATACATATATAAGTTATAATATGGGTTCATATTTCATTATGAAACCTGTAGCATATTTGAAGTCTTTAAGCTTATAAGAATTAATTACAATAAGTTGACTGTGTCAAGCCTGAAAGGATATATGTGAATTGTTTGCATTATTCGAACATGTATACAATTGTGACTAGGTTTATTAGTATATCGTTCTCTATGATTTTGTATTATATATCAATTTGATTTTCTAGATACATATAGAAACTTATAAATATCATAATCATCTAATAAATGAACAAAAATAGAATATAGAAATGTGTGGTTGTTTGTTCATAAAACTCTATTTTCAACAATTAATAATAAGTTATACAAGGTAATAGACCTTGTATGGGTTTTATCATAACCTGATTATGTCTATTAAAAATAAAATAAATGAGTAAAATAGGGAATTGGAAATGTTGGGACCCTATGCTAGACATTGAATGTTATTTCTTGAATAGTTAAAAAGGTTTGTTTAAAACTCATAAAGATCTATAAATAAATGAAATTTGTTGTTAGTGTTATAGAATAGTATTTGTGTATTATAACGTATAAATTATGTGGTATGTATTATGTAAGTTGCATAAATATATGAAATATATCTATATGAAAAACTAGGTACTCATATACATATATAACATATATATAATAGTAAATTGGGAGGTATGCCTATATTTATAGTTCAATGACTATTAAAAATAAGTAATAATATCTTGAGGGATATGAAACAATAATTATATGCATATAATCTCATAAAAACATAAAAGTGATGTAGAAATGAAAGTTTATGACTTGGTTTATGAGTTATTTATTTCTCTAAAATTATTATGACTGGTTGTTTGTGATTCAGTGGTTGTACATATAAATAATAGACCATGATATTATTGTTCATCATAGAATGTACTATATTTTAATTTACATAAAGAAATTAGAAACATGCAGTCTAAGTATATATTTTACACTTTTGGTATAAATTGTACCTATTGTGCTTATTATTTATGTGGTAAATAATATACTAGAGATTCATTCATACATTTGATGGACTAAATGTATTTATTATGATTATTTCTATATTTAGCATGATTTATACCTGATAGTAGGAAATAATCTATATGAATCTATTGGTTATATTTATATTAAACAAAATTTGCATTGTTAGTACTAAATAAGCATTGAGATTGACTTAACTATCTTACTTAGCATCATTAATTCTAGATGAATGTAATCCAATTAAGTGGTGTGTATGAATCTGATTGATCCTAGAGATCAATAATTATTTGAAAAATTTGTCCAAATTAATTTTAGTTAGACATTGTCATTTTATATGTATAATTTACATGTTTGTGTGATATCATCTCATAACATATTTTCTTTATGGTATACACCATGTATTAGAAATCTTACAACACACAGGTACTAGCTTGTCTTTTTAGATTCTTATACCTTCACTATCTACCCATATATAAAGGGGGGTCCATTCCTTGATTGAGGGATTTTGAGGGGGGTCGATGGTCTATGGTTGGTGTGAAAAAACACTCAGATGATGCTCTCCCTCCCCATAATAGTACTTATTGGAGACTACACTTGAGACTCATGCTCTATGGAGCCTTGTATCTAATATTGTATTTATTATTGAGACATAATGCAAATTGAAAAGGTAATTAATTACTCATTTTACATTGATACTAATGGTTGTATTATTGTACCATCCATAGCTAGATTCTATGTAATTACTTTTTATATGCAGTTATGTTTTGTTTCATGTGATGCTAGTGATCAATAAATAATAGATGTTACCTGTTTACTTTATGTTTAACATACTTAGCATGTATACTAAGATCACTAATTTGATTCTCTTGGTGTAATATAATGAAATAATATGTGGAATATAATTTTTAATAAAAAAATATTACATTATTCTAGTAAATCCAAGTGGGAATGTTATAATGGTCTAGTTGAAAACAGGGTCAAGTTATTTTTTATTGCTATTAATGGTCATTCAATGTAGTCTTATTCCTATGTTTAGCGTAGTTAAGGGAAGTTTGAAAAAGTTAAGGTTTGTGTGTGAATTCAAGATAAATATTTTTCTATTAACAAAGAATAAGAATGGTGATTCTCCAAGGAGAAATGTGTGCAAAGCCAAAAAAATAGACTATGGAGCAGAACTAGTAAGTTGATTACATTGAATTTTCAAGAAATTTGGAGAAATTAAGGTAGTTTTGTAAAGATTAAGGTAATTCTCTTGTCTTAGTCTTGTGATATACTTAAAAATAAGACATACTAGGAAAATATTAAGTGTGAAGGTTTATATCATTGGATAAGCATCTTCTAAGTCATTTAACACTCGTGTAATGTCATGACATATGTACTTGACTATAAATCTTTTCCAAAATGTCTTAACATTACTTTTCTAATGTTGGAAGCTATTTGCAACTAACAAAACATAATTTTATAACATAAAAAATGAGATAATGATAAGCTTTCAAGGTAAAATAATATGGGAAACATGTTTTCATGTTGTGCCACCTTTGTACAGATAAGGGAAAGCTTTATGATTATCTATTTCATCATCTCTAATAGTTTTAAAAGGTATAATAAGCAGATTGTTGAAGAAAATAAGTCCATGGAGGTATTTTATAGAGGTTTTATATTTAAAGGAAATGTACAAACTACTCAAAGTATCTTCATAGTATCTCGAGACGTAAATCCATACAAAATATGGAGTTGTAGAGCCAAATAAGGGAAAAGAACCTTTGCCATTTCTACATCGAGTTTCTTATGTCTTCTTGGTAGCCTCAGAATGGTCAATAGTTTTGTATTGGTATAGAGAAGAGAGAGAGAGAGTTGGATCAAAATATTCTAGGGTTTTATGGAGTCCCATATTCCCTTGAAATTATAAGCATTAGTTTTAGGTTTGAAAGGTTGTGATTTATGAACAATCGTTAAGAAAAGGTGACCCTAAAACCTTTCTAAAACCCATAAGCTCAGTTTTGGATAGTCTCAAGAATTTATGATCATGTTTATATAAATGGAGGATTGTATGAGATCATGAATGATCCTAATAGTCCTCCTACATCATTTCCAACATCTTTTTGGTACGTTCAAGCACTCAATAAGCAAGAATATTCACATGATGAGTATTTATAGTCTTCTATAGGCATCTAGCCTCAATCAAGGTTACAGGTGGAGTTTTTTTAATTGGTTTTAGATAATTAATCACTAAAAATGGAACTATAACACTCCATAACAACTTAACACTCATTCCATTAACCTCCTCAGATATGATCCTATCTCTAAAAGGGTTATCTGATGAAAGGTACAACATAGAGACCTTAGAATGGAAGAGACATAGCGAGGAAGATAAGAAAAATCATGTTTTAGGAGTAATGTTTTTCAAATAAATATTATAATAGTTGTGCATAGGTGTGTGAAATATCATCAAACCTCTAATTATTTGGTCAAGGTTTACGATCCCTCTTAAGGTAAATAGTAGACCATGAGATTCATTATTTTGGTGTTCTTCAACAAGGTTTAAAGCATGGAGGAGTGAGTATAGAATTATGAATAATGCATAAGTTATAATGCATAATTATAGTATTCATTATTATGATCAAGTATTGACACACCTTGAGGTATCCATATTTAAACATCCAATCCAAAAAGATCAATCATATTGTGCATGAAGAAGATGTTAAGCCCAAAATAAGCACCTATACATCTACCTGCAACAATGGGATAATGGAGGTAGGTTAAGTGTTAGATAGAGAGTTTGAGAGATAAACCATGTATGTGTATTTTTGAGGAATATTCATGAGTATTTATATTCTACTTCAAGAAAGAGATTATCAAATAGCCAAAGTCACTAATGAGAAGCTCTAACATGTTTGTAGAGACTTTTGAAAGGTTGTTTATGAATTTCAAATTAAAACCTAAATAAACCAATAAGATATTGGTAATAAAATATATATACAAGCTTGGATAATATTCTAAACAATTTTGTCAAAACTCTCATGAATTCTCCTGAATAAACAAGAGCATACTCAACTATACACATGCAACCTAGGAAGAACATGGTTCAAGATACTTTAGTCTACAATTTGTAGGACAGAGGAAGAAATATGAACATAAAGATATCAATTAAATATCCAAGATTATCTCATACCATAATTACTAAGAATAATATAGCTCTCTAACTCATAGTTTTAAACTACCAATAGACTAAAATGGTGAAGTCATGTAAGGAAGAGATACCTATTAGACTATTTACACCATGTTCAAGATCAAAATGGGATGATTAGGTTAATTTAAATTAATCAAGGCATATGTAAGGTATCATAAAGAATAAATATTCATGTTTTAAAATTTCATTATTGGTCAAATAGGTCCAAAGAGGGTAATAACATAAGAAAAAGAATAATAGGCCTAATAGAGACATAAAGGCATGCCACATGTAGAATGAGAGAAAGGTATATTTATAGTGTTATATAAAGTGATAAGAGGGTTGTTGTATCCCAATAATATTATGATTAATTCCTCTATCCTTTTTATAATCTTAATAAGGCCAACACCAGCTAAGGATAACCCATTATCAATGCGTAAGAATCAATAAATCTAAAGTGCATCTACAAGCCCGTACTATCTAATATGAAGAAGATATGTACGTATTGGAAAAATTTGAGGTATTGAGGTTATTATGAGGAAAATAATAATTTTTGAGAGATTAATACAAATTTTAGACTCACTCCAATAAGAAGAAAGTGCCAAATAGGGGTAGTTAGACCCTAGATTGCTTATAACCCCTAACAATGGGCTAATATGAGTTTTGATGAATTGAGGAGGAAAAATTCTTTAGGATATAAATTAAATACATCATGGGATGTAATATATACCTTGATTAAGTGAATAAAACCAAAATAAAGTGTATCCATACCCTTTCTCCCAAGTAACCATCTCTCAAGTTCATTAACAGGCTTATTTTATCTAAAAAGGTCATGTTCACTACCTGTGAACTTGAATGAGGAATTTCATGGGGAGAAATGTATATTGGAGGTATTTAATAGGTCTACATAATCCAATTTTTTAGTATTAAGGAAGAGTGAATGGATATTTTTGTTATAAAAAATCTTTAAGAAGTCTATACCACTTTTGAACCCTCCTAAAACCTTCAAAAAACATGGAGTAAATCAATCTCTTAAGTGCCTTAAATGGATTTGAATGGATACAAAAAAAATTGGATGACCACTATGCCTCTCCTAGGAATATAATAGAGAAAATTACTAGCATGTGTAAGCCAATGAGGTATGGAAAATAGCCTAATAAGCTCCTTCTTGAGCTTGTTTTCAAGGTTTTGAGCTAGGTAAGCCCTCCTAATCAATTGTAGAGGATTTTTGAGCCAAGATAGAGGTTTTATGAGCCTATTAAAGTTATTTGAGAATATTCCATAATCATATTATAGGTTTTAAGTGATAAAATAAGAATCAATGAAGAAAGATGACCAATATGGCCTTAAGAAGGGAAGGTTGTAGATTGGTTGCAAGGTTTCAAAGATAAAAGAGTCTTCTGAGCACCTTGGTAAGTCTCTAATGGCATCTATGAAAGTTTTGAAAATTCATGAAATAGAAACTAAAGCCATTAATAAACCTCAAGGTAATTTGGATCTTTTAGGAATAAAGGTCTCATACAACTCTCTTGATAAAAAAATGAAGACTCAACTACAAGTTGATCTCTAAGGCTCATAAAAGACCTCTATGGACCACTACAATACCTTATTTGAAGCAACAAATCATGTATGAGACAAAATCAAACTTTACTTGAAAAATTTAGACCTTGATAGCAAAGATAAGATATGAAAATAAGTCATCAAGTTTAAGCTCAAGTGTAACTCTCAAATGAATAATAAGCATTGCAAAGGGTAAGGGTGGCATAGAAGGTTCTCAACAATGCTGAACTTAAATTCGACAACTTATAACTTCCCTCAAGAGGAAAATGTGTAAATATTTGAGGATTTAAATTCAATAATAATTAAAAACTACCAAGATGTCCTTCTACACCACTCTTCATGAGGAATATCATCAACACTTGGCCTTGAAGGTTAAGAAGAAAGATGACACCATATACCTATAAAGCTTGGTGTCACTTTATTTCTATTTTATAACTTATCTGATATGAGAGATAGTTCATGAGTCATCTTCTTGTCTTATATATCCTTATTTCTCTTACAATTTTATAAATGAATCCTTGAAAGGCATTTTTATATCCTCTACATGGTTATGGTGAAGCCATGCCAATTTTAGTACTTTTAATGGCCTTTCAAATCAATTCAAGATGAATTCTACTATATTCATCTTGTATACATTGATTTTTAATGAATGGTTGATGAATGTTTTGTGATAGTGATATTGTTTCCTTGCATTTTTTATTTTATTTAATGACTCTATGTGAGTTAGTCATATTTTATAGGTCATATGAAGTGTATCTCATGGTTTGATGAGTTTAAGTGTTGAAATGTTATTAATGTATGCTCTTAGGCTTCTTGATTGATCACCTTATATATTTTAATACTCATATCCTTTATATAGAAATATTTATGTGGAAGGATCTATCTTAAAGCTGTAAAAATCAAATTGTAAACTTTTCATTTCATAGTGAAAACATTAGCATGTAAAGGACACTATATTTGGTGCATCACCTCCATGTTTTCTTATTTATTTTAGTTATTTTATATCCCTTTTACATGGAAATTAAGTAGGTTAGTTTTAGTTTTCAGTGAAGCATCAAGGGAGATAACCCAATTTAGAGATTCACTTCACTAATTATACCACCCATAGCCTAGGAGTGATTACATGCTATCATCTAGTTTGGACATCATGAAAAACCTTCCTAGGGGGTGAAAATTAGATAGATAATAGTTATAGCATGCCTGTTGTGATTGAATTTCAACAAGGTTGTCTAAGATCAATATTGTTATTAATTAAATTGTAGTTGTAATAGCCTCATTCATGCAACATCTATAAACTCTAACAAGTTTTTAGCTTTTAGTGGTAGACTAAAAAGCCAATTTTCATGACAAAGGTGACTACAAGGTCAAGGGTCAAAGGTATTCCTTTTGATTTTGTTGAATTTACTTCATTTTTCAGTCAAGAGAAAGAAATTTATTTTTTATGCCCTTTACACCAAGACTCCTAGAAGGAAGATCTATTTTCATTATACTCCAAGCTATCCTAAAGCTAGAAAGATGGATATAAACCTACCCTTTGTTGATTTCAATGGTGGGTCTCATTTAAAAATTTAAATATATGATGATATCTTTAGTGGAGAGAACACCATCGCTACCATTGAACACATTATAGATATGTCTAATTTCTATAGTATTCACAATATCATTAAAGAGAATGTTGCCATTAGGTTGGAAATATCATTCAATGGAAAAACATTGGATTTGTATAGGACATTAGATCCTAATTCCATTTATTCATGGGACCAATTTGGAGATAAGTTGAGTAAGAGGTTTGAAGACAAGAGTGATCATTTGTCACTAATTGAACAATTCACTACTATGAAGACAATTCTACAAGAATTCATGCAAGAACTCAATTCTAGGTTTCAAAAAATATGGGATAGGATCCCAATTATTGTGACACATACTCCAAATTATGGTTTCCTCTACTATCTCAAGGCATTGAATAATGACATAGTTGTTATGATCTAATCCATGGGAGGAAAGACCTTACCTGAAGCCTATGACCTTGCCATCAAGGATGAAAATAACCTCATATAAGCTAAAAATATATCCCCAAGACCTCTCATGTCATTATTTCTTGATATACATCCCCCTAGTCTAACTCTTTCACCATTTATATAATAATCGATCATGAGTTGGCTACTCCTAGTCAACCAAACAAAGTAAGTGATGTAGAAGGAATACTCAAGACTCTTTCAAATGATATGATGGTAATGAAGAGGTAGATGTTGTACCCAAAATCCCCCTTTTATTTAAAAAATAATAGGGACCCACTTATTTTTGTGATTTGGCCTTGTTTGTTAAATTTTCCTCTATGAAGTTATGCAATTTATATTAGATTGGTCCTTAATCTTTACACTTAGAAGTACAAACAATGATATTATACATATTGGACTAACTTATTGATGATTTTAAAGATTTTTTGTACTATGTAGGTTTTAGGACTTAGTTTTATTCAAAACTATTATGTTCAATATTTTGGCATTTGAACATTTATCGTAACTTTTGTTCAGGACTTGTTCATCATAAATTTTGTTTGGAGTTTCCATGTCAAGATTTTTTTTTCTATATTTGTTTTTTATAATTTTGTTCATGACTTATTTTCAAGCTTTATTTTATTCAAAGTTTTTGTTTGGAATGGTCTTCATTAATTTTTTTGTATTAGACCTTTATTTTGGACATTTTGTTTGAATGATGTTTTGAAGGACTTAGTTTTTATTCAAGATTTTTTGATATCAAAACTTTTGTTTAGGAATTTTCATCATAAAATTTATCCAAAATATTCTTCATCAACTTTATGCATTTGAAAGGTTTCATTCAAAGATTTTATTCAGAGCTTTTGATCAAATATTTTATTTAAACAAAACTCTGAAGGAGTTGGTATTTAGAAATTTTGTTCAAGCTGTGTGTTTGGATCCTTCAATTCATAATAATTATTGGCTCAATCCCAACATGAAACCTGAATCCCAACTCCCAACTGCCAAAATCTCACTATACTTATCTAACAAAATGGAACTACTTTATGACACTTTCCAAAAAATGTAACCTACCAAATAAACTAACAATATTTTAATTATACAGGTAAAGGAAGTATATCAATGTTAGACATTAAAATTTCATGAACTATAGTTGAATTCAAAAGGATATATCAATGATGTGCATCTATTGACATGTGCATATTGACCACAAGTGAAATTCAAGCTCAATTATTACTGTATGAACAAATCCCTAGCCTCTTATGAATCCATTGCAAAGAAGTAACCAATAGAAAGGAGTTTTCATAATATAGGATTTTAACTTTGAGAAAACTAGACAATTTCAATGGATTCATCATCCGAGAGCTTTAGAGGAGTACTTCCACCATCCCCATTCTCAGTCAAGAATTCTATATAGTTTATAGACACAGTGTTTATCACAATAATCTTCGATAATAGGTATGTTAACTAATCATAATTATGGGATTCCATTGATGTTATCTATGTGTTTTCAAATGAAGTAAATCTATCACCCACATAGTGCCAATTAGTTTTAGACTTACTCTCTCCTAAGAGAAAAAGATTGTACTTCATGGTGTCCAAGCCCAAGGTCATGCCATGTATTGATCTCCTATAGTACTTGTTATTCACTAGTAGGGTGACTCAAGATGCCTTCTTACATCATATGGATCACTAAATGGTCATGGCTTGCATCTTTGGTGATTATTTCTAAAGGTACTTATCTTTGCCAATTTTAGATGCCATATTTGATAAACACATGCTGGTAATGTGGAACAAACATAATGAAATTGAGAAAGTTTTGAGCTCATGTATTCTTCTTGGGGAGACTATGGTCTTAAATGGAAAGTATCCCACCCCATTAACAAATTTAAAATAGGGGTTTATATTGGGATGGCCTTATTAAAGAGACTATATAGCATGCCAAGTCTCCAATTTCTCCACCTAGATTGGTTGCCATTACTAGATATGCTGATGACTAACGACGTGAAGTTCACCTTGGGAGAGATTATTAGCCTCAAATTAAGGGAACAAGTTCTATATAAAGGTAAAAGGCCCAATTCATCTAGCCATTTTTACATGATGTCATACCTATTAGATGTAGTAATGGGCATAATATATAGGGACTTTCGGGAGATTTGGATCCCATCTACTAACTATATAAAGAATTGTATTTGTGATTACTATCAATTTATGTACATATATGAATATATAAATAATATCACCTAGATTACATAGGATGTGTATCCTTAAGTATGGAATGAAATTCATGAGGCCCCACTGCCTAGAATTTCAAAGAATATAGTAGATACACTGGATCCTTAGGGTTACTACTGGTTATACCTAGACTATATGGTGATCATTTTCACTGGCCATAAGGTCAACCCCATGCACCTCCCAAAGTATGTGATAGATAAGCCTGCAAGTCAAGAAATTATGTGTCAATTTTGGTGGATTGTGGAAGAGGATTTGATAAAACAAAAGAAGGCCACATTTTATGGATCCCAATGTGTTACACAATGAGGAATTATTTTAGGGATGTAGGCAATAAGAAGAAGTAATATTAGTTGCCTACCTTGCCATATAGATATTGGGACCCCACAATTGGATTCAAAATCATATCTAAGGTTTTGTTATTCCATACCAACATGTTCCCTATAACCATGAATTTTTGTTCCAAATGCAAAGGATGATGCCCAAGTCATAGAAAGGGTAGAATTTACAGGTATAAAAGAATATCATTTTAAGATTATTCAACAAAAGCCTTCAATTTTGGTACAAGAGATGCATATAAGGTTATTACCCCCTAGAGGATATAATGTATCAGACTTTTGGGGTAATATACCCCAATAATAAACATATGTACAAGGGGAGCCTTATCAAGAAGCTCCCCAAATATTAAAAATTGTTAAGATAGAATCTCGATGAAACAAAGCCTTTTCAAGAAGCTCCTCTAATGTTAAATGCTGTGAAGAAAGAGCCTAGTGTGAGGGAGATTAAGCATAAAGGAACTCAAGAGGACCAATTGATTTGGAATATTCTAATGGAGAAGGTTAGGATTCCCAAAATCCACCACAATTATAGACATCTATGGTGCAAAAAGTAGCTATTGACTTAATTCAAAGAGCCTCCTCCCCACAATTGAAGGCTACTATTCATTATAAGAGGAATCCAAGGGCTCCTACCCTCATATAGAATCTAGTTGTTGATGAACTACAAATAGACACACCTTTAGCCCAACAAAAAATAGAGGTAGAACAAGACATAGATGAAGAGGAGGAATTAGAAGAGCCAAGGAACTAAGCGTTGTAACTAATAAAGGAAAGCCACCAATGAAAGATGACAAATTAGGTAAGAATGATCAATGTTCAATTTCCTCTTCCCAAGTTTCCTCTTTTATTCCCCTGTTTGGTTTAGTTCCTATTAGTGTTGTCTTAATATCAATTTTGCTCACTTCTAAGGTGGAGGATGTTACTTCTACCCCTCTTTTTTCTATTAACCCAATACTAACAACCATGTCCTTTATTTCCACCACTATTGACATTCTCTTTGAGACTACTACAATCCAAACTATGAAAAAGAAAAGGGCCTCTAAGAAAATTCAAAATAGTATTGGCCAACCCTCAACTCCATGTCTCTTTCAGCCAAATCAATATGCCAATGCCTTCCACCAAATCCTCCCAAAATACTACTATCATATCTTTAGGTAAGGCCAAAATAGGTAAATAAGTATATACAATCCATCCACTCCCCTAATACAGAGGTGTGGATTGGTCTAAAATTATTTAGCCCTCCCTTCCTGACACAGTACTCAAAGGAGCCTTAGAACAATCAATAAAAGATCATTCAGGAGAGGCAAAATTTGAGGATACATAGTCTAGAGATCCAACCCAACTAGTTATCCCACCATGTGTAGTTGATCTTAGATCAAAGGCTTCTTAAAAACCTAATTTAAAAATCACAAAACTTCTATCCATAACCTCCTTATTTAATAATACCTCAAGAAGAATTCAAAGGGTTAGGAAAATTAAATTGGAGGATGAATATGGGAGGGAGATTATTCTTGAATAAAGACAAGAAGTATATGCCTTATCCAAAATGAATAACAAACAACTAGGGTAGTCCCCATACATAGAGGAATTCAAGTCCCTTGATGAAACCCACAAATATGCTATGATAACATTATATGAGGGGAAAAATATGGCCATATAGGAAATGGATCGAGAATTAGAAAAAATCAAAGAATAACGACAAATAATACATATTCCAATAGGAATTGAGACTAAAGTTAAGGAAGTTACATCAAAATGTTACAATCCTCTAGAGGCTATTGAGGCAATGAGGGTGAAATTGACCCCCCATATAGCTCAGACACATCAATTATTTAATTCTTTGAATCAAGATGAAAATAAGTTCAAATTATTAATTATTTACACTACTAATAAGACATATCCGATTAGACTTAATGACACCATTAGAGGCATCAAACACCCTCAATTTAATGTGATCATAACTCAGGAAGCCAAAGAGTGGGTTACAATAGCTAAGGCATTGATGCTCAAATATTAAGAGAATGAAACTCTCATCTTATTGATCTTGGATGAAGTGAAATTGTCAAAGACAAGGGATACTACTGGCAATCTAATTAGCATAATCAATTTTGACCAACTCCTCCAAGAAGCATTTGAGAATTTCAAGAAAAGTATTTAGGGGTTATCATTTGAAGACATTGAAGTTGAGTTTTGTAAGAAATAAGGTGTTATAATTTTAAATTTTGAAGATCAACTTCCAAAATACAAAGGCTAATCATGAAAAACTCCTATAACATGTTAACAAGGTGCACAAACCCTTGTTACTAAACTTAGACATCATAAGATAGTAGCATGATATAGGGTACAAATTTTATCTTGAGTTAGAGGTGAAAAATAATAAGACTAATGCTATAAATTCTAGTTCAGTGCTAACATCAACAACAATGACTCCCACAAAAGCTAATGCATCCATGTAAACATCCACTTAGCCTTAGTTGAAAGGACAATTTTGTGTATATCAATATAGTGGTGTCAATTTTATACTCATAGTATAATTTTGTTATAAATTTAATAGAAATTGGCCTAAATTATTTGTAATCATGCAGACATTACATCATATTGTAAAGGCTAACTTTAAATCTTGATAATTGTAAGATAAATATATGTATACATTAAATATAGTTATGAAACTATAATTATAACTGAGGTTCTAATTATGCCATGTAATCACAATTTTGCATGTAATTAGAGGATGAGGAAACCCATCCCCAAGTTTATTTAAACATATGTAACCCTCATTTTTAAGGGTTAGAAAATTCAATATAGAAGGAAATCAATTTTTTGATCGTCACTCATGTGTCGGTGTATTTTCTCTCCAAGCTCTATGTAATTAGGTTCCATCTTTTTGGTTGTTTGATTTAGTAATTATTAATGTGAAACAATGACGAGGAATTATTTATAATTATGATTAATATGATATTTTTAGATGTGAAATAACTATTAAATAATTATCCATTATATTGATTATTTTAAAGTAAGTTGATTGTCTCATATTTCTAAGTGTGTAGAGGTGATTTCAATGATACAATATTTTGTATAACTACTATAAAAGGAATAACCTTTGGTCAAGACCTCTGATTTTCCTATATCAAATTATCCTAGACTATTTTACCATGATTTTTTGTGTGTGTGCAAAAGATACTATCAATAAGCATTGGTTTTAAAAGCACTTGTCCACTCAGAATCCAGCTTGAGGGGTAAGCCTACTATTCAATCAACTAGTTGTTAAAACCACATACCTAAAACTTGTGCCCTAGAGTGGATTTTAACTCCATTGAGATCCTAAAACGTTAGAGGCTACCTCCTTATGAATTGGTGTTCATAAAAAATGCATCAACAATAGCTAAATCAGTCCTATAAACCTTATTAAGCTCTATATCAATCTTATCATTCTAACTATCCAAATAGACCACATTTATAAGCAAATTCTCAAGTCCAAGGTTAGATTACCAATGTTAGACCATATAATAGCTACAACCCCAATGTTACCTCCACTTTTAATGCTCTTATACCCACTCAAATCAATATTGTACAAGAGCTTGAGTGGTCTATTCATTGGGATCAATCTTATAATTAATCTTCTAATCATAATGAGGTGTTTAATCAAGCTTGTATAAAAAAAATGGAACCATTCCTTTTATGACACAAGCTAAAGTTCCAAAATAGGTTATGACAAATGGAGAACATGTTTAACCAAATGATACATTGGGGTAAGTGCATGGAGTTGGGGGATAATTTCATGGACATTTACTGTAATGTGATCATGTTAATTAATAATGTGATCATGTTATTTAATTAACATGATCACATCACTTAATTCTAGGCTTAGGATTATCAAGACATAACACGATCAAATTATTTAATAATGCTCTCACATTATTAAATAACATGATCATGTTATATTAAACAATAATGCAATCACATTATTAACACTAACATGATCATGTTAATAACATGATCACATTCTTTGTGTCCCAAAAAAAATAAATTGAGAAACTTGAACATAAAATATATTCATTTTACATTCATGTTTTCTCCTAATTACTTGCTTTATGATCATGTTTTGTGAAAATGAGTGCCATGATTCACTCCATAGTCTTACTGATCAATGATGCCACTACATATGAGAGGTAAGTCATCATAATATTCTCTATTAAACCTTAATTTTTCATAATTTTCATTATTCAACCTATGTTTTTAATTTTAATTTTTTTCTAATAGCCCATCCTACTAACCCTCCCAACCCTCCACAAAACCCTCTAGTTTCTCCTCTTCCTAACCCTCCACAAAACCTTATTTTTCCTCCTATCCTTCCACCTAACCCTCCTATAGTCCCCCAAAACCCCCTGGTAGTCAAGAGTTTTTGATTGCCAACATTGTTAAAAATAAACTTGAAATTTAAGACCTAATTGATAGAATGAGAGATCTTAGTTCAACCAACCCCTACTACATCTAGCTAGCTAATTCCCTACAAACATTATTAGGTTAACTTGACTTGATAAGAATTAAAATTAACTAGTGGACCTCATATAGAGACTCTTGTAGGGCCTATTATGCTGACAAGTTGTCAGCCCTTTAGGTCAAGAATTTGGAAATTTCAAAAGCTGACATTTGCACCTTATTCATCAACCCAACCACCAATTCCCCCTTTCTCATTACTACCCAACATCTTCCTATCCATCATTGTGTACATAACTTAATCATGGCCAATTTTTGGCATCGATGGTGGATGGTATTTGACTATCCACCATATAACAACCATGAGGTCCCTTTATATTTTTTGAGGACACTCTACTGTGATTTTATCCTCAACCAGATTCTTAATTATTTTTATTTTAGTGAGTTTAAGGGTAGAGGAAAAGGCTCTCCATAGGATTGACCAGGTGTAAATCATGCACCTAATTAGCCTACATGGATTCATATCCAAAAGCCTCTTGAACCTAAAATACCCTCTATGGTTCAATAGGGCATTGAGATATGCACTCTCCATGATCTTAGTTCACTCACTGATACACTCATTCAACATATGAGTAGGATTTTATAGAGTGATGCTATAAATATACCATAGGCTACTTGACCTTAACTCCACCCTTGTAGTTTATGTAGAGATATGTGCATGAGATACTATGATGATGATGGCATCAGTGGTTTAGATGGATTTCATATTCTTATGAGTGATGAGTTTTTGGCATGCACATTTGTCATACAAACATTAGTCACCACATAAATATAGGTATATTTTATATAAATGTCATGTTAAATTTAATTTATATATAAAAATTTAATTTCTAAGCTAAAAATTAATTTACATAAATTTTTTATATAATATATATGTAAAATTTTATATCATAGGAGGTGACGGTTCCTTCATCATCAAAACCAGTATTTATAGCATAGCCATTATTTTCACTTTTAGATCTAGCTACTAGGCCATCCACAACTACATTTTCCTCTATTAGAATGACACCATTTACATATACAAAGGCAAAAATTTTTTACATATATTTTTTACTCTTTACATTTGTTATGACTGCAGTTGTTTACATATACATGTTGATGAGTGATGTGGGATATGATTTCTATACTTTTAGGTCTCTTTCTTATACCTATGTGGGTGATGTAACTCCCACCATTTTTTGGCTAGATGGAGCCTAACCTCCCCTAGTCCTAACAATCTCATTGAGAGTCTTCACCTGAGACTCTAAACCAATTGTATTTTCCTCTAAGTGAACTATCTCTCTTTTATTATGAGGGAACTTCATGTATATGTATGATAAGTAGGGAGAAAAAATATGTATGCTTACTTATTCACAAATGGAGAACCACATCCACCAAAATATTATCAAGGCTCAAATAATCCTCACCTAAATGTTTTTAATCAAAGTTTCTTTGATCATGCTCCACCACTAAGTGATTCACTCTAAAACCATATAACAAGAGAAGACATTAGATCTCTAGTCACATAAAGAAACAATAACTAAGTAATGAATTACAAAGTAACATAGAAAGTAACTAAAAATAAACTAACTCGCTACTTTATTTGGGTAACTTCATGTTAGTCTAGGTATAATTCCTAATTGGATCTCATCTTAGCATTCTCCTCCTATCCTATTGGTTCTTCTCTAACAAGTGTATGCTCACCCTTTTTTCCCCATAAACTTCATCTCCTCACCCTCTATCCTATGATTATTTATACATCTAAGTATCTACATATTATGGTGGTGGTTGTACTTAATGTTGGAATCCTACTATAATTAGAACCTAGACACAATATATTTTTCTAAATGTACTCCTCCAATTAGTACTCTCCCAATTTTGCCTGTGATGGTAGTAGAGTGTCCACCTCATTCACAAACTATCCTAAAATACCCTAATATAGTAGAGAAACCAAATTTATCATTTTTAGTGTGTCCACCACTCATGAAAAGTCTCTTAATTATGGCATAACTATCCAACTAGAAGACCTGATGGCCCCCACTATCCCAATTTCTAACCCTCACTAGTAAGGGGTCATGTGCTCATACACCTAGCCCATGATGAGTGTAGGGGTCATGTTCTCATACACCAAATTATTATAGACAAATAGTAAACTTACCTCTATCATAATCCTCTATCAAGGCCATAACCCTAACTTTAGTCGATAAGCCTTGTATCCTAATCACAACCTTGAAAGTGATAGTCTACTCTCAAGGGACTTGTGGGAAAATTAAACTATTTTACCTGACACATCATAGTTGGTGAATAGGTCAAGTAAGGGAATCTACTTGATGGGATAAAAATCCCCACCTACACAATCCAAATTATCCCTATTATATATAGTGTGGCCAAATCATTAGTCATTAATTTATCTATAATCCTAAGAAGCCATTCATACTTCATCACTCTACTCTATCAAATTTAGACCCACCTTTTTAAAAACACAATTTAAAATATCACTAAAAAATCTAAGTTAATATTGAAAATTCATCCAAAAGGAATTAGTTACGAGGGTCTAGACCTAACTCAAATCCCTAGTTTTAGATAAGTAATAAATCAACAACCAATATAGTCCAACATGTAATATAACATAAATTGAAGATCTTGACCCAAGCATATTTATACTTATCAATTTAAAAAAAAATAAACTAGTATATTATATATTCCCTTTCACAATTTTAATCCTCTAATTTTGGTTTTGGTATAAGGTTGTTGCTCTTACACTTCAATAGATGGCTTATAATTTTATATCCAAGTGTATTTTCACATGGATGTTTGTCTTCTTCTTCCTATGAAGTGTCATTGGATTCATGTACTTATATAGATAAATTTTTATATGTACAAGTGATTCTATTGATCATTTTGGTTTTCATATATAAGATTTGATTTAATTTATATAAAACTAAGTACTTGACCTTGTTTACATGAATAGTTGATGGTTGGTACTGATACTTCTCCCTCTCTATGAGCTAAGACAGACATAGGCATTGTTAATGTAATGTTATCTGCATAGGTGATGATAGAGGTATATATTGGTTCTTGTAATTTTGAGTTGTAAAAATAGACTTGTTTCAATAAATTTGGTACATGTGTACTTGGGGAAAATATAACTTATGTTTATGTATTATGTATACAAGATTATCCTATGACAGTTGTTAGTCTTAGTCAGATGGTCATTAGGGAAACTTCTCATGTTCCTCTGATATTTTAGATGCCTATTCGAACAACTGAGCCTACCATTGAGTTGATTGAGTATGAAAAATATATTGAGAAGGATCATGAGATTGAAGTAAGTGCACATGTTTAAATGATAATTTATTATCATTTAAAATTAATTTCTTAACAATTGTTTGAATGTACTTTATGTTAATTTCATAATAATTTTTTTGTTTGAATAGGCTTAGCTACAAGATAGCTATAAGTGTAAGACTCACAGTCAGACCTTAGAGAAATCTAAGGCATTAGAGGGGTCTCCATCTACTAGTAGGGCATCCCAGGGGGATTCTTCTTCAAGGAAGGCAAAGAGAGGGAGGCTATTTGATGAATATGATGTATTACACACATGATATTTAATTTTGTGTATGCCTATATGGTAATTAATGCATTTTAGCATTGTGTATGCACATGCAACATTTAACCAACATTAGATATTATGTTGGTACATGTAATTTTTTGTATGGCTATCACAACCTATTCTACGTATTATTGACATTAGACATGTTATATTGTATGCCTATCATGGCTTGATATATATAATTTATATTCAATTTTTATTTCATTATGTGTTATTATATAGTGTTGTTTTGATCTTCTAAATTATTATCTATATCGAATATCATATTTAATGTTGTATGCACACACAAATGAGGATTAAAAAATTATTATTTTTAATGCTATAAATCTCACTTACATATTTTTTTAAATTAAAGTTTTTAAATTTCATCATGTGTAGTGTAAATGACTAATGACACTCTTATCACTTTGGATTAATGACCTTCTTCTCTTTGTACCTACTTCTTGTACGTGCTTTTGATGAAGACCTTTCTCAAGAGTTTACAAGTGATCATGATCTTGATCAAAGTTATTTTTATCTAATCTTGTGTATTCACTTATATTTTACCTTAGGAATCCTTATCCTTCTCATACAACATAATTCCAACTTTTGAACCCCTCTCTTTTTGATCTTTTCTCAGATTTCTCTCTTTAGCCTTTGTCTTGGCTTGTAACCCTATTTTAGGGAAAACCTCATGTTCTATTCTATACACAGAATATTTAAGGAAATATAATTAGGTTTTTAAAACTCTTTTCCATTCCATTAGCTCACACAAAATCTTGGGTTAGGTTCCTTTGCAAAATCTTGTACCTCTAAGCTTACTTGACATTTTAATTAGCCCTTGAAATGCAAAAAGATCCAAGGTTTGACCATTATGGAGACACTTTGACCAAACCAAAACCATATTTGATGAGAATTTTGTCCAATCCTACTTTTGAATCAATTTTGGTCCTCAACTCTTAACCTAAGTTCAACTTTATTCTTTAGCCTCTTTCTCACTAGGTCTCTTAGGCTAGCTAACTACCTACAGGGTAGTACAATATGAAATATAGAAGGTATAAGTATGAAATAAATTTATTCACTTAATATACCCTAAGATAAAATATATTACAAAATTTTAAGAAATTTTAAGGGTTGGATCTCTTCCTATGGTTAAAATCCTAAAAGTCAGGGTTTATAGCAACTATATAGGCTGAGACTAAAAATAATTACATATAATGTCCAACAATGACTTTAAGATGATATAATTCTTGGATTAGGTCTATCTAACATTCTTAAAACTTTTTCCTTCAATGGGAAAGTTCTCACAAGCCTCAAGGCATTTATAAATAAGAAATCTTAGTCATTCAACACTGTATTATAAATGTTAAAAATAGGGGTATGCAAGGTCTATATGTTTTTCAACATCAAAGGAATCTATAACTTAAAATAATTTTATCACCACATTATATAAACATTATAAACCCTTATCTATCACTTTTTGAATCAAATACAAGATTCAATACAAATATTACAGTATACAAAATTATGAGTTTAGGGTCCTGTGGACTTTTAAATGGGAAAGAACTATGATTAAAGTGAAACTTAAAAACTCTTCATATGTATGTTATAACAAGATTAGTATAATATTCATACATATTTCATCTCCACATTCTCCATAGAACTCAAGAAAAGGAAATATTGAATACTCATACTCTTTACCATCTACCTTAAATGGAATATGAGGTTACAAAACCAAAATTGACTATTAACCCAAAATAGGGTATAGATAGGGTTTCCTTGTTATATATGTTAATAGGTAAATTAATCAATTCCACATAATAGGTCAATAGTTCAATAGGTCAAAGTTGTAAAAATTGTCAAAGTTGTCAAAATTGTCAAAGTTGTAAAAATTGTCAAAGTTGTCAAAATTGTCAAAGTTATCAAAGTTTTAAAATTGTCAAAGTTGTTAATAGGTCAATAGATGATTTACTCATTAAATGTTTAGGTCTCTAGTTTAAGTTGTCAAAGTTGTTAGAGTTCAAGTTGTGGTTGTATAACTATAGTTCTGATGCTTCCTAGGTGAAAAATGACACCACAAACACATATGGGTGGGTGGATAACATCTAGGATCAGGTTATTGGCCTCTCATTAGGCTTGATCGATAAACCTGCCACCCATTCTGACCTCAAGAACACCCTTTTTCAATATAAGAGAAATACAATTTTTAGCCTAAGTTAAAACATGCATAGAACAAAAAGATGAAGCCATTTACGTGAACTGTTAGATCCATAATGTACCTCCTTAATCCCTCTAATCACACCTCAAACCACTCAGGTGGAAGCTTGAAGATCAATTTTTTAGACAAGTTGCAATGACAGGTCCAAAAATGTAAGTTTTTGTTAGTAAATAAGCAACTTCTCAAGCTTCGACTAGAATTTCTACCTTCAGGACCTCCACCTATGAATATATAACTTTTATCACATCTAGATAGACAAATTACATGTTATTGTGCTGGCATGGTGTTTTAATCCACCTGAAAGTGCATTTTCACTACCATTCTAGAGAGTGGAAACATTGACCAAAAATGTTGTTAGAGTTCAAGCTATGGTTGTATAACTCTAGTTCTGATGCTTCATGGGTGAGAAATGACACTAAAAACACATATAATGGGTGGATAACATCTAGGACTAGGTTATTAGCCTCCCATTAGGCTCGATTGACAAACCAACCACCCATTCTGGCCTCAAGAACACCCTTCCCAATACAAAAAATGCAAATTTTTAGCCTAAATTCAAACAAAAAAAAAAATAAGCCATTTATAAGAACCATTAGATCCATCATGTACTTCCTTAATATTTATAATATCACCCAAGAACACTTAGGTGGAAGCTTCATGATCAATTTTTTAGTCAAGTTACAGTGACGGGTCTAAAAATGCAAGTTTTTATTAGTGAACAAGAAACTTCTTGAGCTCTAACTGACATTTCTACCTTTGGGACCTCCACCTATGAATATATCACTTTTATCACATCTATATATCTATAAATTACATGTTGTTTTATTCCACCAAGAAGTGCATTTTCACTACCATTTTGGAGAGCGAAAACATCGACAATATATGTTATCAAAGTTTAAGCTATGGTTACCAAACTCTAGTTATGATGCTTCATGGGTGAAAAATGACACCACCAAAATTTCAAATGGGGTGGATAACCTCTTTTACTAGGTTTTTAGCTTCTCATCAGGCCCGATTGACAAACCCACCACCCATTTCGGCCTCAAGATCACCCTTCCCAACACAAGAAAAATGTAATTTTTAACCTAAGTTCAAACACACATAAAATGAAAACTATAAATAATTTTTAAAAAAAATCATATACCTAATTTAACTATTTAATCCCTCTAATCACACCCCAAATAACTCAGGTGGAAGCTTTGATATCAATATTAGACAAGTTGCAGTGATGGGTCTAAAAATGCAAGTTTTTGTCAGTGAACAAGCAACTTCTCAACCTCCAACTGGAATTTCTAACTTCAAGACCTCCACCTAAAAATATATTAATTTTATCAAATAATTATAGATAACTTAAATGTTATTGTGTTTTATTGATGTTTGAATCCATTTAGAAGTGCATATTCACTACCATTTTAGAGAGTAAAAACACTGAGAATAAATGTTGTCAAAGTTCAAGTTGTGGTTGCAAAACTTTGGTTTTGATGTTTTGTGGGTGAAAAATGACACTAAAAACACATTTTAGGTAGTGTATAACCTCTAATATCATGTTCTTATCCTCTCATCAGGCCCAATTGATAAACCCACCACCCATTCTGGCCTCAAGAACACCCTTCCCAATACAAGAAAAATACAATTTTTAGCCTAAGTTTAAACATGCATTAAAAAAAATTATAAGTCATTTATGTGAAATGTAAAATCCATCACATACCTCCTAAAACCCTATAATCACATGCTATATCAATTATGTGTAATATTTGATATCAATCCATTAGACAAGTTATAGCGACGAGTCCAAAAATGCAAGTTTTTGTTAGTGAACAAGTAACTTCTAGAGCTCCAACTGGCATTTCTACCTCTGGGACCTCCACCTATGAATATATCACTTTTATAACCTCTAGATAGATAATTTACATGTTATTTTTATTCTATGATGTTTTAATCCACTCAAAATTGCATTTTCACTACCGTTCTAGAGAGCAGAAACACCAACAACAAATGTTGTCAAAATTCAAGTTATGGTTGCAAAACTTTAGTTTGATTCTTTGTGGGTGAAAAATACCATCACCAACATGTATGAGGGGGTGGATAACCTATAGGACTAGGTTCTTGGCCTCCTACCATCCTTTATTGACAAACCCACCACCCATTTTGACTTCAAGAACACCCTTCCCAATGTAAAAAAATTCAATTTTATCCTAAGTTTAAACATGCATAAAATGAAAAAATATAAGTCATTTATATGAATCATTAGATCCCTCATGTACCTCCTTAATCTCTCTAATTTCACCCCAAATAAAATATTCATAAAACCTAAGCTTCTCTTAGATTCAATAATATATAATTCTTTACTAATAGTGTCAACATGTGAAGGTAAAAGCTTATCTGGCACCACTAACCTACAAAAAATTATTAGTAAGCAATTTAAAATGAAATTTGTATATTTAATACCTAGAAAATAAAAAAAATTGGTAAAATTTAATACATCTACATTTGAGAATTCAACATACCTTTGTATTTCAATCCAACAAACCACTAGGATCTACTCTAACCTTGATAGTATTAAGAATAACTTCGCGATCTAACTCCCAAACTTTCCATAGTTTCATGTTTAATGGCCTCCCATGATATTTTTGTAATTGAATATTCATTTTAAGAATCAAATTTGAATAGCAAAGTATCTTCTTGTGCATTTTAGGCTCTTCAAACAACCATTGATCTAAATTTTTTATAGGATATCATCGAAACCAAGTTCTAGTGACTACCACTGACCTAGTGGGATAGTCAATGTTTTCTCCATCTATAAATGGGGAAGTCAATTTCTTATTTCTCTCTACACACTGACGTAATTAGTAATTAGTTCCTTGTTCATTATCCTTGTTTCTATACATTTTTTTGCTTTCACATTCAAAAAGGAAATGAGAAACTAAAAGAAATGGTCTAGGGTTAGATGTTACCCAGGTGAAGTCTTGCGCACCAAATTCAGACAACTGAAGGAACTCCTCTTTGGTTGTGAAGGATGACACTTGTAGAAGATAGAGACTAAAACACAGAAGTTGTTAGATAGCTTGAAAGTGGACTGCCAAGCGAAAGCTTGGTCCTAGAAGTGCAAAGACTTCTTGGGGGATGACAACCCACTGATTGTTAAAATAATGTCTGATAAAAAAGCAAAATGATGAAAGACTGAAATGATTAAAGACTAAAGCAGAAATAGAAGCAAATGCTTACCTAAATGATGTTGTCGATCTGGTCATAGTCACTGACGTTGGTTAGTCTACCGACGTCGGTTGTCAAGGTCTGTCGACGTTGATTAGTCTGCCGATGTCAGTGGAGGAAAGGGTCGATGTCAGTTAGGGCAATGGTCTGGGACTGGGTCTGGATGAGTTTATGGTCTGTGGATGGGTTTGTGGTCTGTTTGGGGTTATAAAAATGGCTTGAGGTGTCTGAGAGTCTGTTTGGAGGTTTGTGCAGGTAGAAAGTATGGTCTGAAAGAGGGACCAGATAGAAGACAAAGGCAACAGGGAGACAGGGATTAGAGAAGGCCTTTCAGCCTCTCAAGGAAGAGTAGGTTGGGTCTGGGTAGTAGTCTAAAAAGCAGTAACTAATAGTCTAAATAATTAAAATGAAAACATAGAGGGAATACTTACCTATTCCCTGTTGAAGAAGAAATGTTGCAGACTGGTTGCACCTGTTGCTGATGCTGCTGGTGTAGAGGACCTCCAGCAAGGTGGAGTGACTGGTGTAGGGTACCTTTTGTTGTTGTAGCTTATTGTGTGCCTGAGAGAGAGAGACAGAGGTTTAAAGGTTGGCAGATTGAAGATTGAGGAGTGAAATATTGAATGGTTGAAGGTCAAAAAGTCGAGGCCTGCATTTGGGTCAAGAACGCAGTTATGAAGGAAACCGACGCTGGCAATACCACCGGCATCGGTCAATAGTTGATCGATGTCAGCAACTGGAAGGTAGGTAAAAAGGCTAAAAATAGCCTTTCATCTATTTTACCAACTGCCAGGTTTAAGTGTCAGTGTAAGAAACAGTCGAAGGTGGAGTAAATGGACACGAGAGGTTAATGGGGAGAAGTTGGAATAGGTCATAGGGTGATAAATGAGGGTATCCAAGGGCAAATAATCCAAGGAGAGGAGAGGTGTCATGAGTGAGGTGGCAAGGGGAGAGAGAGAATTATTAATTTAAAATAAATAATCATTTTAAATTAATAAGACATAGGTTAGGCATGGTTAGAAGTGGAAAGGGACCAAGGGGGAGTCGACCAAGGGAGTAGACATGATTTCAGTGTCTACATTTGCCCCTTTTTATCTTGTTGGTTGTTCTTGATGAACTGCAAGACAAAAATAGGATTTGATTGCCCCAAGTATGGGATGAGGTTGATTTCATCTTGTTGGTTGTTCAAGTGAACTGCAAGACAAAAATAGGAGTGTTGGTTGCCCCGATTATGGATAAGGTATTTCTCCTCAAAATAAGAGTTGAGGGAAGGGAACCTGAAATCAGGTGCCGATTTGATAGAGAGTGGATGAAGATGGTGAGTGTAAATGCGATAATAGTTGTGATTGCACGCATACCACTTCACGAGATGGTCAGGTCAAATTATCACAGGTCAAAGGTTGAGGAGTGCCAAAATTGAAATAACCAGGCCCCAGCATTTGGTCATAGCTGATCGGGTTATTCAATCTAAGTTGAAGCTCCAATGGTCATCGCGTTCTAGGTATCCCAGGCTCAGGAAGTGCTCTTGGAAACACAAAAATGTCACAAGTAGTGGGGATCAACCGACTTGTGATCCTATACTTGTGAAGGTCATAAATAGGTTGCAAACAATTTTGCTAACCATTCGTGAGGTAGCATACATGAAAAAACAACCAAGGCAACATTTGTCTTGGAAGTGGTCAGAGTCTGAGGAGATAGTCGTGATCTCCAAGGTCAATGGTCGAGGCAGGCTGAGATAGATAGCTGGTCAAATGAATGGATGGATGAAATAATGTGGCTGAGCTAACCTCAGAAGATGTCATGTGATCTGAGTGCTACCTACATAGCCCTTGTGTGAAGGGCCTCAAGCCAATGTAGTTCTCTGAAGAGGGAGGAAAAGGGTCAAAGTTATGAATTGCTTTGGTCGAGGTCAAGTCATGGTCAAAAGGAGGATATGGTTTGTCCATCAGGTAGACAAACAAATGAGGGTGGTCGAGCTAACCCTAGAGGACCGCGTGTCAACTGAGTGCTACCTACATAGCCCCGGTCTTAGGGCCTCAGACCAATGTAGTTCAGGCTAAGAGTCAAAGTGGTCGATGATTGGTTTTGGTCATGTGTTGAAATGATGAGGATAAGATGATGTTACAACTTTTTCCATATTGTGTGATGGTGTATTTTGTAACATTGGTTGAGGGGTTTTTCATCTCTAGCAAGTGTCTATATTAGGTGATGGATGTTTGCTAAAAATGAAATGAGTCTATTTATGCTTCAGCAAGTAATGGTTTATGCTTAACATAAATTGTGTGGTCGATAGTTTCCATGTGTATTGGTGTCCATAGAAACTATGTGAAATGGACTATGTCATGTTGGTGGTTTGAAAATGTTTGGGTTGGTTTGGTTTGAGAAATGATGTGGTTGAATGTGACCAAAGTGTGAAAAAAAAGTGAAAGGCAAATTGCTTTTTCATTGACATGGACCAAAATGACAGCATAGATAGGGGTTGTTAGAACCAAGAGCCCCATTCATGCATTGCGTCGTTGACCATGGGTTGTGTTAGAGAAGTAATCGAATCGCTTTGAGATTAAAGTGAGCTCAAATTCCCTTGAGTAGGTGATGTGATAGGAGGAGAGGGTAACTTGTTTTAGAGCAAAGAGAACCTTACCCCTTTTTATAGGGGACCCTGAGACGACTACAAGCCAAGTCCATGACCCACTATTTTTTTTTTGAGCAAACTGATCAATGCGGGAAGTCCACATAGAGATGTCATTTGATTTGTGGTCGTTTGTGAAGCTGATTGATGCGGGAAGCTTCTAAGAAAGTGCTGTTTGTAGCAAGATTTAGTCATAGCCATCCTTCAAGGGAGTGGTCTATATTTTTTCTTTATATATATATGAGGGCTTTGAATAGCTATCCTTCGAGGGAGTAGTCTATTAGCTATAGCAATGATAGTACAGTTGTCCTTTGAGGGAGCAGTTTACCTTTTAGAGTTTGTGACCTTGGATATTTTGACATCTTGATTTATTTTTGACAAAATTTTGAGTCATGGACAAGACTATAGAAGTTCAAGGGCTCCCTTTTATTAGGACAAATCATCCATACTGTATAAAAGGGTTATAGAGGGTTTGTTAAGGGGAATAGGGTTGAAAGGAATAAGGATTAAGAGGATGGGGTTGCTCAAGGGATGAGCTCAAGTTAAATGTCAAGTGGACAAGTACTCGACTAACAATAGAATGGTCGCAGATGCAAGGCATTAAAGGGCTCAAGTTTTGATAAGTCCCTGGTCCATGCTCGTGTATGATGATGTAAAGTTTGAGCCAATTTGGAGCAAACTTGTCCCATTTGCCTCTTTCCAGATTGGTCACGTGTTGATTGATGTTAGATGGTTGATATGGTTACTGATTGGTTGAGACTAGTTGAATGTTTGGTTGAGGGTTAGGTCGATGGATATTTGGTCGATGATTGGTCAATGGTTGGTCGAGATTGGTCGAGATTGGGTCAATGGCTTGGTCAATTGATATTTGGTCAATGCTTGGTTGATATCATGATTAAAAGATCAGTTGATGTTTGGTCAAGGTTTGGCTGAGGTTTGGTCGATGGTCTGGTCGAGGTCAGGTTGAATGTTTGGATGAAAAGGTTCGTTGATGTTTGGTTGAGGTCGGGTTAAATGTTTGGTCGAAGATAGGTTGAATGCTTGGTCGAGGTCGGGTCGATGCTTGTTTGGTTGAGGCATGGTCGAGGCTTGGTTGAATGTTTGGATGAAAAGGTTGGTTGATGTTTGGTTGAGGTCGAGTTGAATGTTTGGTCAAAGATAGGTTGAATGTTTGGTCGAGGCCAAGTTGAATGTTTGGTCGAAGATAGGTTGAATGTTTGGTCGAGGTCGAGTTGATGCTTATTTGGTGAGGCATGGTCGAGGCTTGGTTGAGGCATGGTCGAGGCTTGGTTGAGGCCTAGTCGAGGTTTAGGATTAAAAGAGTGATTGATATTTGGTCGAGACTGGTTGAAAGGTTGGTCGAGGCTTGGATGAACGTTGAATTCCCCCAGCGGCTAGGGAGAATGTTTGACAAATTGGTTAAGGTCAGTTGAGGCTTGGTGGTTAGATTGACTATGTTGATGTCGAATAAGGGGTTAAAGGTGGCAAAGGGACCATAGTCTAGTGTGGAGATCCTGATTTAGGTGATGAGGTTTGAGAAGCATGGGTCAGTGTTGATGACTTGTCGAAGGGGTGGTCAAGAGGATCCTTGATGAGAAGGGCATCCTTTTTTTGATGTTGACGAATGATAGCTTTAAGGGTGCAATAATGCTCAGTGTCATGTCCCTATTTGTGATGATAGTGACAAAATTTAGAGTTGTCAAACCAAGATGGTCTTGATCCAAGAGTTGATGAGTGGGATGGTGAGGAGGTTGAAGGTTTGTTGACAATGTGGTCAAGAAGAAGGGTGTCTTTCTCCAAAAATTGGTGAATGACAACCTTGAGGGCACAATAATGCTCGGTGTCATGCCCAAGTGTGCAATGATACGCACAAATTATAGTGTCATCAAACTAGGGTGGTTTCGGTTTGAGAGATTGTTATGGTCTAAGAGGTGGGAGACTGATGCGAGAAGACTGCAATAATTGCCATAACAACAAGGCATAAGAACCTGCTAATGGGTCTGTGCATCTTGTTGCAGCAGGGGTTAATGACTTTGGTTTGAGAGTCGTAAGAGGCATTGGTCGTACCATCATTTTCATGGGTGGTGTAGCCACACGTGTAGATGGCACTTTGGTGGTGATAGGTGTTGGATGTTTTGGAGGAGATATATGTCTGATGGGTAAAAGGGATGATGGAGGCGACTTGCCTCTGTGAAGTATGGGAGTAGAAAGCACTCCTATTAAAGTGGACGAATGTGGGCCCAAAATTGAAGGTAATGATGAAGGTGGGGGAGGAGTCCTCCAGTGTGGTTTAGTGGCCTTGTTTGGTTTGGTAGAGGGCCACCATTGTGCGAGGTGAGGTTAGATATGGGTTTGGGTTCAGATGTGGACAGAGGTGAGTGAGATGTAACAATCTCAGGGAAAAGGCAAGAGGAAACTGTGACTGGGCCTTCCTCGATCAAAATGGGTGAAGAGACTGGGTCTTCTCTTGGTGGAGAAGAAATAGGAGAGTGTGGCTCCTCAAGAGGGTAGAGAGCAGGGATGATTGTGCCTTCGACTTGTGGTTGAGGAGTAGGCAAGGTATGGTCCTCCATTGGTAGGAGGAAGGATGAAGGTGGGGCTAATGACATTGGTATGGTCAAAGCATCCTCCAATATAAGAGAGGTCGATGGAGGACTAATAGGAGAAGAAGGCTCTTCTACTTGTGGAGGAGGTTGGTCAAGGACAAGAGGCGAGACCGTGTTGACCGTGCGTATATCATGGTCTTGAGGGTCATTGGTCATGGTATGGATATTATTTTTATTAGGAGGATGGTTAGGAAAGGGGTGTCTGAAGATGTCGATGTTTTGATTGGGTGGGGAATTCAAGTTATCCAAGACAAGATCCCCCTTATCTATCATGTCTTGGATAATGTTCTTGAAAGTTTGGCAGTTGTTGATGTCATGGCCGTGGATGCGATGATAGTGACAGAAGTCATTCTCCCTATACCAGGTAGGGAGAGATTTTGAAGAGTCGAATTGAGGTGGTTGGATTGGAGGGAGATTGAGGACCCCCTGCTTGACGAGTTTTTCCAACATGGAAGCATATGACTCTCCAAGTGGAGTGTAGTTACGCTGTATGTAGTGTTGTTGGAATTATTTTGTGATGCTTTGAGATGTTGAAGGTTGAGATTGGTCGGTTGTTGTTGAGGATGGTGATCTAATGACCACAGTGTTGGCCACTCCTTTGGATTTAGAATTGGCAAAAAAAGGTCTAGAAGAAGAAGGGTCATTGGATTTTGCATTGGTATTACACAATTTGACCTTATCCTCTTCAATGGCATGGAGTTCAAGCTTTTGGGCCATGGTGAAAGCTTCATTGAAAGTACAAAATGTTTGAACCCGCAAGGTGGATGAGATGTGCCTGGCACATGCTCGAGAAAAGAGCTTGATGAGCTTAGGTTGAGGCAAAGGGAAGGAGAGTTGGTTGATTAGGCCTCTCCAATGGGCGACAAAATTGACTGTCGATTCATCGTCAAACTATTTGATAGAGTAGAGGTCTATAATTGAGACTTTTTTGGTGATATTGATAGAAAAATGGTCAAGAAATAATTGGGCGAGTTGAGTAAATGAAAAGATAGAATGTCTGGTAAGAGAGCTATACTAGTCAAGGACAGGGCCAGAAAGAGACATGGGGAACGTGCGTAGAAGTAACACATCGTCATGGGCTATAAGATAACATGCATGTTTGAATGCTCATAGGTGTTGTTGCGGGTCTTTCTTACTCAAGAAATGAGAAAATTTAGGAAGCTCCCACTGGCTGGGATACAGTCGGATTGGGACGGAGGGATGGATGGGTTCATTGCAAATTTGGTCATATGAAAGGACATTGCTTGAACTAGAAATAGAAGCCTCAAGACTAGACATTTTGTCCATCAGCATCTTGATGATATCGGCTGACGGATTGGAAAATGGGGTGCCCCCTAGGTTGTAGGGTGCTTGAAAGGTGCTAGAAGGGGCATATGACGTAGTCAGTTGTGCTTGTAGGGGTGCAACATATTGATAACTAGTCATTGGGACATAAGTGGAGGCCAAGTGTGGTTGCGTTGTGAAGGTAGAAGGCATAAGTTGACTAGATATCACCAAAGGTGGTTATGTGATGGCATTGGAAAAAGGGGAGGTAGACACTCCTACATTTATAGGTGTAAGAGTGAATGGAGTCGATACAATCAAGTTCTGGTATGATGTAAAACTTGGTTAAATTACGTGTGGTTGAGGGGGTAATGAAACCCCGATGGAGGTTGATCTAAAAATAGATGGGGAGGCCAAACTTTGCGTATTGGCCATGGTTGGGTTAATCGCTGAGGCAATAGTCTGAGTCATAAAAGGCTGGGTAGTGGATGGTGTTGATGCCATCACCGCTTCACCCAAAAGGTCTCGCATTTGGTTTCTTGCAAGATAATGTTGAAGGGATTTAACATTGAGGTTCAAGAATCTTTCAAAGTCTTGGTCCCCTTCAGGGACAATGGGAGACTGAGTTGGGGTCGGTCGAGTAGGAGTTCATTCGGCCTCTAAATGAAACTCCATTAGGGGACTGGTTATGGACGGTGAAGGCGAAAGTGGTTGATGCCTCGCTTGGTCAAGAAGAGCCTTGGTTTGATTGTGTCAAAACCATTCAAGGCAAAAAAGGGTCAGGTTCTAGAAATTGTGTTTTTTCAATTTCAAAAACTCAGAATGTGGTTTTGGCAGAAAAAGGGTCAGGGGATAGGGACCGACGTCGGTATAAAAATTGATGTTGGTGAGACAGTCTACCGATGTCAGTCAGATGACCGATGTCAGAAAAGAAAGATACCAACGTCGGTGTAAAAGCCGATGTTGATTATTGTGTTTTCTAGAAACTCAAGAAATTTGAAAGTTTTTGGAAAGAAGAAAACATCCTCACTAGCTCAAAAAACTAGATAGGAATAGAAAAATAGATGGAGACAGGCAGATAAGCATTAAATCCTAAGAATCAACTTTTAGAATCATATTGGCTTATGCCTTAGAATGTGTTTGGGAGGTTAGCATGTAGAAGGGTCCTAAAAGAAGTAGTCTATGGTTGGTTTTAGGTTAGTTTAGGCGCTCAAGAGTCTGTGTTAGGTTCTATACATGGCCTGGTGCTAAGGAACAAGCTCCCCTCACTTCACGAGCCTAGTGATAAGCTGGTCTTGCTTAGCTAGTATATACTTCCCCTAGAGATTATCCTCTGCCAGAGAACAAAGTGGGCTTTCCCCTTGGTAGTGAAGTCCAAGTGGGATTGCTGGGACGGGTAAGGTATCTGCTGGGTGATGAAATCCCAGTCGGGCCTTGTCTCAGGTAAGTTTTGATGTTTGATTTGTGCAAGTGATTTGGATGTGTAACATAAGTGGTCTACGATTAATTCATGATGCGGTTGTTAATTACTAGATGTGAGAGCTAAAAATGCAAGCAAGCAGAAATGAAATGCAATGTATTTTAAGCCCAAAATGAAATGTGAGTTCAGATGAAAACAAGTTGAGAAAGGGTTGAAGAGTATGAGTTGACTAGTCTAAGATGCAAGAAAAGAAAGAATAAGAATGGTTCTTTTTAATCTTGTTTATGGTGTCTTTTGGAAGAGATAGAAGAAAGAGGCAAAAAGGAGAAACCTAATGCACCTATATGAAAAGAAATGAAAAAGAACCCAAGGAAGACCCTAGGGTCCCACCAAGCGTGCCATAATGTTTCTATATGATTTTTCACTTTCACATTCAAAAAGGAAATGAGAAACTAAAAGAAATGGTCTAGGGTTAGATGTTACCCAGATGAAGTCTTGTACACCAAATTTAGACGACTGAAGGAAATCCTCTTTGGTTGTGGAGGATGACACATGTAGAAGACAGAGACTAAAACACAGAAGTTGTTAGATAGCTAGAAAGTGGACTGCCAAGCAAAAGCTTGGTCCTAGAAGTGCAAAGACTTCTTGGGGGATGACAGCCCACTGATTGTTAAAATAATATCTAATAAAAAAGTAGAATGATGAAAGACTGAAATGATTAAAGATTGAAGTAGAAATAGAAGCAAATGCTTACTTGAATGCTGCTGTCGGTCTGGTCACAGTCGCTGACGTCGGTTAGTCTGCCGACATCGGTTGTCAAGGTCTGCCGACATCAGTTAGTCTGCTAACATCAGTGGAGGAAAGGGTCGATGTCGGTCAGGGCAATGGTCCGGGATGGGGTGTGGATGAGTTTATGGTTTGTGGATGGGTCTGTGGTCTGTTTGGGGTCAGAAAAATGGCTTGAGGTGTCTGAGAGTCTGTTTGGAGGTCTGTGCAGGTAGAAAGTATGGTCTGAAAGAGGGACCAGATAGAAGATAAAGGCAACAGGGAGACAGGGATTAGAGAAGGCCTTTCAGCCTCTCAGGGAAGAGTAGGTTGGGTCTGGGCAGTAGTCTAAAAAGCAATAACTAATAGTCTAAATAATTGAAATGAAAACATAGAGGGAATACTTACCTATTCCCTGGTGAAGAAGAAATGTTGCAGACTAGTTGCACCTGTTGCTAATGCTGCTGGTGTAGAGGACCTCCAGCAAGGTGGAGTGACTGGTGCAGGGTACCTATTGTTGTTGTAGCTTGCTGTGTGCCTGAGAGAGAGATAGAGGTCTGAAGGTTGGTGGATTGAATATTGAGGAGTGAAATATCGGATGGTTGAAGGTCAAAAAGTCGGGGCCTGCATTCGGGTCAAGAATGCAGTTATGAAGGAAATCGACCCCGGCAATACCGCCGGTGTCAATTGATAGTTGACCGATGTCGGTGGCTGGAAGGTAGGTAAAAAGGCTAAAAATAGCCTTTTGTCTATTTTCCCAACTGCCAAGTTTAAGTGTTGGGGTAAGAAACGGTCGAAGGTGGAGTAAATGGACACGAGAGGTTAATGGGGAGAAGTTGGAATAGGTCATAGGGTGATAAATGAGGGTATCCAAGGGCAAAGAATCCAAGGAGAGGAGAGGTGTCATGAGTGAGGTGGCAAGGGGAGAGAGAGAATTATTAATTTAAAATAAATAATCATTTTAAATTAATAAGACATAGGTTAGGCATGGTTAGAAGTGGAAAGGGACCAAGGGGGAGTCGACCAAGGGAGTAGACATGATTTCAGTGTCTACATTTGCCCCTTTTTATCTTGTTGGTTGTTCTTGATGAACTGCAAGACAAAAATAGGATTTGATTGCCCCAAGTATGGGATGAGGTTGATTTCATCTTGTTGGTTGTTCAAGTGAACTGCAAGACAAAAATAGGAGTGTTGGTTGCCCCGATTATGGATAAGGTATTTCTCCTCAAAATAAGAGTTGAGGGAAGGGAACCTGAAATCAGGTGCCGATTTGATAGAGAGTGGATGAAGATGGTGAGTGTAAATGCGATAATAGTTGTGATTGCACGCATACCACTTCACGAGATGGTCAGGTCAAATTATCACAGGTCAAAGGTTGAGGAGTGCCAAAATTGAAATAACCAGGCCCCAGCATTTGGTCATAGCTGTCAGCAGCTGGAAGGTAGGTAAAAAGGCTAAAAATAGCCTTTCATCTATTTTACCAACTGCCAGGTTTAAGTGTCAGTGTAAGAAACAGTCGAAGGTGGAGTAAATGGACACGAGAGGTTAATGGGGAGAAGTTGGAATAGGTCATAGGGTGATAAATGAGGGTATCCAAGGGCAAATAATCCAAGGAGAGGAGAGGTGTCATGAGTGAGGTGGCAAGGGGAGAGAGAGAATTATTAATTTAAAATAAATAATCATTTTAAATTAATAAGACATAGGTTAGGCATGGTTAGAAGTGGAAAGGGACCAAGGGGGAGTCGACCAAGGGAGTAGACACGATTTCGGTGTCTATAATCCTCATCTACAACATATATAAAATAATTCCCTTCACATCATAAAAAAATCATTTTTAGCAATAATATGAAGATATATAAATAATTAAAATAAATTATACATAAGGAAAAATATTCTACTTGGATGCACTAGATCAAATACATGGTCAAAGTCATCTGATGATGTCATATATATAAGTTACAATGCTATTGGAACCTGATATGTGTTTATTAGAATTAGAGGTTTAAAAATCTAATCATCTACACACTCTTGTGACTCACACTCATTTCAAATAGAGTCCACACATGCAAAACAAAAACATGTCAAGTGTCTCATATGAATAGTCCAAGAACTTGCATTTGAGCTACGAAATGAGTGGAGGTCACTTGTACATATTAGAGTCATATAATAGTCATAATTTTCTATGTGTTCTTCCTCCATTAACTAAAAATGTCTATGAAAAATAGAATTTGGTTGAGCACCATGACACATGTTCTCATTACACCATTCAACCACAAATTTTGCATCTGTCAAATGAACACCCTCTTCAAATTTCAAGTCCTCCCTTGCAATAGATCTTTTTACAAATTCTCTAGCATCCTCATGCTCCCTTTTCCATGGCCAACCTTGTTGAAAATCCAAATGTGTCTTACACTTGTGGTAATGTGCATCCTACTCAGCCAATAAAACATCTGTGCATTTTTGAATTGTGATGTGTAATTGTCTGACTAAATGTAATGTTGATTGAAAGTAATGATCCTATGACTCAACTATTTATAATTTTTTTGTGAACAACCTTACACATACTTTGAACAATGTGATCTATCATCAATAATATAGAAATGGTACTCCCTTAATGCCTATTTTTTTTATACTATCAAGTACATGCATAAATGTTATATACATGAATATTGCAACTTGTGATGATTTGTAATATTATGATTGAACTTAAAATTGGGGTTTGAATGTGTAATTATCTACAAAATCAACTACTAAAATAATGGAATCAAGTGTAAATATATCCTTTTATATATTGAAATGTTCATCCAACCATCTAACCTTGTGTATGTTCCTTGCATAGTTATAAACAATCTTTTCCCTAAATTTGACCAAAAATTCCAAAACACGTATCTTTTTTGTAACAAGCTCACACCTTTTAGATTCTTTTCTATCTTTAACTTGATAAGTCATTGATTTATATTTGTTTAAAAAAATTAATTCCTATCCAATTTCACTTGTAAGCTCCTCATGGATACATTTTTTAAAATTTGGCAATACACCACAAATGCTATAATTTCCATTTAAACATGATTTGTTGTAAAATAATTTCCCATCTAGTCTTTTGCAGAATATAGTTGGAATAATTTACCTGATTGATTTTGTGGTAATTCAATGCCACACTCTTGCAAAATATTAGTATGTAAAGTATAATGAATGTATCAAAAAACATCACAGTGCATTGAAAATTCAACATGTTGCCTATAACAACAAGTGGTGCGTGTGTGATTTATTTAACATAAAAAGGTTTTGCCATCTCAAAATATCTCTGATAAATATAAATTTGTGGATGTTTTCCAAAAAATTAGAATACAATTATGTTTGAGTCATATATAATAAATGTTTTGTATGTAATTCATGGTTACGAGAACCAACTCTTCTTTTCACAACATCTCTTGCATTGGGTGAAACTCTTGTATTGTCTTCCCAAAATTGAGTAACTCTTTGAGATTATCAAATAAATTTGTACTTTCATGGAAGTCTACCAGAGAATGCTTATAGCTCATTGGTATTAGGTTCATTAAGTATTTAATGTCTTTGAATTTCTTTCCTTATTATTTTTCTATTTATATGAAGTGTTTGGCTTTTTTTTGAAACTATTCATTTTTTCACTATAATGTCACTTACTGCACAAGTTGTAAGTATACATCAAGTAACATTACAATCTTTGGTGCATGATTTTGGGCCTATAATATGATATGCATCATGTATATTTTCAATAATTTCATCATTTTCATCATCCATGTTAGATGTTCTTAGTCCTAATGTGTACACTATTAGTATTATCTTATTCAATTTTATCAATGAAACAAATAATTACATCTTTGAATATCATACTATAAATTATGAAAGAAAATATCCCAAATTTATTGAGCCAATATTCTTGACTAGCAATTAGACATTTTGTTATGCATTGGTTTTAAAATATTTTCATTGAATTCAATTAAGTACTTGTCTTTTCTACTTACAATTTTTGGACATGTTGGTAATGGTGGAATTTGTTGAGAGGGTGTTTCAAAACTGTTATTAATTACATTGTTTAAAGGTGGGATGACATTCAATTCTTCATTGTTAATTTCTTCATTATATGTGTCCATGAATTTTTTTATGGTTAATTTCATCATTATTTGTTTCCATCAAAGTTTTTTAATTTATGGGGGGTGAAGCATCATACATAGACTCATCATCAACAAAATAAAAAACTTGGAACTTTTAATGTGAACTTCCAACATTAACTTATTCATTATTTTCAATTTCATTATGGTCAATTTCATTATTATTCATTTCATTATGGTCAATTTCAATATTATTCAATTGATTATAGTCAATTTCATCATTGCTTAATTCATTATCATCAATTGGCTCATTATCTATGACATTTAGTTCATCAAGATTAGGGTTTGTGCCTTGTTTACCATGAACTTTTAACATTAATAGCATGTGTTTCTCTTTGAAATATTCTAATTCATATGGTTTTTTGTTCTTTAACAACTTCTTCTTCCTCTTTACACGTGATCTGAAACCCATTAGAAGGGAAAATTGACAACTTTTCAATAGTAGGGTTAAGTACATAGGTATGCAAATCTCATAGAATGTCTGTATAAACATAAGTCTTGATTTAGGATAAAAATAGTCATTAATAAGTGATATTATCACTAAAATAATAATAACATGATCGTGTTATATAGTGCAATCATGTTACTAAATAACATGATCACGTTATGATTTCCACAAGGTTCCAACACACCCAACCCATTGGGAAGCTGAGATTGACAATAGCATGATCGCATTAATACATAACATGATCACATTATGATTTCCATAAGGTCCGAACATACCCAACCCAATGGGAAGCTTATATCGATAATAATGTGATCATGTTAATGTTGATATAAGCTATGGGGTTGGTAATTGGCAATGAGGAATGAGTGTTGCCTATGTTAACAATAACATGATCACTTTATTAAATAACATAATCATGTTATACTTAATATAGATAAGGGATTAGGGATTAAGGCAAATTAGTGTATAGGGTTTATGGATTAGGGATTATAATTTATGTTTTAAGAATTAGTGATTATAATTAAGGTCTAAAGTGAAGGTGCAAAGTTATGAGGACCTTTCCTAATACTTGGAGAAAGAAGCTCTGAGAATGTCGAATACCAAAAAAATAATAATAAGTCATTAATAATAAAGTGTGTTTTTTGGTTGCCATTATACCTTGGATGTTGCACATATAGATTGAGTGAATTAGTCAAATAGGGTAATCAATCATGTGATTTAGGCCAAACTAAGCCCTGTGAACTTAATTCTTAGTCTATAAATTATGTTATATTGGGCTAAAATGATTGGTTCAAGGTTAAAGAGTTTATATTTGTGGTTTAGAGTTTATGGATTAAGAAAGTTTTAAGGATTATGGCTTAGGGTATAGGTTTTAGGGCACATTTATACAATCATGTAGGTAATTAGAGCAAATTTGGGAGCCTTAAACCTATATCTATGATTACGGGATCAATTATCCCCCACATCATCATAGATTGAGCCTACGAAGTCAATAATGGTAATTAGTGATGAAATTTTAACCAAGTTCATCCCTGTGAACCTAATTCTTACTATAAATAAAGGATGTTAATTGGGGCTAAATTTATTAGTTTATGATTTAGGGTCTATAATTTGAAGGGTTTGGGGTTTAGGGCTTATGGCTTAGGGTTTAATGTAAATGGTACAAGGTTTGGAGTTAAATTTTAATACTACAAGGTAACTTAGGGTTTAAGATATCATATATATGGTCTAATCACTAAGGTTATTGAAGAACATTTGAGCTACTTGTGACACATATTTATGACTTGATTACCTTTATGTTTGCACATTTTTGATAAAAGTAGGGTCAATTATGCCATGTATATGTTATACAATTGATTGAGCCATAAATTTAGTTTAGGGGCTCAATTTTTCCTAGATCATGTAGGGAATTATATAAATTGACTAATTGGATCAATTCATGATAGAAGATACATCTTTTAATTTTGCCCCAAATCATATCTTGATATTGAAGAACCTTAAATTGCCTTCAAATGCCTCCTCGATTAAAAGAATCAACTACTTTTCCTCCTCTTTAGTTAATTAGTTTGAAAGGGATTGAAATAGCCCCAATTTATTGAATAGATGCATAGATCTTTATTGGTAATCCAAAGTCTTTAGCCATAGGTTTAAAAACTGCATAAATTATGACATCTCATGATAAAATTAGTCATATCATAAGGCATGTTGTTTATGATGCATAACGGGCATTAGGGAACAGGGCTTATAATTTAAATGTTTTAGGGATAATTAGCGATTAGGGCATAGGGTTTAGGTTTAATGAGGTCTATATATTTTTGTCTAATCACTAGATATTCCATGTTTTTAAACTAGATTCTTACTACAAAGGATGTTAATCGAGACTAAATTAAAGCTGGTAAATACTTGTATAGTAAATGGTTTACAATTTAGGGTATAGTGTTTAAGGTTTATGGTTTACATCCCTTATAGGTTTTAATATATATACATGGTTTATGGTACACAGGGTCAATCTCAAAGATAATTGAGGATGATTTGAATCACTTAGACCCATTTATGACTATAAAATGTGTTTTTGGGTTGTCATTATACCATGGATGTCATGTTGCACATGTAGATTGAGTGAATTAGTCAAATGGGTCAATTGGTCATGTGATATAGGCCAAACTGAGCCCTATGAATTTAATTTTTAGTCTAAATGATGTTAATTTGGGTTAAAATAATTGGTTAAATGTTTAAAGAGTTTATATTTATGGTTTAGAGTTTGGGGATTAATAAAGTTTTAAGGATTAGGGCTTAGGGTACATTTATATAATCATGTAGGCAATTGGGGAAAATTTGGGAGCCTTGATGTTATATCTATGATTATAGAATGTGAATTTAGGATCAATTATCCCCTACATCATCATATATTGAGCCTACAAAGTCAATTATGGTAATGAGTGTTGTAATTTTAACCAAGTTCATCCCTATGAACCTAATTCTTACTATATATATATATATACATATATAACTATATATATATATATATACATATAATCCCTATGAACCTAATTCTTACTATATATATATATATACATATATAAATATATATATATATATACATATATAACTATATATATATATATATATATATACATATATAACTATATACACACACACACACACACACACACACACACACACACATATATATATAAAGGATGCTAATTTTGGATAAATTTATTGGTTTAGGATTTAGGGCCTATAATTTAAAGGGTTTGGGGTTTAGGGATTATGGCTTAGGGTTTAATGTAAATGGTACAGGGTAACTTAGGGTTTAAGATATCAGATATAGGGTCCAATCACTAAGGTAATTGAATAATGTTTGAGCTACTTATGACACATATTTATGACTTGATTACCTTCATATTTGCACATTTTTGATAAAAGTAGGGTCAATTATTCCATGTACATATTATATAATCGATTGATCCATAAATTTGGTTGAGGGGTTCAATTTTTCCTAGATCATGCAGGGAATTATATAAATTGACTAATTGGATCAATTCATTATAGAAGATATATCTTTTGATTTTGCCTCAAATCATATCTTGATATTGAAGACCCTCAAATTGGCCTCAAATGCCTCTTCAATTAAAATAATCAACTACCTCTCCTCCTCTTTGGTTAATTAGGTTGAAGGGTCTCAAAAGAGTCCCAATTTATTGAATAGATGCATAAATATATATTGGTAATCCAAGGGCTTTAGCCATAGGTTTAAAAAAGTTCATAAATTATGACATCTCATGACGAAATTGGTTATATTGTAAGGCATGCATGTTTGTGATGTGTAGTGGGCATTAAGATATAGGGATTACAATTTAAATGTTTTGGGATCATAAGGGATTAGGGCATATGGTTTAGGTTTAACGACCAATATATTAATGTCTATTCACTAGATATGCCATGTGTTCAAATTGGATACTTACTACAAAGGATGTTAATTAGGACTAAATTGAAGTTGGTAAATGCCTAAAAAGTAAATGGTTTACAATTTAGGGTATAGTGTTTATGGTTTATGGTTTATGACCCTTCTAGGTTTTAATGTATATACATGGTTTAGGGTACACAAGGTCAATCACAAATATAATTGAGGATAATTTAAATCATTTGGATCCATTTAAGACTATAAAATGTGTTTTTAGGTTGTCATTATACCATGGATGTCATGTTGCACATGTAGATTGAGTGAATTAGTCAAATAGGTCAATAAATAATTTGATTTAGGCCAAAATAAGCCCTATGAAGTTAATTCTTAGTTTAAATGATGTTAATTTGGGATAAAATGATTGGTTCAAGGTTTAAAGAGTTTATATTTATAGTAAATAGAGTTTAAGGATTAGGAAATTCAAGGATTAGGCCTTAGGGTATATAAGGTACAATAATGATGGTGATTAGGGAAAATTTGAGCTCCTTAAATTTAAATCTATCAGTAAATAATGTGAATTTGGGATCAGTTATCCCCCACATCCTCATAGATTGAGCCTATGAAGTCAATTGTGGTAATGATTGATGCAATTTTAACCAAGTTCATCCTTGTGAACCTATTTTTTACTATATATAACGGATGTTAATTGGGAATAAATTCATCCTAGGGGCCTACTAAGCCTCAATGTAAGGAATTTTATCCATATGATATCAATTGGGGATCCAAGTACTCACTATATTAAAAAAATAATTTTTTTTCAATATGATATGAAATTCAGACCAAAAGATCCATGTGCAAGGAATTACATTCATATATAATGGAAATTAGGGATTAATTGGCCCTAATTGCATACCATATTGAACCAATAAAATATTTGGTTCTAGATGGTATATAATTGGGGCCAATCAAGGCTTGCCCAGGGAATTATGTCAACATAATTTTAATTAGGGCCCTAATTGCACACCTTATTTAAATAATTGAGTCTTATCATGAATTTGATATGAAATCATGACCAATTGAACCATATATAAGGAATTAAAGATCCATCTTTAATAACAATCAAGATTTTTATTGTGCACCAAATTCAATTGAAAAAATATAATGGTTCAATATGATCTATGAAATTTAGTCCAAACAAGCCTTGTGTAATAAATTTCATCCTTTTACTATCAATAGGGGGATTTGTTAGTCCCAATTACATAACATATTAAATCAACCAAGTATTTAATTCAATTGAATATGAAATTATGGCCAACCAAGGCTCATACAAGTAACTGAATACATCTAATGTCAATTACAATTTTGTTGGCCCCGATAGTAAACTATATCTACTAATCATGCATTTGGTTTTATCTTATATACATAATTAGGGCTAGTTGATCCCCATGAAAGTAATTTTGTCTATATAATGTTCCATTTGGGTTCCATTAGCCCCAATTGCACACCATATTAAACTAATTGAGTATTTAGGTTCAATATGATATGTAATGGGGGCCAATCAATCCCCAAGCAAGGAATTACGTCCATCTAATGTCATTTGGGGATTTAACTACACCATGTTAAATAAATTAATATTTTTTTCTCTACTATACATAATTGAGGAAAATTAAGTCCTATGTAATTAATTGCTTCCACCTAAAATATCAATTGAGGCATTTTTCACCCCATGCAATTAATTGTTTCCATCTAATTTGTCCATTGTGAATATTTTTCCCTAATTGCACATCATATTTAACCAATCGAGTATTTTATTTAGTATAATATTCATAATTAAGAGTAATTGGTCCCCATGCAAGGAATTCCTTCACTATAATGTCAATTGGGGATTTGATAGCACATGTCATATTAGAAAACAATATTAAGACTACTAACCCTGATGTCTCCTATTCAAGTTTAGGATTGTTAGAATATATAATGTGATTGCATTTTTAATGCAATCACATTATTAAAATGATCACATAATTTGAATTCAAATTTAATTATTAGGCCTTTTGGCTCAGGAATGGATTGGATTCTTAAGCCAAAGGCTTGGACTGTCAATGTACAACTGAGTATTTAAAGGTATGAAAATAAACAACAAATTTTAACTTTGATTGCCAAATACACTAAGAATTTCAACTTGAAAATTAAAAAATTGTATACCATCATGAACACATTATCCTCTTTCCAAAAATATGATTCTTATATTTTTTGGACTAATTTAAGGTTTCAAATTATATTTATTTCTAAATATGCCTTTTTTAGGCCACTACATGCCATAAACATACATGCCTATACATGTTCATGTAATTTGTGTTTTATTGATCCAAGTGAAAAAAAAAATATGTTGATGTAGTACACTCAATTATACACAAATTAAAAAATTGAGTTTCATATTTTTTGATGTAGTTAGGCCTGACTCATATATGACTATCAATTTCTTTGTCATTTTTTAGGATCTAGTTACTTGAAAAATTCATAAAAAAAAGTATTCATTTAAAAATATAGATGACATGTTAAAAGATTTTATCTAAATTTTCCCCAAAGGGTTTCAAATAATATTAAATGATGCTAAAAAAATGGTGCACATCACATCCATCTATCTACTATGTTTTTTTGAAAAAAACCAGAGTTCCTCTTCAAATTTTAGATGTTTGACCTAGTTATACTTAACCATTTTTAAAAAAACATTAGTGTTTTAGAAAGTAGACTTGAAATTTTACATTTCATGTTTCAACACCATATTAAAATTTGGAGTGTAGATATCTCAAATTATCTATATAAATTTGAATTTATGAAATTTCAAAAAAATCATGTCCATGAGTAGGCCACTTTTTGTCCCCCAAATTTATGCACTTACCCATTGGTAAATTTTCAAGAGGGAGATTGGTGTATAGTAAATCAGTTAGGAAGAAAAATTAAGGCTAGTGATACTTCTATAACAACCAATATAATGTCTAAAAAGAGAGCAATTGATTATGCTCGAAATATGGGGAAAGGTGCAACCAATATGCTTTCTATGTATCAAGGAATAACATATGTTAATGCAGTTCTTAAAACCTAAAAAAATAAAAAAAATCAGAATGTGAATGGTCCTTTTATACCCTAAACTATGCAATCTCAAAATAGTATGAATCTCTTATATGATAACCAAGAGTTAACAGATCTTGCATCAATATTATATAGTAAATGAAGAGGTTGAATGTGAGTATTCCTTTGTGGGATACATTGTATATCCTTGGGAAAAATAGAGATACTTCAAGATGAGTTGTCAAAGTTTAGCCTTTAAAAAAAATCAATAATAATAGAGAGTTTAGTTTTCACAAACACTCATACACCTACTAGTGGGTAACCAAGAAAATATGGTAAATAACCTATTTTTTATGTTTCATTGATTATTGGAGATTGCCTAGTACAAAATTGCATGATAGATAGTGGGGCAAGTAGTTTGGTGATGCCTAAAAAAATAATTGATAAGTAGGCCTAATGTATGAGCCTAATACCAAAGGTATATTCTAATGGAGTGGATTAGTTTCTAAGACCATGGGTGTGCTCAAATGGTTTATCCTTAATATTCATGATTGTATTAATTCATCTATTTCTCAAGAAGTTATTGTAGTGGATTTTCCACCCTACTTTGCTCTTTCCTTGTCAAGAGACTTCACCACAAGGATTGGGGGTAACTTATCATATTATTGGTCATATATGGCTTTCAAAACTAGATATGGCACTAAGGTTAAAATCATATTTGAAAATATGTTTAAGTTTCATCTTGATTCATACAAACCAAAGATTTTAAATGTCAATTGCACCATCACTGATGACGAGAATCATCTTAATGATCAATAACTAGTTGTACCTATTTTAGAAATATAAGATCTTTTCCTTAGTGAGTGGGGAGCATAAAATCATGTGTATGATCCATATAGAAGTGTTTAAGAAGCTGGTCTAGGTGTCTATTATTTTCATGAATAAGGTACATCAATACCATCTCTCCCTAAGTCAAGTGAATATAGTGATGGCATATGGAAGTTTTTCTTTGATGGTTTAAGAATTAAGAGTGGAGTAAGGGTAGGTATAATGCTAGTTTCTCCTTTAAATGAGAAGTACTATTCTATAATTAGATTTTAGTTTAATTTTACTTGTAATGTACGGAGTATGAGGCTCTTATACATGGGATTTAATGATAAAGAAAAAAAGGAATGAATAAATTACAAGTTTTTGTAGATAGTGAACAAATAGTCCACCAAGTAAAAGGTAAAAATATTACCAGGAATCCATTATTGAAGTCCTACAAATATAGGGTATGGGACCTTATTAAATATTTTGAGTCCTTAAACATCTAATCAATTCTAAGAGAAGATAATCAACATGCTAATAGGTTAATTCTAGTATGAGTTCAATTTGACATTCCCAATGATGTCAAGAACTCAAAAATTTAGCCACATATCAAGGTGGTACTAAGGCCATCAATACCAGATAATGATGTCAATAAGAAAGTTTTTGAGCATGAAAAGTAAATACATTATTTTATTTAACATGAAGCTAAGTTTTATTGTTAAAAACTAGGATAAAATGTAGCATCAATATGGAGATCAAATTGTATAATTGAGGTCTAATACGCTTCCCAAAGGGCTGGTAACTCTTGAGAACATATTTAGTAAGAGTGATCAAATAGGAAAGGACAAAGTGAGTATGTGTTGGGTGAATATTTTGTCGTCAACTACCTAATGACAAAATGGGTATATCAACCACAACATAGGGAGATTTACGCCATGAAAAGTGTGGGTTTACTAAATCTGGACGAGGTAAATCTCTCCTCTCATCAAGGGGAGGTTCCCTATGAATATTTATGCACTATATGTATATATATATAATTAAGAAAAAAATAACACATGGGGTGGTATAACAGCATCCACCTCTCTTTTTTTAGAGGTGATGTATAAGGAACAAGAGGGAGAAATCCTAGTCGTTGGCCAACAACATTCCTCTTCTTTTAGGAATGGTATTCAACACAGAGTAGAAAATCACTTGAATTAAAAAATTTCACAAAGAAACTCACGTAAGCACAAAGTCTTTCGTATCCTCCTTCACTGATTCGAAACAAGCGTAACTGTAGAGTGAAACGAAGCACAAAGTCTTCACCTAAAACTACAAAAGATAAAAGGATCACAAAGATCAAAGTAGCTCAAAGTCTCTCTTCTATATTTTAGAAATGCCCTCAGATAATATCAACACACCCACTTTGCTTATTAAATCAAACAAATAAGAGATTATTAGGAAATAGGACATAAGAACTATTTCCTAAATAACATAGATAAATTCAACATAAAGTCTGAAATAAACTTGCTTCTCATTCATTTAACAAAATATGATTTACAAATTGAGCACAAAGTCTCAAGAAGTGTCTCAATTTCAACAGAGTTTTTGTTCTCAATTATCAGAGATACATTTACAAAAGAGGTCTCCACTATATATAAGGAGAAACTCTCAAAAATTGGAAAATAATAAAATACAAAAATATCTTAGTCAAAGATGACTCATCTTTGACTTTGAGATATTTTTCCAAACTTTTTACATGTAATTACATATTACAAAATTGCATGCACTTTTCTCAGGACAAAAGTGCATAAGGAAAGAAGAAGAGAGAAGCGGAAAAAACTTTAGTTCTTGCCGCCAGACTTCTTCAAATGAACATCGTACATAGTAATGGATGCCTGAATTCCTATACTATCTAGCGCAACTGTGTTCTTGGAGATGACCCTGGCTCTGATTAAAGCATCCTTCAATGCTATGATGGCCTTAGCATGATTATTTAACCTAGACCTTAGATTGTCCAGAGTTAATTGAGTATCTAAAATATGGTCCACAAAAGTCATTGAGAAGGCTTTTTCTTCAAAATTCTTTTGAATCATACCCTTGAAGCTTTAGATCATTTCATCGGCTGAGAGGAATTGGTTATCCTTGGAAGTGAGGTTTCAAGGGAGCTCTTCTAGCCTATTTAGTAGGCCTGTGTCACTCTTCTCACTAGCATCCCTGGAAGAGTTGAGATCTTCAACCAACTCCTTGAGTACCTGGATCTTATAGATCAGTGACTCTTTGATTTCAACATAGGAATCCTTACTGGAAATGACACTGATAAATATCAAGGTGATTTTCTTTAGATCCTTCATCTCTCTCTATTTGCTAAGATACTTTTCTAAACTATCAACATCTTGAGAGATAAGAGAGACCAGGTCATCTAATTCTGCCCTCACCTTTTTCATTTTGTCTGTCTTTTCTACAACCTCTATGAGTAAGGAAACTCCCTGAGTATGCATCTTTTCAACGTAATCTTCCATCACTTTCCCCTTCAAGTAAGTTTTCTCTACTTTTTGAAGGATAGGGTCATCTATAGAGAAGGCCTCTAGAGTTGCCGCTTTAGGGGGAAGAGTGAATTTCCTTATTACTGCCATCAGTTGCTCTGTCTTGGCCTTATAATAGTCTTTCATCTCCTTTTCTCGATCAAATTTTTGGACCATGATGTCCATTGCCGACTGTAGATCACTTTTCACATCTTCATGAGTAACTTTGCCAAGTTCAACATGAGAGATGGAATAGTTGCTCATTTCAAAACCCTCAAGGGTTGAGTCTTGTGGCAGCTTAACTATTTCCAAAAAAATTTGCCCCTTTTCCTCAACCAATTTTGAGAGGATCCTTAGCTTTTACCGGCACTATCTTGCCAAAATCAAAGTCATCTAGAGAGATGGCTAACTTCTTTCTTTTAGGTGTAAAAGATGACATCCAAGGTGAGAGAGAAAAAGTATCTGTCATGGCAATGGTTCTTGCAGTTGGTGTTACCATGGTAACCTCTACATTGCTATTGGTAATAGTGGTCACAGTTGGAGTAACAGGTGAAACTATACTGGCCATTGATTCTAGCTTTTGCACATAATTTTCTCCCAAATTAAAGGAAGGAGATGAAAGACTAGGAATGGATCCAGAGGAGTGAAGAGTGTCTCCAGAAGCACCCTGAGGATCACAAAAAATAACCCTAAATGGAGAGGTAGCTCCAGAAGAAGGAACACTGATAAGAGAGAGAGGTGAAGGAGATGCCATAGAAGACTGAGGTGGAGAAGGAGATTCGCTCTTAAGCAGTTATGCTTCTTCTTGTGAAGGTAGAGGTTCAGTCCTTGGCTATTTTGAAGGCTGGTCATCTATCTCCATTTATTAGGCTGTCTATTCCTGAGAGCTCTATTCGGTAATCCCTTTAGCTACTACTTCTGGCTCCTCAGTAACCTTTGATTTTTTAGAAACAAAGATGATTCTAGGCTTGTGAGGCCTAGATGGGGAAGGAACATCACCTTTATTCTTAGTCCTATTTTCTACTTTCTTCCTCATCTCTACTTGGAACTCAGCTTCTGATCTTGTGATAAATTCTTTTAGTATGATCCCTTTGGCCGCTAACCAATCATTGGTGTTAGCTAATATTGGCTCAAATCTCTTCCTTAGAGAAGTTAGCTCTTTTTGAGACCACTATATTGGAGGAAGAGGGGAGCCGACAATCTGTTCGGCCTCTGAACACATCGAGACCGTAATGATTTCTATGTTTTTAGGAAAAATGAGATGAAAAGACATTACTAATTTCAAAAGGCACAGTTGGACCAAGATGAGAATGAGAAGAATCCATCTTGAAAACAAACTTAGAGAGATGAAAGATGAAACAAACAAGTTTCATAGGGGGTTGTTCCTAAAATTGAGCTAAGCTAATTTTGGAAGCAACAACTGACTCCTATTAGGGAACTTCCATTAATTGAATTGATCAATGGGAGTATAAACTAGTCTCTAAGTGCCTTCATCCAAGCCATTGGGCTACGGAGCCAAGCAAAAAATTAAAGAAAAATAGACAAAACATAAAAACTGTACATATATATAAATGGACCCATCTAAGCTTCAAGGATTGAATAGCTTTAGATGCTACCCACTGTGAGATAGTGCAAATGGCATTCCATCTTGATATTCTAGCAAGAAGCTAGCCTCACCATAGAGCTGTTGAATGGTGAATGGGCCTCTCCATAAGGAGTCAAAATAGCTGTGCATCCCTTTTGGTTCTTGCCTCTTGTCCCACAACAAGACTTGATATCTGACTTGGAATTCATGAACTTTAGCTTTTTTTATCAAAAAGTGCCTTCACCCAGTTCTGATGCTCTGTAATTTGATCCACTACCATGGCTCATCACTCATTCAACTTGGTCAGGCACATGATTCTTTTGTCGATCAAATTTTCAAAGGTTGAGTCTTCGATTGCTTTGGTTAACCTGAGCACTGGTAGTTCAAGGGTGATGGGGATTTTTGCATTCAATCCATATAGAAGTTGCAAAGGTGACATACCTATAGCCTTTTTGGATGTTATCCTATCTGCCCATAAAGCATCATATAATGCTTTGTGCCATATTCTCTGATTTTCATCTATCAACTTTCTGATAATCATGACCAAATTTTTGTTACTCGATTCTACTTGGCCATTTCCTTGAGGGAAATAATTTGAAGTGTGGGATAAGGTAATCCCATAATAAAAACAAAATTGAGTAATTTCATGTGATGAAAAATAGGCTGCATTATCTGTTATAATCTTGAGTGGGATCCCAAACCTGGAGATGATATTTTCCTTGAGAAAGTTGCACACCACTTTAGACGTAGCATGCTTGGTTGGGATGGCCTCCACCCACTTGGTAAAGTAATCCATTGTTGTGAGGACATAATCATGTCTGGCACTTGAAGATGGGTTGACTATGCCAATGAAGTTAATACCCCACTGCTGAAAAGGTTCCTCGATCACTACTGACTTGAGAGGTAAAGCAACCAGCTTAGGCTTCCCAATGAACTACTGGCACAATTCGCACCTACATACCCATCTGTAGGCATCTTGGAATAGCGTGGGCCAATAATACCTTACTCATAGAATTTTGTGCACTGTCATTGGTGCAAAAAAATGCCCTCCACAAGCCAAATTGTGGAAAGACTCCAAGAGTTTATCTTGTTGCGCCTTATCAATGCAACAAAGAAATAACCTATCTAGGTTCCTTTTATACAAACCATTATCCCACAAGACATAATTATCAGCCTTTAACTTAACATTCCATTTCTCCTTATAGGATAAATGAGCGGGACACTCACCATATGTCAGAAAATGAGGAATGTCAGAATACCACTCATCAGTAGTGGCAACAAAGAGGACCGTAGGCACACCTTCGATCTCTATTTCTTCACTTTCCACTTCATTTGGAATGTTATTGGTGATCAATTGGAAAAGACCCTTTCCCCACACTAGTTTGGTAGGTTTGATGTCTAGATCAAACTCTTGAATCTTGGTGATCCAATTACCTCTCTTCATACCGAACTCCTGTTGAGTCAAAATAGATTTTACTATTGTATCAGGTACGAGAACTTCATTGTGTGAGTTCAGGATATAAAACCTAAAATGCTTGACTGCTTTGACCACCACATATGCATGCTTCTCCATGTTAGAATATTTTAGCTCATGAACCTTGAGTGGACAACTCATGAAGGAAATATGAGATTCTACACCTTTTTGGTTCAGTTGAATTAAAATGGCCGAAAGTGTATGTTCAAAAGCATAACTATATATTTTAAAATTCTTGGTGTAGTCTGGACAAACCAAGACTGGTGCATGAGTAATTGCTTCTTTGATTTCTTTGAACTCTGATTTGCCCTTAGCAGTCCATTTGAAGGTAGCATTGCCTTTCATCATATTGATGATATGGTGGGTCTTCTCAGCAAAATTAGGAATGAACCTCTGGAGAAAATTCACCTTTTCAAAGAATGAGTGGATTACAATTTTGATGGTAGGCAAATTGAGTTCCTAGATGGATTTGACTCTCTCTGAGTCAATTTTAATACCTTCTCAGGACACAACGTGTCTGAGAAGTTTCCCTTTAGTTACCCTAAAGACAAACTTCTTTGAGTTTAAATAAATACCGTTCTGACAATAGCGTTCCAGTATTTTTTACAAATGGTGGACATGGTCAGAATGATGCTTTGAAAACACTGTCAAATCATCTAGGTACACTATAATGAATTTTCCCATTTCATTCTTGAAAGTGAGGTCCATCACGCTCTGAAATGTGGTGCCTGTGTTTATCAGACCGAAAGGCATCCTTCGATAGGTGAATGTGCCCCAAGGTGTAGTGAAGGCTGTTTTATGCTGGGCCACTTTTCCAACCTCAACTTGATTGTATCCTGAGAAACCATCTAGCATTGATAACATTTTATAACTTGTTACCATTTGAAAAACTTGATCCATGATAGGAAGAGGGTAGTTATCTTTTAAAGATAACTAGTTCAAGTTCTTGAAATCCACACAGATTTAAATTTCACCATTCTTCTTCCTGACTGGCACTATGTTGGCAATCTATGTGGAGTGATGGATTGGGAAAATTATCCAGGCATCGAGCATTTTTTGTATCTCAGCTAAAAAAGTACCTGAGATTTTTGGATTATATTGCCTAGACTTTTGCTTGTAAGGTACAGAGTTTGCCTTAAGAGGAATGTCGTGGTGAATGTCATTTGGCCTAAGTGATTTTAGATCATCATAGAAGTAAGCCAAGACATCTATATATTAGCAAAGTAGACTAGCAAGCTTAAATCTTTCTTCAGGAGTACAACATTTCTCAATGTTTACCATCTTAGGATCTTCCTTGGTTCCTAGGTTTACCTGATCAAAATCTTGAGAAGAGTTTGAATCTACTTGTTGTTGTTTAATAAACCTATCATGGTTATCAAACAACTTCTCTAGGGAAACCAAACCTTTGGGAATATTTTTCCCCTTAAGTTGTAGGAAATCCTCACCTATATTCGTGTTTGGTTCAAGAGTTGCTTCACATTCCCAGAGCTTACTACCTTCAAAATGCAGTTATTCAAATTTGTCCTTTTGCTCCAAGAAGGCAATGATTTGATCATCATTGTTAAATACTTGCTAATGGCTGGCATTATCAGGTACAATTGGCTGAAAGACTAGTTTAATAGTGTACTTATCCCCCTTAAAATTTGGGTGGGGAACCAAGAGAGTAGCAAAGACAGCCAATGCATCCACCTGGTCATTAAATTCCCTTAGAATGGTAGAGATGTTAAAAGCATCAAAATTTTCAATCTGATCCTAGATCAGATTGTGATAATGGTGCAACCTTTCATTTTTAGTCTAATAGAGGTTCCTTACCTAATAGACCACCAACTCGGCATCCCCTTTAGCATGGAGTACCCTAATGCCTTTTTCTCTGGCGACCTGTAATCGAAGTAATAGGGATTCATACTCAGTTGTGTTGTTGGTGTTGTTGAACTATAACTTGTAAGACAAAGGAATAATGTCTCTTCAAGGAGATACCAACACAACACTAGCTCTTGAGCTAGTAGAAGAATAGTTGCCATCAAATTCTAAGGTCCACACCTCGTTAGATGCTGCTTTTTCTTTGAAAACTCCTTCATTTGGGGGAAGAGGTTCTCCCATGTGTTCATTTTGCTTTTCTAATTTAGCCACCGTGTAAGCTAAACACAATTTCAAGTTATCACTTGTAGGAGTTTTATTAGATGCCTCATGGATCTCATTCGTAGATAGGAAGTAATTGCCCATGCCTGAGGACTCAAATAGTATTTGAGCTTTCAGTGCTGACGATCGGGTAACTACATACCTTACCTCTTTTTCAGGAAGCAACTTCTTCATGACACCTTGAATTTGGATTCTTGCTTCTGACAGGTCCATACTTAGCTCGCCTCCAACATCTTTTTAAAAATTCTGATCGAGTAGGATGCCGTAAGAGGCTGGAACATCGGCCACTAGAACCATTATTTTTATCTACTTTTCTGGAAAAGCTGTGAAAGCAAATTGGGCATCTTTTATCTAACCAAGGAGGGGAACTTGCTTGTTTTCCATAGAAAAACATCTCCCAAAAGTTTTGGTCAAGGTTAGTCTAAGGGAATCTGCCACCTTGGTGGGCATAACATTATCTGAGGCTCTAGAGTCTATAATGCAAATACTCAACTTATAACCATTTATAAGCAGGGAAACATAAAAAGGTTCTATTTTCTTGGGAGTAACATGAGGATTCACAACAAGATTATTTTGGGTAGATTTGTCTTTAGGGGGATCATGAACGGCCTTTAAAGAATCTTGTCTTACAAGGATGGCTTTATTTTTAACATACTCTGCCAACCTATCAAATTGTTCTAGGTTAGCCCTCAAATATTCAATCTTTGTCATTTGAATTTTAGTCTTTCTAGCATGATCAATTATATCAAATAATTGAAAAGAACGTGAGACAGAGGATGAGGGTCCATCATCTAGAGTTTTAGTAGGTGTGGCATTGGTCTGAACAATAGAAGGAGAAGGTATGGGGTGGTTGGAGGTATTTACTTTTTTGAGAATTACTTGATCTTTGGATTGAGGAAGCAATGGAGTCCCTTATTTAGCGATGGAAACTGCTGGCTGGGGTTCTTCATCTGCCTTTCCTTTATCATCCTGTGGAGCTGACTGGTGTTGAGATCTAGTGACAATAGCATAGGATCCACCAACCCTTCCCCCTTACTTCTAGATTCATCTTGGTAATCTAGGAAACCAATATTGGAGTCATAGCTAATTCTTCTTCTTGTTGATCGAAGAGATTAGCATCATCTTGTTGGTCCAACTAAGGTTGGAGTGAATAGTCATGTTCAACCTCTAGTTAACTGACTGCTAAATTGGCAGGTGTTACTTCAATGGCCAATTTCCTTGGAGGGGGAGGTAGGGGATTTGGTTGCCCTTGGTTCTGAGTAGCATTACCTTGATATTGCTAATTCTGGAACATTCTCCTGGGCATATCTTGATAGGTAGGGGCAAATGTACCTTGGGCTATTTTCCTCTTCAAAGCTATCAGTTCATTCATCAATTTTTGCACCATAGGATCTGTAGCACCTATAGAAGAACTTTTAGCAGATGAGGAGAATCTATTTTTACTAGGGTCTTTTTTGATCTTACCTACCAAGATAAGATCATCTTCAATCTCAGTAGCCAAATTTTGAGCCAATGCTAGATCCATAGGGCTAGCTCACCTCAATAGGAAACTTACTTCGGGAAGCTATGAGTTGATAAAAAAGGCACTTGAGGTTCTCCGGCGTGGGCTGAGCAACAGTTGGAATCCAGTTCCTTAACTTGTTGAATTTAGCTATGAAATTCCTCATGGGTTCCTAAGATTCTTTTTTCATCTAGGTTAGTTGTGCTAACAAAGCATGTGCATCTTTAGCAAGTTTAAATCTAGATTCGAATTTGGCTTTGAGAGTGTCCCAGTTAGTTACTGGCCCAACCTGCAGGTGGTAGAACCAATCTGTGGTAGCCCCTTGCAGGGTTTCCATAAAAAGTCTCGCTGCTACATCTTTAAAATCCACACCGATTACACCACATGATATGAAGAAAGCAGCAATATGCTCATTGAGATGAACCTTCCCGTCACTAAAAAACTTAGAATTTTTTTTCCTATAACTACGAGGTAGTTCATGCAAGGGTGGAGTCAAATTAAGAAGACCAAAGGAATTGCTCCACAGACCTTGAGCCATTATCATAAGAGGATTAAATGGTGGGATAATGAATCTTGGTGGGGTATTTATAGGTAGGGCATGATTAACAGTAGGAAAAGAAGCTCTACCTTGTGTTGGTGACCTGATAAGGTTAGGAGGAAAACTCCTAGACCATTGGAGGAAAGGTGGGGAAGGAAAGAGATCAAAATTACTCTGTTGTGCCAACTCAAACACGAAGTCAAAAACACCCTTGGCTCTCTAGCTTCTTGTGTAGCGTGGAGTTGCCAGGTTTTAAATGAAAAAGGGATCAAAACTGCTTCAAGTTGAAGCTTGAGGCTTCAAAATGCATGTTCGTAATCCCCAGCGGAGTCACCAAAAACTATTAGGTGAATATTTTGTCGTCAACTAACTAATGACAAAATGGGTATATCAACCACAACATAGGGAGATTTATGCCAGGAAAAGTGTGGGTTTACCAGATTTGGATGAGGTAAATCTTTCCTCTCATTAAGGGGAGGTTTCCTATGAATATTTATGCGCATATGTATAAATATAATTAAGCAAAAAATAACACATGGGGTGGTATAACAGCATCCACCTCTCTTTTTTTAGAGGTGATGTATAAGGAACAAGAGGGAAAAATCTTGGTCGTTGGCCAACAACATTCCTCTTCTTTTAGGAATGGTATTCAACATAGAGCAAAAAATCACTTGAAGTAACAAAGTTCACAAAGAAACTCACGTAAGCACAAAGTCTTCTGTAGCCTCCTTCACTGATTCGAAACAAGCGTAACCATAGAGTGAAACGAAGTACAAAGTCTTTGCCTGAAACTACGAAAGATAAAAGGATCACAAAGATAAAAGTAGCTCAAATTCTCTTTTCTATCTTTTAGAAACACCCTCAGATAATATCAACACACCCACTTTGATTATTAAATCAAACAAATAAGAGATTATTAGGAAATAGGACATAAGAACTATTTCCTAAATAACATAGATAAATTCAACACAAAGTCTGAAATAAACCTGCTTCTTATTCATTTAACAAAATATGATTTACAAATTGAGCACAAAGTCTCAAGAAGTGTCTCAATTTCAACAGAGTTTTTGTTCTCAATTATCAGAGATACATTTACAAAAGAGGTCTCCACTATATATAGGGAGAAACTCTCAAAATTTGGAAAATAATAAAATACAAAAATATCTTAGTCAAAGATGACTCATCTTTGACTTTGAGATATTTTTCCAAACTTTTTACATGTAATTACATATTACAAAATTGCATGCACTTTTCTCAGGACAAAAGTGCATAAGGAAAGAAGAAGAGAGAAGGGGAAAAACTTTAGTTCTTGCCGCCATACTTCTTTAGATAAACATCATACATAGTAATGGATGCCTAAATTCCTATACTATCTGGCGCAACTGTGTTCTTGCAGATGACCCTGGCTCTGATTAAAGCATCCTTCAATGCTGTGATGGCCTTAGCATGATTAGTTAACCTAGACCTCAGATTGTCTAGAGTTAACTGAGTATCTAAAATATGATCCATGGAAGTCATTGAGAAGGCTTTTTCTTCAAAATTATTTTGAATCATACCCTTGAAGCTTTGGATCATTTCATCAGCTAAGAGGAATTGTTTATCCTTGGAAGTGAGGTTGCAAGGGAGCTCTTCCAATATATTTAGCAAGCCTGTGTCGCTCTTCTCACTAGCATCCCTGGAAGAGTTGAGATCTTCAACCAACTCCTTGAGTACTTGAATCCTGTAGATCAGTGACTCCTTGATCTCAACATAGTAATCCTTACTGGAAATGACACCGATAGATATCAAAGTGCTTTTCTTCAAATCCTTCATCTCTCTCCATTTGCTAAGATACTTTTTTGAACTATCAACATCCTGAGAGATAAGAGAGACTAGGTCATCTAATTCTACCCTCACCTTCTTCATTTTGTCTATCTTTTCCACAACCTCTGTGAGTAAGGAAACTCCCTAAGTATGCATATTTTCAATGTAATCTTCCAGCACTTTCTCCTTCAAGTAAGTTTTCTCTACTTTTTGAATGATAGGGTTGTCTATAGAGAAGGCCTCTAGAGTTGCCGCTTTAGGGGGAAGAGTGAATTTCCTTATTACTGCCATTAGTTGCTCTGTCTTAGCCTTATAATAGTCTTTCATCTCCTTTTCTCGGTCAATTTTTTGGACCATGATGTCCATTACCGACTGTAGATCACTTTTAGCACCTTCCTGAGTAACTTTGCCAAGTTTAACATGAGAGATGGAATAGCTACTCATTTCAAAACCCTCAAGGGTTGCATCCTATGGTGGCTTAGCTATTTCTAGAAATTTTTGCCCCTTTTCCTCAACTAATTTTGAGAGGATCCTTGGCCTCTTAGGAGCCTTAGCTTTTACCGGCACTATCTTGCCAAAATTAAAGTCATCTGGAGAGATGGCTAACTTCTTTCATTTAGGTGTGAAAGCTGACATCCAAGGTGGGAGAGAAGAAGTATCTATCGTGGCAATGGTTCTTGTAGCTAGTGTTACCATGGTAACCTCTACACTGCTAGTGGTAATAGTGGTTGCAGTTGGAGTAACAAGCAAAACTGTACAGGCCATTGATTCTGGCTCTTACATAGAACTTTCTCCCAAATTAAAGGAAGGAGATGAAAGACTAGGAATGGATCTAGAGGAGCGAAGAGTATCTCCAGAAGCACCCTGAGAATCACCAAAAATAACCCTAGATGGAGAGGTGGCTCCAGAAGAAGGAACACTGATAGGAAAGAGAGGCGAAGGAGATGCCACAAGAGACTGAGGTGGAGAAGGAGAGATGCTCTTAAGTGGTTGTGCTTCTTTTTGTGGAGGTAGAGGTTCAGTCCTTGGCTGTTCTGAAGGTTGGTCGTCTATCTCCATTTGTTAGGCTGTTTATTCCTAAGAGCTCTATTCTGCAATCCCTTTAGCTATTGCTTTTGGCTCCTTAGTAACCTTTGATTTTTTAGAAACAAAGATGATTCTAGGCTTGTGAGGCTTAGATGGGGAAGGAACATCACCTTTGTTCTTAGTCTTGTTTTCTGCTTTCTTCCTCATCTCTGCTTGGAACTTAGCTTCTGATCCCGTGATAAATTCTTTTAGTACGATCCCTTTGGCTGCTAACCAATCATTGGTGTTAGCCAACATTGGCTCAAATCTCTTCCTTAGAGAAGTTAGCTCTTTTTGAGACCACTATATTGGAGGAAGAGGGGAGCCAACAATATTTTTGACTAGGTACTTGTTATTGATGACACTCCCATCATCGACCAAATTGGGGGTAATCTCAGCAAGCCCTAAATATTCAATTTGTTCTAGGGTCAGCTTGCTATAAGCCATTCTTTTGATTTCTTTAGCTATTCTCAAGTCCACCCAGATGTCTTCGATCATAGGCTCATGGAATTGAGTCTTTCATCTGATCATGTCCTTGACTCCCCTATAGTCAAATTTATCCCTTCTCTTGAACTGTTTTAGAGTGACCAACTGCATCTCTATTTCCATGACTTTGGCTTTAGTTGCTGTCAAGATGGAGTATCTACCAATTTCAAATGGAAACCTGAGACCTAGTTTTTTTAGCTCCATCTACCTAGTATGTATGACAGCCATTTGTCGACAAAGCTCCATTAGAACTAACTTGTCTGAAGGAAATTTGGGGAGCATATAGGGGTAGCCTTGGAAAAAGCCAACCCAAAGATAACAAAAGGTGGGAAATTGAAGGAACATACAACCATAGTCATTGACTACTATCCAAGCCTCATCAGATACTCTCTTCTGTTCAAGCTGAGGGTTAAAGAGGCATAAAAATATGGCAAAGAAAGTGTCATTTACCCTTTTGAAATGGTGGGTTGATCCTTACAGAGTTAGCTAGAGATAATATCAGTGGATCGGGGTGGTCTTTCTATCCCCTTTAGTTGTTAAACTTGGAAGGTTTGTATTGAGGCAACTATGTACATAAGGTATGAGGTCATGTAAAACTTGGAAGAAGTCTAGACCTTGGTTAGCTGCTCGTGAAGGGTGTTGCTAATTTGCTCACCCCAAAAGATGACTTGCTTACCTTGGAGGATGATTTTTATGAATGGGTACATCCACTCGTGGAACTGTGAGGAAGACGGGAGGCCTCGCACTCTGCTGAGAAGGGTGATCAAGTCACCAACTTCTTTAATGAAATCACTCCTTGGGAAGTTCCATGGCCATCTAGATAGATTAGATCTAGGCGTCTTCAACCACATGTTATTCATCACTTTCTTCACACTCTCAGGGTCTTTGTCGTACTCCCTTTGGGCTTTTATGAATTCAATCTTTAGCACCTTGGTAGCAAGAGGGCACATGAAGACTTTGTTGATGAACTCAGGATCCAACCAAATTATCACATTACCACTAGCATCTGAGACTGATCTTTTCTCTTTATTGTAGAACTAGGCACACTGGAGGATGAACTTCATATGATGCACTACCACTGGGAAAGCGGCAACCAAGTGAATGTTGCTCTCAATGATTCTCTTCATCTCTGAACTCAGGTTCATCACCTTCGTTCGAGTCACAAACTCGGCCATATCCACGTGACCAATTTTGGTGTCTCTGATGTCATCAATGTTGGAGGTAACCAAGGTGATTGGGAAGATGCCTTGGTATTTGTACTTCATGGTCTTTGCCTTTTTGGGAGATGTTTTAGACATTAGAACTGGCCTTGGTCGAATGGGCGCTGATGAGCAAGAGCCTTCAGAAAGCACTGCAGTCATGATCACATAATTAGGGGAGAGTGGATGAGTTGGGGAATCCACATTTTAAGTGATCATGACCAAGGAAAGGTATTTAAAAGGGCTGGGTCAAAAATCAGGGCAAAAAATGAGGAGGGAAAGGAAAGAAAGGAAAAGAAGAAAAATCTTTTAGAGTTAGAAAAATCTAGAGGAGAAATGCATGGGCAGTAAAAATCACCGCCCCTACATGAAGAACTAAAAAAGGGGTAGAGGCAATGAAAATCACTACCCCTGTAGAGTCGGTTTGCATAGGTGGCAAAATTCACTGCCCCTATAGATTGGGAGTGGAAAAGTGTTGGGGTGGTGAAATTCGCCGCCCCTGCACTTTAGGCTGCATCAGTGGCAAAATTTGTCACCGATGCAACTTGCAGGGGAAAGAGAGTGCAGGCAGAAAAATTTTCCACCCGTGCAAGTTCAGCCTGCGTGGGCAACAAAATTTTCTACCTACACAGTTAAAAGGCAATGACAAACAAGTAGGCATGGATGGTGAAATTCGCCACCCGTGACAGTTCAAAGAAGAAAACCATGGGTAAGAGGAGGGATAGAGAAAAACAAAATTAAAAACACCTAACAACAATAAAAACCAAAAATGAAGGAAAGAAGGAGGAATGAAAAGAAAATAAATGTTAAAAACAAGACCTACCTAGGAAACCATGCGTGCCATGAGATTAAATCTACCAAAATGTGTGTCACCCATTCGCTGGATCATCTAGATGCAAAGGGCAGGAGGAGAGGAGGAAAAATAGAGAGAAACAATATTGAAATCAGATTAAATGGGGTGAAAAACAACCCCAACAATCCACCACATGTGGCAATAAATGCTGCACATGGAAATTAAGACATGCAAGGGGGGCAAAAATCACCACCCTTGCAGGTCGGTTGAAGGTTCAGATGCAAGGGCGACAATTTTTGCCACCCTTATAGGTCAAGATGCAAGGGTGGAAAAAATTGCCGCTCTTGCAAATAAAAATGCAGGAGCGGCAAAAATTGCTACCCTTGCATGCAAAAGGCAAAATGCACTAGTGGCAAAAATTGCCGCTCATGCACATAAAATAGAAGAAAAGAAACACTAACTCTGAAAGAGGCAGAAATTGGTCCTCTAAACACATTGAGACCATAATGATTTCCACATTTTTGGGAAAAATGGGATGAAAAGGCATTACTAATTTTGAAGGCGCAGTTGGACCAAGACGAGAACGAGAAGAATCCGTCTCGAAAACAAACTTAGAGAGATGAAAGATAAAACAGACAAGTTTCGTAGGGGGTTATTTCTAAAATCGAGCTAAGCTAATTTTGAAAACAATAGTATGTATACCAAATAAGAACATCATGAGAGAGTGGCTATCTTCAAAGACAAGTTTCTTAAGCTTGGAAAGGTATGTATTTCAGCTGAGAGATGAAATTGTTGAGTTATGTAGAGGATTTTTTGATGTCTTTGCTTTGGATTATAATGATCTTAAGGGGTTTGATCCTAGAATATCCCAACATATGATATATATATTGATCCAAATTATAATCATATAAGACAAATAAAAAGGCATAGTAATCCTAAAGTTGAGATTATAATGAAAAAATAGCTAACCAAGTTGATAGAATCAAAAATCATATTCTGTATTAAGCACTCTTTATGGGTTACTAATCTAGTCCTTGTGAGAAATAAGAGTGGAGAGATCATATTATGTGTGGATTTAAAAGATTTAAATAGGGTGTCATTTAAAAATCATTATCCTTTACCCTCCATGGATCAAATTCTTCAAGTGGTTGTAAGTTCTCAATGTTTATCTATCTTGGATGGCTACTCAAGTTACAACCAAGTCTTGGTGAAGGAAGAAGATCAATATAAGGTAGTTTTTAATACTAAATGGGGTACATATGTCTATAAAATAATGTCATTTGGGCTATCCAATGTAGGGGATACATTCCAAAGAGCCATGGATATGGATTTTAAAGGTATAATAAATGAAATGCTGCTAATCTATCTTTATGATGTAATGTTTTTTCTCAAATAATGATAATGATCATCTAACTCATCTTAGATTGATTTTTGAAAGATGTAGGAAATATGGAATCTATTTAAACCACAAAAAATGTGTTTTTGTAGTTCACAATGGTAATTTATTAAGACACATTATCTCCAAGTATGGGCTTGTTATAGATCCTTAAAGGGTGAGTCCCATATTGGCTTTATCTTTACCGAAGCATAAGAAAGGTTCACAAAGTTTTCTTGGGAAAATTAACTTTGTTAAAAGGTTCATACCTAGTTTTTCCAACCTTTTGAATATTATTACATCCATTTTGAATAAACATCAAGTCTTTACTTGGACCAAATAATGAAAAAATTGTTTTGAAGCTATTAAGTAAGACATTGCACAAGCACCAACATTAATCAATACTAATTTATCAAAGTATTTATTTTTGTATGTTTTTTATAACATTGAAACCATCTCATATATGTTGATGTATTATAAAATTGAAGGTCTAGAGTAGCTTATTTCCTTCTTTAATCAAGGTCCAGAAGATTATGAAGAGAGACAGACCTTCATTGAGAAGCAATGAAGGAGCCTTAATAAGTTTAGGCATATGGTTTATAATAACAAGATTCATGTCATGGTGACTCATCTAAGCATAATATAATTCCTTTTGAACAAATATTTTAATGAGAAAATAGATAGATGAATAACCAAGGTCATGGAGTATGATGTGGATATCAAGGATACTAAGTTGGTAAGAGGAAGAGGGTTATGTGAACACTTGGAATCAAACCTTCAAGAAGAAAAAGAGGCTATTTTATCATTTCAAGATGAACCTAATATATATTTACCTTCACTCCCTCCAAGTTGGACATAATATATGGTAATATTTATTTAAATAGGTGAGTGTTGTATATGTTTAAATAGAGCAAAGAAAATCCACTTTATATTGCAGTCAATCCCCTATGTTCTTATGGATGGAGTCCTCTTTAGAAGGGATATTAATGGGATGTTGTTGAGGTGTGTTGAAACTAATTATATTGATAATTTATTAGAATAATGACATGATGGACCAGTTAGAGGTCACTTTGTACCTAAGAACATAGTATAAAAATTAATTAGGGATGGGTATTATTGGCTTATCTTTTTAAAGTACTCTTATGAATGGGTAAGGAAGTGTTATAAGTGTGAATGTTTCATAGGTAAACAAATTATTACAGCCCTTCCTGTTAATCCTATTCAGGTGTATCATCCATTCATGCAATGGGGTCTTGTTTTCATTGGCATGATAAATATACATTCAAGTGTTGGACATAAATGGTGCTTACAACCATTGATTATTTCAAAAGGTGGGTGTAAGCAATAGCTCTCAAGGAAGATAATGAAAATTCATTTATTGACTTTTAAGAAGGCCTAGTGACCATATTTAGAGTTCCTTGAATAATAATTTATGATAATGCATTGGCATTTAGTCGTGCAATATAATTGAGTGGGATCTCAAGCATGACATCTATCTAAGTTCTTCTAATTAATACCCTTAAAGAAATGGGCTAGTTGATTCCACCAATAAGAAATTGATCAAAATAATTAAGAGAATAATATAAGATAATTGAAGATCTTGTCACACCAAATTTAGGATAACTCTATGGGATGATAGGATCACTCCAAAGAAATTTGTAGGAAACTCACCCTACATGATTGTATATGGGAGGGAGGCCAAGGTACTTATTTCTCTTGAAATACTAGCCCTTGAGATAGCTCATCAAATTGAGATGATGGAGAGTGATCCTATGGAAATAAAGTTGATAAATTTAATATCCTTAGAAGAGACAATAAATCATGTTATGCATGTTATGGAATGCCACTAAGACCAAGTGAAGAAATCTTTTGATAGGAGGGTTGTTTCAAGAGAATATAAATAAGGATATCCTATATTGAAGTGGGATTAATATAGGGCCAAACCTAGTAAGCATACTAAGTTTGATACATTGTGGAGTGGGCCTTATGTTTTCATTGGTTACAAATAAATTAATGCCTTTTAGATTGCAAAGCTTGATGGAGAAGAGTTTAGTATCCCAATCAATGGGTTATATTTGAAATCATGATACCAAGGTTAGATTTGTATTTTTGTACATATTAGAGTACGTATTTGTTTTCCCTAAGTGCTTAGAGTACACTTTTTATTTTTATTTTATGTTGTTGTCCTTCATCCAAGTGTCTTATGACACGTGTGTGTGGTGTGTGTCTTGTGTTAGTTTAGTTTCAATTGGTTTCAAGGTTGTTTTCAAGTTAAAGTTTTAGTTTGCATTTAATTCAAGTAGTATTCATGACCCCATAACCTAATGGATTATCATGGCCACTAGTCTAGATGCATAGAAAACATGAAATCCTATGAGGTTACCAAAGATGTTACCCAAAATTGACCACCATTGATGAGTGTCATTCAAAAATTTGATGTACATGATCTTAAATTTGTTAATAGGCATCATATAGGTCTTGTATTGGTCATGGTTAGTCCAAATATGATAGGTATTGTGTCATCCTTGGCATCTTACAAATCTCTTTAAGATGGTGTAGTTGAAAACAAGGTTAAGTTACTTTGTCTTGCCATCAATGGTCATTCAATGTAGTCTTATTCATGTGTTTAGCATAGATTATGTTAAGTTTGACAAAGTTAAGGTTTGTGTTTGAAGTCAAGGTCAATATTGAGCCATGACCAAAGTAAAAAAATGGTGATTCCCCAAGGAGAAATGTGTGCCAAGCCAAGCAAATAGACCAAGGAGAAGAACTAGTAAGTTGATTGCATTGCATTTTAAAGTAATTTGAAGAAATTAAGGCAGTTTTAGAAAGATTAAGGTAATTATCTTGTATTAGTCTTGTGATATAATCCAATATAATATGAGACTTACTAGGAACGGATTAAGTGTGAAGGTTTATATCATTGGATAGGGGTCAAATAAGTCATTTAACACTTGTGTAATGTCATGACATATGTACTTGACCATACATCTTATCCAAAATGTCTTAACACTACTTTTCCAATGTTGGAACCTCTTTGTAACTACCAAAGCATCATTTTATAATGTTAAAATATGAGATAATGAAAAGGTTTTAAGGTAAAATAATATGGGAAACATTTTATCATGTCGTTCCATCTCTTTATAGGTAAGGGAAAGCTTCACTATTGTCCAGTTCATCATCTCCAATAGTTACAGAAGGCAAAATAGGTAGATTGTTGAAGAAAATAAAGTCATTAAGGTCATTTTTAGAGGTTTTCATTTGAAAGGCAATGTCCAAAATCCTACAATTCTCCTCCTAGTATCTCTAGATAAAAATTTATGCAAAAGATGGATTTGTAGATCCAAACAAGGCAAAAAACCTTTGCCATTTTTCTATTGGGCTTCCTCTATCTTATTGGTAGCCTTAGAGTGGTCAATGGTTTTGTATTGTTACAGAGAAGATAGATAGAGAGATTTGGATCAAAATATATTAGGGGTTTATGAAGGCCCTTATGCCCTTGAAATTACAAGCATTAGTTATGGGTTTGAAAGGATATGATTTTTGAATAATCATTAAGATCATAAGGTGCCTTAAAACCCATAGGCTTAGTTTTGGATAGTTTTAGGAGCTTATGAGCTAATTTATAAAAATGGAGGTTTTTTTGAGACCATGAATGATCCTACTAGTCCTCCCACCTCATTTATATCATCTATTTGACACATGTAAACACTCAATAAGCAAGAATCTTCACATGATGAGCATTTAGAGATTTCTATAAGCATCTGGCCTTGATCAAGGTTAGAAATTTTTAATTGATTGGTTTTATATGTTTATTCACTAAAAATAGCCCTAAAATATTCCATAACAACTTTAAAGTCCTTTTATTAACCTCCTCAGGTCTTCTCTTACCTCCAAGAGGGTCATCTGATGTAAAGTATAGTATACAGACCTCATAGTGGAAGAGACACAACTAGGAAGATAAGCAAAACCATGTTTTGGGATTAATATTTTTAAAATGAGTCTTATAAATGTTTTAAATAGGTGTGTGAAAGTATTTAAAACCTCTAATGATTTGGTCAAGGTCTATGATCCCTCTTAATGCAAACAACAAACCATGAGAGTCATTATTTTGGTGTTCTTCAACAAGGTTTCAAGCATGGAGGAGTGATCACATACTTGTGAATGATGAACAAGTTAAAATTCATCATTGGAGTCATCATGATAATGATAAATTATTGATACACCTTAACATATCCATATTTAATCTTCCAATCCAAAAATATCAATCATATTGTGCATGAAGAAGGTGTTAAGCCCATAATAAGTACTTACAAGTCTACCTATAATAATGGAATAAATGAGGTAGGTTAATTATTTGATAAAGAGTTTGAGATATAAATAATGTATGTGAGGTCTCTAAGGAATATTAATAAGTATTGAGATTATACTTGAAGAAATAGAGTATCAAATATTCAAGGTCACTAATAAAAAGCTCTAACATGCTTGTAGAGACTTTTAAAAGGTTGTTTGTGCATTTGGAATTATAACCTAAAGAGAATAGTAAGATATAAATTTATAATGGTAATATAATGTATATATAATCTATTAAAATATTCTAAACAATCTTGTCAAAACTCTCATGAACTCTCCTGAATAAAAAAGAGCATACTTAGCTATACATATGTAACCTAGGAAGAACATGGTTCAAGATACTTTGGTCTACAATTTGGGTGATAGAGGAATCAATATGAACATAGATACATCAATGAAATTTACCCAAGTATCTAATATCATCCTTAATAATAATAATATATCTCTCTAACTCATAGTCTTAAACTACCAACATACCAAAATGGTGAAGTCATGTAAGGAAGAGATACCTAGTAGACTATGTAGACCATGTTGAAGATCAAAATGGGATGTTTAGGTTAATTTAAATGAATTTAGGAATATTTATAGGATCATAAATAATAAGGAGACATGGTTTAAAATTTCATTATTTATAAAATCGGTCTAAAGAGGGCAAAAACATAAGAAAACGAGTAATAGGCCTAATAGAGACTTGCAGGCTTGTCATAGGCAAAATGAGAGAAATGCATAATTTTGGTTTTATAAAAATTTATAAGAGGGTTTTAGTAGCACAATAATATTTTTATAAATTCACATATCCTTTTTAGAAGCTTAATAAGGTCAAAACCAGCTAAGGAGAACCCATTATCAATGCCTAACAGTCAAGAAATCTAAAGTGCATCTACAAGCCTGTACTATGGAATATGAAGAAGATATGTAAGTCTTGGAAAAATTTGAGGTAATAAATTGATTAAGATGATAATAAAACTTTTTTATATATGTATAAAAGTTTTATAATCATTGTCATAATAAAAACGTTCCAAACAGGGGTTGTTAGGGTCTTTTACACTAGATTGCTTATAAACCCTAAATATGGGCTAATGTGAGTTTTGATGAATTGAAGAGGCCAAATTATTTATTATATCACTTACATACATCATGGGATGTTATATATACCTCAATGAAGTTAATCCAACAAAATTTAATCATATTTATCCCCTTTTGCCCAAGTAACCATCTCCCAAGTTCATTAATAGGCCTATTTTACCCAAAAAGGTCATATTGACTATGTGTGAAATCAAATGAGTAATTTCAAGGGGGAAAATGGATATAAGATGTGTTTAATAGGTATAAATAATACCATTTTTTTATATTAATCAAGAGTGAAGTTATATGTTATTTATGAACAATCCTTAAGAAGTCTAACACCTCTAAACTCTCCTAAAACCTCAAAAAGAACCAATGGAGTAAATAAATTTCCTAATTGCCTTAAATAGATTTAAATGGATATAAAACAACTTTTATTACATATATTCATCTCATAGGGGTTTTAAAGATAAAATTAATGGCACATGTGAGCTAAAGAGGTACATAAAATGGCTTAAGAAGGTCCTTCTTGAGCTTGTTTTCAAGGTTTTGAGCTAGGTAAGCCCTTATAATCAGTTATAGAGGCATTTTGAGCTAGGATAGAGGTATTATGACCCTATTAAATTAATTTTATAATATTACATATTCATATTATAGGATATAAGTGGTCAAATAGGCCTTAATGAAGAAGGATGATCAATATGGCCTCAAAAAGGGAATGTTGCAGACTAGTTGTAAGGTTTTAGAGATAGAAGAGTTTTCTAAGCACCTTGGTAAGTCTCTAATGGAATATATGAAAGTTAAAAAAAATTATTAAATAAAAAATAAATCCATTCCTTAACTTGAAGGTCATTTTGAGATTTTAGGCATAAAGGTGTCTTGCAACTATCTTGATAAACAATAATGAAGACTCAAATACAAGTTGATCTCTAAGGCTTATACAAGACCTATATGGACCACTAAAATACCTTTATTGTAGAAAAAAATAATGGTGGAGTTAAAATGAAACTTTAATTAAAAAATTTAGACATTGATATCAAAGATAAGATATGAGAAGAAGCCATCAAGTTCAATCTCAAGTGTAACTCTAAAATGAATAAGAAGCATTGAAAAAGGTAAGGGTGGTGTAGAAGGTTATCAATTATGCCAAATGTAAATTGGAAAACTTATAAATACCCTAAATTTTAAGATATTTAACTCTTTGAGGATTTAAATTCAAGAATCATAAAAAATTATGAAGGTGGCCTTCTACACCACTCTTCATGAGGAATCTCATCAATAATTGACTTGAAGATTAAGAATCAAGATGACAACACACTCTTAAAAAGTTAGGTGTCACTCTTAGATAGTTCATGAGTCCTCTTCTTTTCCAATCTCTTATTATTTCTATTATTCTTCTATAAGTTAAGCATTGGAAGGCATTTGTTGTATCCTCTAAGTGGCTATGTCAAAGCCCTACCAATTTTAATACTTGTAAATTCATTTGAAATCAATGCAAGCTAAATTATACTCTCTTCATATTGCATATAATTATTTTTAATGAATTATTAATGAATGTTTTGGGATAATGATATTACTTATATTTATCCTTCTCTTTCATTCCTCTATGTGAGTTAGTCATATTTCGTAGGTCATATGAAGTGTATATCATGGTTTGCTAAGTTTAAGTTTTGAAATGTCATTAGTGTCTACTCTTAGGACTCTTGACTGATCACCTTAGCTCTTGTAATACTCATAGCCTTCATATAAAAATACCTATGTGGAAGGAGTTATCTTGAATCTATAAAAATCAGATTGTAAACTTGTCATTTGATAGTACAAGCATTGGAAAGTAGAGGATATTATATTTGGTGATTCACCTTCATGTGCTCTTACTAGTTTTAGTTCTTTTCTATCCCTTTTCCTTGCAAGTTCAGTAGGTTAGTTGTATATTTAGGTGAAGAATCAAGGGAGATAACCCAATCTAGATATTCATTTCACTAATTAGGCCACCCATAACCCAAGAGTGATTCTATGTTATCATATAGTTAGTAAGGGTTGAACAACCTTCATAGGGGTGTAAATTAGGTAGATAATAGATCCATCACAAGGAGGCCTAAAAATTTGATATAACAAGAAGCTTATATAATATTTATCTAAGTAATTAAAAAAAATTAAATTGGTAAAATACATATGATAGTGACTCATACATGGCCCATAACAATCATTAATACATAAATACAAAAGTTTAACTAAGAGAAATTAATCATTAGCTTCTAGCTAGTTATAGAAAGCAACAAAACAAGATTAATCAATATTTGATGATGAGCTCCTCTTCAATCCAAGTTAAACTTTGCCAATATAATGTGAGCTCACCTCCCAACCTTTTTCCATCATCAAGTGAATGCTCTAGGCACTCCCAAGTATGAATCCAAACTCCAACATATTCACACCATGGTGCAAGGTAAATAAAGGCAAAATAGTAGTCAATAGGTCTTGGGGTCAATGAGATATCTACTCATAAGGTAGTAATACAATAATTTCTAAGTCAAGAGTATTACTAACCACATATCTATTTTTAGAAAGTAAAATACACATAATAGAAAGCATAAGGGTAACAAGGATGGAATCACATCAGGCATAAAACTACTAGGATATATTATATAAGCAATCATGAGAGGACTTAAGGAAACTTACCATCATGTCCAACTTGATAGTCCTACCCCATCATCCATCATGAAGAATGTGACCTTTAAAATCATCATAATTATTATAGTACCAAAATCATAATATCTAGGTAAGTATAAATACAACACTTAAAACTATCATCGAGGAATATAACAACTTCTAAACTCCCATTCAAGGGGTAATAGCACTATGGGATGACTCAATCATATCCATAGATAAATAATCATAGATAAGAATCAAGCCAAGTAACCTTAATCCTCCCAACACAATAATCATACAAGAATCAAACAAACTTCATTTAGTTAATCAATAGAATAGTCAAGTCATAATACACCTACCAAATGATCTTAACCCTTCCAGGGATCTTTTCTGAAGGTTTATACCAGATGAGTCTCTCCCTCTCCAAGATTTATTATTGTTCTTCCTTCTTATTTTAGGTTAGTCTCCAAAAGTTCCTAAAATTCAAATTCCAGTGAACAAAAACAATTTTTAAGAGATACACCTTTCTTAAAAAGGCTTTCTCACCATATTTCAACCCAATCAGAACATGACATGTTTTTTTCTTTGGATCATCTAACCCCCTTATGTTGGATATCCCATGCCTTCTTAATGTCAAACTCTTTTCCAGTCTATAATGGCACTTGGAAACTTTAGTAGAGTCCTATGGTTTTTTCTAAGATAATCCACCTCCCTACGTAGGGCTCAAGGCAAATGTAATTAATGGAGAAGTCTACACTTATGAAAAATACAATCTAGACATTGGTCTACTTTGTCCTCATAAATTAAATATGACCAGCCAAAGGTAGTTCCACCAATCCATTAGTGATTACCATCCATTTAGACATGCCATGACTAATGAAAGGGTCAAATGGAATATAAAGAATTCAATTAGGATTAAGCAAGGTTCAAGATAATATTTGGGTTAGATGTGGGATTCCACATGATGAAACAATGCTTAACGTATTCCATTTTACTTTTGTTGGAAATGACTTATTCCTGCAAACTTATTGCACCCATGAAATTTACTATCCTAATAGCCAAAGCTTGCAATCATAACATGCTATATTATTCAATTTAAACCAATGTAATTAGCTTACCAAGAAATTAAAAAGGTCATGAAGTGATATTCATGTAGTACCTAATGCATGTATAATTTTAGTTGTAACATAAGGCAATAATTCAAGCATTACTTAGCTAAATATTGCCATATGCATGATCTATTTATCTTGAAATTAGCACCACCAATTGAGTATCATAATTTATTTTGATAATCACCTTGTTTTATCATGAGAAGTTTTACAATATATTTTGATTTGGGTTTCCCATAATAATTTTGTTGCGTGACACAATTCACAACACTGGGAATTTTGTCATAAATGTTTGGGATGTTTCATATTTTGAGTTGAGTTTCCCATATCATTGTCATTGTGTAGAAAAATTCACAACACAAATAAATTTCAAAAATATTTGGGGTGTAGAATATTTTGAGATGAGTTTCCCATAATAATATCATTATGTAGTTCAATTTCAAATTCTAGGATAAAATTTCAAAAATATTTGGGGTGTTACATATTTTGAGTTGAGTTTCCCATAATAATGTCATTATGTGGTGCAATTTCATATTCTAGGATAAAATTTTAAAATATTTGGGGTGTTGCATATTTTGAGTCAAGTTTCCCATGCCAATGTCATTACATGGTAAAATTCACAACATTGTTACAAATTGAAATATTTTGGGTGTTGGATATTTTGAGTCAAGTTTCTTATACCAATGTCATTTCATGGTGTGTTTCATAATAATGGGACAAATTTTTGAAAATTTTGGGTTGTTTCATATTCTAAGTTGGGTTTCCCTTAATAATGTTGTTTTTTAATGTGATTTGTAACATTGGTATAAATTTTATAAATGTTTGGGGTGTTGCATATTTTGAGTCAAGTTTACCCTAGTAATTTCATTACATAGTGAAATTCAAAACACTGGGAAATGTTTCATAAATATTTGGGGAGTTTCATATTTTAAGTTAGTTTGCCTATATGAATGTCATTAAATGATGTGAATTGTAAAACTAATACAAATTTTATAAATATTTGGGTTGTTCATATTTTGAGACAAGTTTCCCGTACCAGTGTTGTTGCTCATCACAATTCACAATATTGGAAGAAATTTTAGAAGCATTTGGGGTTTTATATATTTTGACTTGGGTTTTTCTTACCAATTTATTTGTATGGCATAATTCATAAGACTAGGAATTTGTTTGGAAAAACTTTGGGTGTTGCATATTTTGAGTTGGGTTTCCCATACCCATGTCATTTCATAATACAATTCACAACACTGAGACAAATTTTAGAAATATTTGGGTTGTTTCATATTTTGAGTCAAGTTTCACCAAGCAATATTATTGTGTGGCATAATTCGTAACACTAGGACAATTTTTGAAAATATTTGGGGTGTTAAATATTTTGAGTCATGTTTACTATACCAATGCTATTGCATAATGTAGTTTATAACATTCATAAAAATTTCATAAACATTTTGGGTGTTGCATATTTAAGTTGGGTTTCCTTTACTAATGAATGTCTTTGTGCATATAAATTATTAGAACTGGGAAAAATTTATGAAATAGTTTGGGTGTTACATATTTTGAGTCGAGTTTTCCATTATAATGTTATTTTGCATCACAATTCATAGGGACATATTTTATAAATATTTGGGTTGTTTCATAGTTTGAGTCAAGTTTCCCATACCAATGTCATTACACAACATGGTTTGAAACACTGGGATAATTTTATAAAATATTTGGGGTGTTTGCATATTTTGAGTTAGGTTTCCCATACCAATGTCATTTCCTGGTGTGATTCACAATAGTGGGAAAACTTTTGGAAATATTTGAGGTATTAAATATTTTGAGTCAAGTTTCTTATGCCAATATCATTATGCACCATTATTTGTAATGCTGGGACAAATATTAGAAATAATCAGGGTGCCTAATATTTTGAGTTGGGTTTCCCATACTAATGTCATTCCATAATGTAGTTCACACACTAAGACAATTTTTTAAAATACTTGGGGTGTTCCATAGTTTGAGTTAGGTTTCACATAATAATGTCATTATGTGACATAATTCACAACACTAAGACAAATTTTGGAAGTATTTTAGGTGTTACATGAGTTAGGTTTCCCATACCAATGTCATTATATGGTACAATATGCAATAATAGGACATGTTTTAGAAATATTTGGGGTGTTACATATTTTAAGTGTAATTTACTATATTGATGTCATTTCATAGGACAATGCCCAATGCTAGGAAAAATTATGAAAATATTTTGGGTTTTGCATATTTTGAGTTAGGTTTCCTATACTAATATTGTTGTGTGGAATAATTCACTACATCAGAACAAATTTTGGAAATATTTCACGTGTTACATATTTTGAATCTAGTTTATTGTACTAATGTTGTTTCATGACACAATGCACAACACTGCGACAAGTTTTGGAAATATTTTGGGTGTTGCCTATTTTGAGTTGGATTTTTTATAAAAAAGTCATTGAATAATACAATTCATAATATTAAGATTTTTTTTTGGAAATATTTTTGGTGTTGCATATTTTGAGTTAGGTTTCTTGACTTAATGTCCTTGCATGATGTATTTCACAACACTATGACATTTAAAAAATATTTGGAATGTTGAATATTTTGAATCAAGTTTCCCATACTAATGCCATTGAATTTTTTAATTCAAAAAATTGGAACAAATTATATAAATATTTGTGGTGTTGCATATTTAGAGTTAGGTTTCCTACCAATGTCATTATAAAATGCAGTTTATAATAGTGGGACAAATTTTAGAAATATATTGGGTGTTTCATATTTTGAGTCAAGTTTCTTGTACCAATGTCATTTCATAATGCAATCAACAACACTAGGACAAATTTAATAAATATTTGGTCTATTGCATGTTTTGAATCAGGTTTCCCATACCAATGTCAATGTATAGTGTAGTTTATAATATTGGGATAATTTTTGGAAAATTTTGGGGTGTTACATATTTTGAGTCAATTTTATCATACCAATGTCATTTTGAGGCATGGTTCAAAATATTTGGAATTTTTTCATAAATATTTGGGGTACTGCATACTTTTAGTCAAATTTCCCATACCAATGTCATTGCATAATGTAATTTGCATCATTGGGATCAATTTCATAAATATTTAGGGTGTTGCATAATTTGAGTCATGTTTCCCATTTAATGTCATTGTGTAAAAGAATTCACAAAATGGGGAGATATTTCAAAATTTTTTGGGGTGTTATATATTTTAAGTTAGGTTTCCCATACCAATGTCATTGTATGGCACAATTCACAACACATGACTAAACTTTTGTAAAATATTTGGGGTATTACATATTTTGAGTTAGTTTTCCCATACCAAGGTTGTTTCATGATGTAATTAACAACACCAAGAATTTTTTAAAAAATATTTAAGGTGTTGTATACTTTGAGTCAGGTTTGCCATACCAATGGCATTGTATGGTGCAATTCAAAACAATGTTAAAAAATTTCATGACCATGTTTGACCTAAATTTATTTTATATTGTTGATATAGTTAGTTGTGAACTATTTGAGACATATTTTTTTTTGTTTACTATGGTATTACAATTATATGGTCTACATTGATATATTTTATTATTATTATTGAGATAGTTATTGATATACTTTTCATTACAACATTGTATATTTATACTTAATGAGTACTAATTTACTATTTAGTTCAGATGTGTTATTTATATGTTTTTATTGTATTTATATGTCCAAATACTATTGATGGTATATTTGTTGAATATAGGGATAGGTACTTGATCTAGGTTGTGTTTAAACCTAATCAATGGAAAAACATGGAGAAATAACGTAGATTAAAAGAAATGGTAAATTTGATTATAAAAACTAAGCTTGATGGCACTATTGATTAAGTCATTTTATTTACATGATTTAAGTGTTATTTTTTATCATTTTATGTTTGATTTCATTATTGATTATTTTTAATCAATTTTAAATCTTTTATAATCATTGCTTTACTTGATGTTGTCAATTTTAGAAATTATTTAGCTTGATTAGTCTTGCAACTATTGATTACTATTTGATGTCATCATTTTTGTCATTTTGGTTCTTTATGTTTTCATTAGCTTAATGGTTGTTGACTTTGACATGGTACTCACTCACTATTAGATCTTGTGTTCTCAATCATCTTATTGAGCATTGATCTTTATTACATTATTGGCTTGTCTTGGTGTTGTTTGGATTTAATAGTTAGTATCAACTTGTGTTACGATTGAAGGCCCTTATGAATGTATTCTAACTAATCCATGATTTAATTTCTATGAATTAAAGGACTTAGTTTTATTATTATTTCATTTGGAATTCATTGTTGGTTATAGCCAAGTTGTCTTGGACACATGCTAAGGTTGGTAGGTCATGACCCAATCTTGGGGCATTGGCATTAAATTGATGTTTTTATTTGTTATATGACTTTATAGTCATGGCACTAGATTGAATTTCCATTCACATGGGTTGAGACTCTTCCAAATGGTTTTTATGTTTTATTTTGGTAGTTTGGGCTTGTTTTTTGAAGAGATTTGCATCTTGGGGGGACTCTGCCAAAAAAATTGGTATGGTAGTCAAGGGGAATGAAATGCAATTTTTGTATGAGGTTTTTCAAAGAGATTGAACTACAAATAGATCATTAATATTCTCATCCATGTGCGAGTTTAGTAAAGTTAACTAGGGTTCAATTTGTTTTAGATGGTTGACTAATTTTGGTTGATGAATGTTTGGATTATCAATTTGGGACCCTAGAAATAAAGAAAGTCTTCTTTTGTGGTGAATTTATAGATTCCAAGTAATTGGTGTTTTGAAATTTTGAGTATGTAATTTTTAATAGGTTTTTAATGGTGAACTGGTTATTATTTTATCCATAAACATTGGCATTATATTCTTCCTATATTATGGTGTTTATAGTTAAAATACTAACTAGGTATATGGCTTTTGTTTTTGGTATTATTACATGGTGGCCATTATATATCTTGATTGTGGTTGTGTTGGATAAAATATTATGTGTATATGTTTGAAATATATATATATATATATATATATATATATATATATAGTGTGTGTGTGTGTGTGTGTGTGTGTGTGTGTGTGTGTGTTATTGATATGGGGGATGTATATATTGTATATATACATTTGATGTTTATACATTGTTTGGATTGGGTTTGTTAGTATTATTACATTATTTTAATGGTGGTTACAATTATGTATTATTTTGATAGTGTTGTATTTTAAATTCATTTTATTATTTTAAAACCCTGACTAGGGTTTAATTTTTTGATATACCATTTATCTTGGGTGATGGTTGTGAATTTTTTTGACCATGTTGAGTATATAAAATTATTATTTATATTAAAAAACCCTAGTTGGGCCATTTAGTTTTATAAATAAATGTTGTTTCATGTGTTTTAACTTACTATATATTTCGAGGCCATTACCATAAATTTGGGAGTAATGACATTATGGAGTCTCTATAGGGTTTGAAATGAACACCATAAAGATTCTTTTGGAAGATGTTCCACATATGAAATTTACCCTGAGAAAAGATCTTAGAAGAAGATCCGAAATGTTGAGCATCACAATTTTTAACACAATTTTTACAAAAGAATCTTTCTAAATGTATGGACTATGAAAGCATCAAATCGTTGATGAACACCAAAGTTTTAGAAAAAAATAATATTTTATTATTATTTTAATCTGTATGATTATGTTTGAATTTTATTTTATAATTTGGTCACTATTAAGTTAATTCAAATTTATAAAATCTTATTGGAATTATTGGCATGATTTTGGTAAAGATATTTGAATTATTTCATATTAGTAGTTGACTTATATTTGAAAATAATGATCAAGTGATTATTTTATTATTATGATTACGTTATGTCATTACAATTGATAATGAATCTTTTTAAATTTTTTGTAAAGTTTATATCAGTCAAATTTTGACCCATAACTTTACGTAGGTTTTAAACTATTATTTTTAATTGGCTAAAGTTATTGTATTCTTTTTATGAGTTTTTATTTTAACTCATTAATATCTATTAAATTATTATGTGAGGATGACTACCTAATAAATACATAGCATAAGATTTACCATCCATATTATATTCTTTAAATATAATATGGATCATAAATCAAGAAGCTTAGAAAGATAAGTTGCAGTCGTAATCAGGTACCAAGTTAATGGATCTTAGTGATATGGATTAATTTGGTTTGTTTCTTATCTATTGATTTATTATTTGTATGTTGTTGAGTTTAGTTCATTTCATTGTTTCTCTACTTCTTTGATATGTATCCAATTGATGGTTGGGGTGGTCTAGGGCCACTTATGGTTAGGCTCATTGGGATTGGAAATGTAGGTTTGGAATAATTATTTTTCATGTGAAATATTGTTTTTATAATTATTATTAATCTCAATTTTTGAAACACTAGTATATAAAAAACAATAAATGATTAAAAAAACTACTAAAATTTGCATATAAATGACCAAACATGATCATGTGACAATTAGTAGTTTATTGCCAATCATTTATAATGCAACCAAATTGATGACTAAACCATTTTTAGTTATTTATTGGTTGTTTTGATTGATCGATTTGGTATTATATTTAGTCATTGATTGTTGTAATTTGGTCACTTATTTAGTCAGTTTTTATTCACTGATATATTTATTCATTAATTTAGTCATTAACTATTGTTAACTGGTCACTTATTTAGTCATTTTTATTCACTGATTTTTGTCCATTGGTAGTGTATTTAGTCATTAATTTTAATCAATTTATTAGTAGATTTAGTCATTTTTATTCACTAATTTCACTGATCATCATTGTGTCCTAATCACATTTGTTGCATTTTTAGGGAAGCTTAGTTGCACCAACATATATCGATGTAATTGTCAATGCTCACTTCTTGAAAGAATAATTTATAAAACCTTCAATATGGATTACAAATGATGATTATTGACACCCATTACACTATTTTACTTGTTACATTCTACAACTGGGGGTTTCCTTTTGGCTTCCATTGTACACATAAGTAGTAGTATAAATATTTTAAATATATCTATCTAAAAAATGTGGAGAGATGTCAAATTTTAGACTCTTATTTTAGATTTGTCACATACCATACTAATTAAGACTCCATTAACTTATTCATTAATTTATAGCTGACAAGAGTATGAGAAAATTCAAGTCATAATATTAAGTATAAGAAAGGTATTCATTAGGCTTCAGATTGCTTAAGTCACCTCCAATTAAGTAATAAAAGTACCTTAATATTAGGCACAAGAAAAGTATCTATAATTATGATAAAAATTAATTATGTCACCTCCAATTATAACACTAACAATGGTCCTGGATTCATGTGGCCATGAGACTTTTACATAGCCCATGTTGTATGGTAGTGATCCTTAATTTTATTCATAGACCACATAAAATGCATAAATATTATTCTGCTCAATACATAGAGCATGAATATGATGAATCCATGAAAATTTATCATGAATCAACATTTATAGCATTATGGAATATAGCTTACTCTAATTTGAAACTCAAGATGAATTAATAAATGTTTGGGTATTAGATACAGGTGCCACCAAACATATGACATAATGATGAGACTTCAAAACTATGACATAAAACATAGAAAAACATAATCAATCATTCATTTGCACATAATGAAATAGATATGAATAAAGCAAAATACTAAAATATTATTGAGAAAAGGTGTTCTTACAATAGATTCAAGACAAAAACATGTGTCTTTGTTTTGAAAAATGTGAAAATACAAAGTGTGTTTCTCAGTGATGTGACTGAGAAAACTGAGTTACAATGCCTTTTTTTTGCTTATATATCTCCAAAATAGACAAAAAAAACTAAGAATATTCCTGAACAACACATTCAAACTATTGCATAAGGTAGTGGGCCAAGCTGTCTAATAGCTAGTACATGATAAACATCAACTGTCATTTTTTTCAAATATTTTAGTGGCCACGATGTGAAGGTCCCTTCTTTCTCTTTCAAATAGATAGCTCCATCTATTTTGTCTTCATAAATAAGGGGTATGTTACTTGTGACCTTTAAAATATTTACATTTGCATCTCATGTTCCTTTCAATTTGACTCCATGTATAATAAATAGTGAGTGAATCTGCCCAATGCCCATAGTAGCACCATCAAATGATCCAACACCTGGACTTTATCCCCTTCTTGGATTTTATCAATAAATGTCAAAAAAACAAAAAAAATACACATTGTATTGAGATATAAAACACATTATATTTTAAAATAGAGTGAGGTAATGGTCACATATAGAGTTACAGAGGAAATTTGAACTGATTCTAGGTTTTTCAAGAAGAAAATGACCAGAGGAAAGGGGATTCACAAGGTTTTGATGGAAATTTAGGATATGGTAGAGTTGAAGTGAGTCAAATGGAGAAGATTTTAATAGGAGAAAAACATGATTGAAATTGGCCATAGGAAATAAGGGCCTAAGCATAAGATGGGTCCCAATAACAAGGAGGGTTTCCCTGTGAGTTGAACCCCTAACCAAAGGCCTAAGATCCTCAACTTTTTGGGATATTTTGATCCAAAATATGTGGGATAAAATTACTTGGAAATGAAAATGGATCTCATGGGTTAGGAGATTGACAATGATTAAAGTGGTTATCTTAGCCATGCTAATCTACATCATGTATTGCTTGGCACTTCTAAAGGGGATAGAGAACAAACTTGATCAACTCATGTGGAATTTTTTTGGTAAGGCATAGAGGAGAAGGACAAGATAGCTCTTATGGCTTAGGACAAGCTTTATATATCCAAACAAGAAGGTGGGGTTGGCTTGAGAAATTAGGAAATTCAAAATAAAGTATTAAGAGCCACACTAATTTAGAGGGTACATAAGGAACCCACAGTAAATAGGCCTAGTTTTTGAATAGGAAATATTTGGGCAATGTCTCTTTTGAAGGGATTTTGACAGTCACAAACACCCTAAAAGGATCAAGGATATGGAACTTCTTGAATAATTTCAAATCAGTCATCATGGATTTAATATCATGGGATGTTCATGATGGTAACAAAGCAAAATTTTGGTCTAATTCTTGGGTAGGATATCCAAAATTGGAAGAATTTTTTGAAATTTCACATATCAAAGAGACCCTTTCCAGGGTTTGGGGGACCAAGGTTAAAGATTACATAATTCTAGATCCAACAAAAGAAGGTGTAGGGTAGAAATGGAGGGATTTTTCAATATTTAATTTTAACCCCTAAGAGGTGGATAGTCTCAACCAGGAACTAAAGAAAAGAACATTGGTTTTTAGACTAGGAGAGGACTGCATTGTTTGGTGTGGTTCAAAGTTTAAGATTTATTTAGTTAAGGTAGGCTATGTAAGTATAGTAAAGACACAAGGTGTTATAAGGAGCATCATCCCTCTTCAATATTACTAGAATAAGTTTGGAATTCTTAAAGCAAGATTATTCACTTGGGCAACTTTGAAGAAAAGGATTCTAACTACTGAAAGATTTAGGAAGATGGGTTTCCATGGTCCTTCTCAATGTCCTTTATGTAGATCCCAAGAGGAGATAGTGGATCACATTCTTCTTGGTTGTCAATTCTCTTTTGAATGCTGGAGGTGGTTATGCACAAAGCTAGGATGGAAGAGTGCCCTTCCCAATGATATAATGATTTTGTTTCAATACTAGATCAATATCAAAAGACATTCTAATTATCATTGTTTATGGTTGATAAGTCCCATAATTCTAATCTAGGAACTCTGGAAGGAATAGAATAAAATATTATTCCAAGATAAGGAAATGAGTCTCAAATCCCTCTAAAACAAGATTAGAGCAAGTATTGTGGAAATAGTTAACAACAAATTAAACTCTATTAGGTTAAAGGAGGTAGTGTTTTTAGATTGGGATGCTAGTATGAGGATCTGATGGGGTGGTTTGAGAATTCCCCATAGTTTTAGCTCAGAGGGTCAGATAGAAAAGAAAAATGTCAACAAGTAGTTTGGAGAGAGCTGCCAGTCAGATAGGTAAAGTTAAATTTTGATGGATCGGCTAGAGGCAATTTAGGGGCTTTAGGGATAAGATGCATAATTAGGGATTGACAAGCAAGAACATTAGTCACTTATACTAAACCACTTCCAGAAGGCACTAATAATGAATTTGAGTTCAAGACCTTATTGCATGGGTTATTTTTGTGTAAAATTATCAGAGCTAAGAAAGTGGAAATTGAAGGTGACTCAACTATTATCATAAATGCTATAAGAATAGGGAAGAATCCAAACTAGAAGCTAAATTATTTTTTAGAAAAATCCCAAAACTTGAATAGTACTTAATTGCATGTGGTTTCATAACACTCACCTTGATTTCAGCATGACTACTTATACGATGAATATCATGTGCATTCTCATTGAGTTTATCATCATAATTATCACTATCAACATTGACATGAAGTTGTATAGTTTTGTAGAGAGATCTATCGATAGGGCCTGTAGACACCGAAATCGTGTCGACTCCCTTGGTCATTCTCCGTCTTATTCTTCTTCGCCTATTTAACCCTTGTCGATCACTTGTCCTACCAACCTTGACCCTGGCAGCATGTAACAATGAGCAGAGAACTAAAAGCTAGACTCTATCCTCATTATGCATCTGCCGACGACGGTCTTTACCTGACTGATGTCACCGACGTCGGTCACCATCCCGTTATCCGTTATCAGTTACCATTCGGTTCCCGATCGGTTTTTCAAAACGGTTATCGAACCGTCTCTCGAAACCATCCCGGGGCCTTCCTTCAATCTCCCCCCCCCCCCCCGATCAGTCACACACAGACTCCGATATTTTTTTTTGACATCTACAGGCTCTCCAGCATCCATCAACTCCAGCATCCACCAACTCCAGCGTTCGTTCTTCCAACACTGCACAAGAACTTTGACTATGGCTTCAATCACGACTTCTCACAAGTAAGTATCTTCTGTGTTTTATTTCATTTTCTTTCTGATTATTTATTCCCTATTTCTGCCATCCCGAAGCTTCAAACCCCCAGACTCGACCAAAAACCTCGTCCCGACTCTGTTTAAAATCTTGTCCCGACCCTATCAAGACCTTCTGCAACTTTCCCAGACCTCTATTCAGAACCTGCCCCTACCGACGCCGGTCACTACCCCGACCGACGACGGCACTTTAATCGACGTCGGCACCTTCCTAGATCGACGCCGGCACCACAGAGACCAACGCCGGCGACTGTGCAGAACAGTGCCGCTTATCAAGTACGCATTTTATTTTCTGTCATTTATTTCTATCATTTCATCTTTTTATCTACTTTCGTCCAATATTCTACTTTTTTTTATCAGTGGGTTGATATCCTTCTAGGGAGTCTTCGTACTTCCTGGATTGGGCGTTCGCCTGATAACCCACCATATCTTTGACTAACGTCTTTCCGTGTTTTAGTCTCTTTTCTTCGCAGGTGTCATTCCTCCACAGCCAAAGAGGAGAATCTTCCAACGTCTGATTTCGGTGCGCTCAACTTTATCAGGTACTTCTAGCCTTAACCATTTTCTTTCAGTTTCTTATTTCTTCTTTGAATGTAGAAAGCAATTTTGCATAGAAACATTCTGGCACGCCCGGTGGGACCCTAGGTCCTCCTTGGGTTCTTTCTTTCTTTCATTCATTTAGGCGCATTAGGTTCCTTCCTTTTTGCCTCCTTTTGTCTCTTCTTAAACGACATCATAAGCAGAACTAAAACGAACATTTCTTTCTTGCACTTTTAGACTAGCTAAACTCATATTCTTCGACTCTTTCTCCATTCGTCTTCATACGAACAAACATTTCGACTTGGACATTAAAACACTTTGCATTCATTTTCTGTTTGCCTGCATCTTTTAGACCACACATAGTAATTAAATCACATATTGAATTAACCTAGATCACTTCATGTTACACGACCAAACCACCTGCACAAAACAAACATCTTAACTTACCTGAGACAAGGCTCGACTGGGATTTCATCCCCCAGCGGATACCTTACCCGTCCCGGTGACTCTACTTGGATTTCATCACCAAGGGGGAAGCCCACTCCGTTCTCTGGCGGAGTATAATCTCTAGGCGAGGTATATCTTGGCTAAGCGAAACTAGCTAACCACTGGAATCGTGAAGTGAGGGGAGCTTGCTCCTTAGCACCAGGCCACGTACCAGACCCTAACACAGACTTCTTGAGCACCATAACAAAACCCGAAACCTTCCATAGACTGCTTCTTCTAGGACCTGACTCACAAAGCCAATCTTCCTCTACACATATTCTAAGGCATAAGCCACTGTAATCCTAATAATTTACTTCTAGGGTTTTAGGATCTGCTTGTGTCTTCATCTTTTTGGTTCTTATCTGCTTGTTTGAGCTTGTGAGGACGTTCTTCCTTGCCTTGAATGGTTCTGACTCGTAGCCAAGCCAAGGCTCTAGTCGATCACGCGAGGCATCATCCTCTTCCATCTACCCCGCCTACAACCAACCCTATAATGGAGTTCAACTCGGAAACTGAAAGAACTCCTACCAGACCATCTCCGACCCAAACGCCTATTATCCCAGAAGGGGACCAAGATTTCGCATGATTCTTGGACCTCAATACCGCAGCCTTGCAATACTATCTCGTGAATAGCCGAATGCGGGACTCCTCAGGCAATCCAATCTATGGAATGCCAACTTCTCTCCTCAAAACTACGGCCGTATCAACGGCGTCCGTAGTCCAACCCTTAGATACCCAGGCTGTTACCTCAAACAATGACCAACCTCTTACCAACCATCCAAGTGTGGCTTCTCCTTCCATCGTTGGGCCCACTTTCACTGGGGTTTCGGCCCCCAATCAATCTCAGTCCACTCAACCACTTTCTACCCCCTTTCAAAACCTGGTCGTCTCCATTCCGCCTACCCTTACTCCTATCAACACTAGGGTGGCTACCCATCCATTGGCTCATGTTACCTCTATTCAACCTCCCATGACCACATCAAACCTAGCCATGTCTTCTATCCAACCATCCCTAGTCACTTCTTCTGTCCCTATGACTAGTCATCCGTACATTGTGCCCTTATTGGTACAACCAACTACGTCGTATACCTCTTCCAGCCTCTTTCAAGTGCCTTACAATCTAGGAGGCGCTCCACCCGCCAATCCGTCAGTAGATATTATCAAGATGCTGATGGATAAAATGTCCAACCTAGAAACCTCCGTTACCGGCTCGCGCAACACTCTCTCATACGAACAAATCTGCAACGAGCCCATCCATCCTTCCATCCCCATCAGATCATATCCCAGCCAGTGGGAACTTCCTAAGTTTTCTCGTTTCCAGAGCAAGGAAGACCCGCAACAACATTTACGGGCATTCAGACATGCCTGCTACCTCATCACCCACGACGATGCGTTACTTTTACGCACGTTTCCCATGTCTCTCTCAGGTGCTGCACTTGACTGGTACAGCTCTCTTCCCAGCCATTCCATCCTCACGTTCACTCAGCTGGCCCAGCTCTTCCTCGATCATTTTTCCATCAATATCACCAAGAAGGTCTCCATCACAGACCTCTATTCTATCCGCCAGTTTGAGGATGAATCCATTGCTGATTTCGTCGCTCGGTGGAGGGGCCTTATCAATCAACTTTCATTTTCCTTACCCCAGCCTGAGCTTATTGAACTTTTCTCTCAAGCCTGCGCTAAACATATTTCTTCTACCTTGAGGGTTCAAACCTTCCGCACTTTTGACGAAGCCTTCACGATGGCTCGTAAACTTGAGTTACGTGCCGTTGAGGAGAATAAAGTCAAGTTGCGGAGTAAGAATCCCAACTCCAAAACCAGTGACCCCTCTTTTAAGCCCTCCTCATCCAATCCTAAATCTAAAGCTTCAGCAAATGCTGTGGTTATTAGATCTTCCTCTTCTTCGCCTTCAACTAATCAATCTGAATCATCCACATCTATGAGTGCCACTCGCCAATTTCAGCAGAGATACATACAGCGACAGTTTACTCCACTTGGAGAATCATACGTGTCTGTGCTGGAAAAACTCATCAAACAAGGGGCCATCAATCTCCCTCAGATCCGACCTCCACCACAATTTGATCCCTCACGCGCCATCCCTGCGTGGTATAGGGAAAATGACTTCTGTAACTACCACCGTGTTAAAGGTCATGACACGGGTAACTGTAAAACCCTTAAAAACATAGTCCAAGACATGTTGGAAAAGGATGACCTCATCCTCGACAATCCTAACGCCCCTCCTAATCAGGGTATCGATATTTTCAAACAACCATTTCCCAATAATCCACCAACCCAAAACAACGTCCAGACCTTGACTGACAATACCCATGAACATAATATTTGAACAGTCAATACGGTCTCGCCCCTCATTTCTAACCAACCCCAAGAGGTGAGTTCATCTATCAGTCCATCACATGTGGATGAACCTCTTTCTCCGGCTAGTTCTCCCTCAACTTCTCTCATTTTGGAGGACACCTCGACCTTACCAACACCGCCAGTTTCACCATCTTCCTTCTTGCTGCCCATGGAGGACCCAACCTTTCCTACTCCTCGACCACAAGTGGAGGGCACTATCATCCCTGCCCTTTACCCACTTGAGGAGCTTCATTCTCCAGTTTCTTCTCCACCCAGGGAAGAACCTATCTCTCCTTCGTCTCCAACCAAACATGAACCTGTCACAACTTCACCTTGCTTTGGACCCGAGACTACTACATTCGTCTCACCTTCAGTCCCACAACCATCGGCATCTTCTCAAGAGCCCAAACTTCATCCCGCATCTTCTCAGCCATTTTCCCGACTAGTGGAGAGACTCGAACTTCTCCCTTCTAGGAAAGTGGAACATCAGGGATTGTGGGACCGTCTCACAGCTCTTCAACAAGCCCGGGCCCTCTCATCTCATGCTGCTAATCCTCCCATGACGGAACCTCCTAAGACTATCAACAAAAATCTAATCTCCACTTCCAAACCGTCTACATCTTCATCAACTTCATCAAAACCAAAACCCTCATCTACTCCGCCTAAACCTATCAAATCGCTTGGCGTTCGCCCCGTCTCCAACGTCACTCATCCACAAGTGAAGGTGGACTTAACCCAGACTTCAACTAATAGTAATCTTCAACCTAAATCTCAAAAGACTGCCAAACCACAGAGGCGAATGCCTCCTCTTCCTTCGCCATTGCCCTCCATTTTGGGCCCGCATCCTTCAACCCTAACCAGAGTCCTTCCCACTCCAACCTTTAATCAAAACCGATTGCCTCCTTTGCTTCCTTTACCTACCGCTAGCCTACCCTCTCCCAAAAAGGCGATACCTCTCACGAAGAGTGTACCGTCTCAACCTGTCATCGCACCATCAACCCGGAAGGTGGTACGAAAACCCCCTCCCGTTTCACCCAAGCAAAAGTCACCGACATTGCATACATCGATGAGCACGGACCCTTTAGTGGGTTCATATTCTTTAATCTTGCAATGACTTTTGCAAACTTCTAGCATAACTCTTCCACCCATCAAGCCCTTTCAACCTCTCGGGTCTAAACCTTCCTGGTTCGATGACACGAAGATTTGTTTATATCATCATACACCAGGACATGACACTGAGACTTACTGTGCCCTCAAGGCTGTCATTCGCCGTTATCTGGAGAAAGACACTCTTCTCTTTGAGGACACTTTCGACTGCCCCCCGACTCCTGCTCATAAACCTTCCACCTCTTCAAATCCATCCACATCTCATCAACCAGTTACAACCCCTTCATCATCTTCACCTCCCATCTTTGAAATCAATGCCATTCACATCACCACTAGGTCACAAAAGGACAAGGCGAAAGAAAAAGCTGCCATTCCTTGGACCTACCCTTTTGTCAATCCACCTCAACCGCCTAAGCCTAAGATTTCTATCCTTGGCGCGCCTCAACCCTCCTCTTCTTCTTCTTCTTCCGGACCAATCCACGACTCCATGTTGAAACAGCTTCACCAGATGCCTGTGAAGATGTCCCTCTACGATCTCGTCCAAACCTCACCCCAACATCGTCAGGCCCTCATCCAAGCCCTGCAGGCAGCGGAGGTCCAACCTGAGGACCCCCAACCACTTGCTGCCCTTGTCCACTCCTTAGCCCCTATCGCCTCTATTACATTCAACGATTCTGAGATTCCCACATCCAACACAGAAGATCAGGATGCCGCCCTCTTCATCACTGCCTACATCGATCGGACACGCATTAAACGCGTTATGATCGATGGGGGTGCTAGCATCAACATCATCTCCACCCATGCCTTTGATCAGTTGGCCCTTCCCAAGAATTGCGTCTCCAAAACTGACGCGATCTTGCGCTCTTTCAATGACACTACTGCCACGACCATTGGCACAGTCATCCTTCATATTCACGTTTGTCCACGCACAGTCCCGAAGCTCTTCTACATCATCGAAGGAGAGTTCCAATACAACATCTTGTTGGGTTGACCCTAGATCCGTGCTATGTCCTGTGTCCCCTCCACCCTGCACCGTTGTGTGAAGTTTGAGCATGACGGACAAGTCCACACTATTCCCGCTGACCCTTCACCTTTCAAAACATGCAACACCACCTACCGTCCAAACGATGTCCTCATTCCTATCAAGCCGTTAACCCTGACACCGCCTCCATCCGCAGAAGCTTCGACCAGTTCGCAACAGGCGGTCACCCTTACACCTCCCCTTCAAGCGACAACCACAGACCCCATGGAAGACGTCTTCCAAAGACTTTCATTGGGAGAATATCGCTTGCTGGCTTTAGACATGTTCCAAACTCCACAAGAGTATGGACGCCTTCATCACAGCCCCACCTACGACCATCAGATAGGGATGATCATACCTTATGGTCCCCCTCACATCCACACCAACCTCATCTATGGAGGGCTTAATCAAGCTCCTACTGACGGTAATCCTCTTTCTTCACCTTAACCTTTCACATCAGATTTCTCATTTCTTGGCAACCCCACCTTTGCACACACTTACCTTTACAGGTGTGCATGGAAGGGTTTTGGTTTCGGATGCTATGAGCAGGGCTCCCATCAGCCTATCCAACCGCTCAATGATGACGATGCCAAGAAACGATATGGTTTGGGATATCACGACCCCACTCAAAACCCTGTAGACCTTTATCCTGAACCAATCCTTGACCAATCTCCTCCACACTCGCCTATTTCACCACCTTCACCTACGGAGTCAGTGGTTTCCATTCCTCCTAGTTTTTTTTTTTTTCATAAACACCATCCACCTAGACCCCTTGACTTATCAGCTTAATGGGGTGTCCAAATCTCTCCCTCTCATTCTTCCCAGCATGATCGAAGATGAGTCGGCAACCATCCACACTGTTCATTGCGTTGACGATGACGCCATTCTTTCTTACATGGGTGCTGACGATTCTTTTATCCAGCGCTCCCTCCCTTCTGAGACCCAGGTTATGTTAAATGAATCAACCATTGACATCAACCTTCCTTCTTCTGATGTTCCTCATGTCTTAAAGATTGGCCAATCTTTAGACACTCAGGAGCAGCTTGACTATACCCATTTCCTCTCCGACCATAGCAAGGCCTTTGCCTGGACTTACAGTGATATGCCTGGCATCGACCCCACCATCGTTACCCATAACATTGTCACCAAACCAGAGGCTAAGCCTATCAGGCAAAAGCTTTGAAAGATGCATCCTCGCGTTGCCCTCCTTGTTAAAGAGGAGCTTCAGCGCCTCCTTTCTGTCTCCTTCATCCAGCCCATCGACTATCCACAGTGGGTCTCTAACATCGTCCCAGTCACCAAGGCAACTGGGGGGATTTCGATCTGCACAGACTATCGCGACCTCAACCTAGCCTGTCCCAAAGATGACTTTCCTCTTCCTAACATCGACCAACTTGTTGATCTTACGGCCGGCCATGAGATGTTATCTCTTATGGACGGGTTTTCAGGATACAATCAAATCCTGATCGCTCTGGAAGATCAGCACAAGACTACTTTCATCACCCCATGGGGGACTTTTTGCTATCGAGTCATGCCTTTCGGCTTGAAGAACGCAGGTGCCACTTATCAGTGCGCCATGACCTACATTTTCCACGATCTCCTCCACAAAATCATGGAGGATTATGTGGATGACCTTCTCGGCAAATCCAAGCTTCGCCATGACCATCTGACCATTCTCAATATCATCTTTTCTCATCTTCTTCAGTATCATGTTCGTCTTAACCCCAAGAAATGTGTTTTTGGGGTCCTCTCTGGCAAGCTTCTCGGCTTCATTATTTCCTTCCATGGCATCGAGTTAGATCCCGCCAAGATTCGCGCTATTCTCGAAATGCCTCCCCCGACCAATCTCAAGCAGCTTCATAGTTTGCAAGGCAAGCTCCAGTCCATTCGCCGTTTCATCTCGCAGCTTTCTGACCGCTGTCAACCTTTTCATCATCTCCTTAAGAAGGACGTCATTTTTACATGGGATAAGGACTGTCAAGAGGCTTTTGAAGCCTTAAAACGCTATCTGGTCTCTCCACCAGTCCTCATTCCACCTAAAAATGACCAACCCTTCTACCTTTATATCTCAGCCACTCACCATTCGTTAGGTGCCATGATCGCGCATCGAGACGAGCATCACCATGAGCAAGCCATCTATTACATCAGTCGAACACTGGTCGACTATGAAACTCGGTATACCCATATCGAGAAACTCTATTTGGCGTTAGTCTTTGCTGCTACTAAGCTTCGCCACTATCTTCTTAGTCACAAAACCTTTGTCATCACCCACACCGACCCTCTCAAGTATATGCACTCCAAGCCATATCAGAATCAACGTATGGCTCGGTGGCTCATGCTGCTTGCTGAGTTTGATCTCGAATTCATCCAGCAAAAATCTATCAAGGGGCAAACCATCGCTGATCAATTAGCAGATGCCCCTCTTCCTGACAATCAACCTTTGCAGTGTGAATTCCCTGATGAGTCTATCGCTGTGCTTTCCTCCGATGACACCACCTATCAGATGACTATGTTCTTTGATGGTTCCAAATGTCAACTAGGTGGGGGTGCTGGGGTTATTCTCATTCCATTCGAAGGAGAGCCCATGCCTCTGTCTTTTAAACTCGACTTTGATTGTACCAATAATATGGCCGAATACGAAGCCTTAATTTTGGGACTTCAGACTGCCCTCTCTCTCAGCATCAAATCCATCAACATCTTCGGTGACTCGCAGCTCATCGTCAATCAGGTCAACGGTTCATACCTCTGTAAAAATGACATTTTGCAAAGGTACAAAAACCGTGCTGACATTCTCTTTGCATCTTTCGACCATTTCCTCCTGCAGACTGTTCCTCGATCCACGAATAAGTTTGCTGACACTATGGCTTCTCTCGCTTCCCATATCCCATCTTCCTCATCTGCATCCAGACTTTTTGTCACGGTGCGTCGTGTGCCGTTGCCTTCATATATCTCTCCTCACATTCATCATGTCAACACTATAGACCCTAGTCCACAAGACGCTTGGTATAAGCAACTTGTGGACTTCTTATCTCTCTCTATCATTCCTCCCAACCTCTCTAGTAATGCACGATGAGCTTTTATCAAGCGTACTGCTTGCTATACCATGCTAGGGGGTCTTCTCTATAAGTGAGGCTTCGACGGCCTCCTTCTTCACTGTCTCACCTCCACTGAAGCATCTCAAGCCATTCAACAAGTCCACGACGGGATTTGTGGCAGACATTTCAGTGGAAATTCGGTTGCCAAGCGCATCCTTCGTTTGGGCTATTATTGGCCTACCCTTCATCAAGACTGTAGTGATTATGTTCGGCGTTGCATCAAGTGTCAGCAGCACTCTAACTTGCTTCATCTCCCCAGTCACGCCTTACAAATTGCTCAGGATTTTTGGCCTTTTTCTCAATGGGGTTTAGATCTCATTGGTGAGATTAATCCTCATTCATCTCTTCGTCATCAATCCATCATCACAGCCACTGAATATTTCACCAAGTGGGTGGAAGCCATTCCTCTCATTTCCACAAAAGCCGACAAGATCGTCGACTTCATCAACACCCACATCATCTGTCGTTTCGGTGTCCCTCATAAAATCATCACCGATAACGGCAAGTCCTTTAAAAATAAAACTGTCCAAAAGCTATGCGACTCCTTCGGCATCAAACTCAGTTTCTCTTCGCCTTACTACCCACAAGCAAATGGGCAGGCCGAGGCTTCCAACAAAATTCTCACCAAAATTCTCATGAAAGTGGTCAGTGACACAGGCAGGGATTGGCACATTCACATTCCCTTCGCTTTGTGGGCTTACCGCATTAGCATCCGAACCTCTACGGGTGCTACTCCTTTTTCTCTCGTGTACGAAACAGAGGCTGTCTTACCTCTCGAAGTACAGATCCCGTCTCTCTGCATTTCTCTACATGATATCCTTTCCAACGATGACTTTCGTCAAGATCGCTTAGCTCAACTTGAGTTACTTGATGAATGCCGTCTTGCTGCCCTTAATCATCTCCATGTTTATCAACGTCGCATCAAACACACCTATGACAAAAATCTGTGAGAACGAGATTTCAACATCAGAGACCTCGTCCTCAAAGAGAATCAACACGTGACCAATATGGAGTGCAGTAAACGAGGCAAGTTTGCTCCTAATTGGCTTGGACCTTTTATTATCACGCACAAGTATGGATCAGGGACTTATCGTCTGTCTTCTCTTGATGGACGCCCAGAACCTGAGCCTCTTAATGCATTGCATCTGCGACCTTTCTATTGCTAGTCGAGTACTCATCCACTTGACACTTAACTTGAGCTCGTCCCTTGAGCAATCCTCGTCCTCTAAATCCTACCTCCTTTCAACCCTATTCCTCTTAACAATTCCTATAACCCTTTTTATGTGGTATGGATACTTTGTCCTCATAAAAGGGAGTCCTTGACCTTCTATACTCTTGTCCATGACTCACATTTCTGTCAAAACAAATCAAGATGTCAAAACATATCCATGGTCACTATATCTATATCAAAATCAAAAAGCAGACTGCTCCCTCGAAGGACAGCTGTACTATCATTGCTGTATTACTAGACTGATCCCTCGAAGGACAGCTAGGCCAACTTATCAAACATTATTAAGCAAAAATATAGACCACTCCCTCGAAGGATGGCTATCAAACAGCATTATTTTAGAAGCTTCCCACATTGATTAGATTCACAACCTGACCACTACATCAAAAGACATCTCTACGTAGGCTTCCCGCATCGATCAGCCTGCACCAAAAAAAAAAAAAAAAAAAAAAAAAAAAATTGAAAAAGTCATGGACTTGACTTATAGTTGTCTCAGGGTCTCCTATAAAAAGGGGCATCGTTATCTTTGCTCTTAAAATGGGTTACCCTTCTTCCTCCTCCTATCACCTGCTTAAGGGACTTCGAGCTCACTTTAATGTCTAAGTGATTCAATTACCGCTCTAACATAACCACGGTCAACGACGTCACGCATGAATGGGGCTCTTGGTTCTCATAACCCCTATCTATGCTATCTTTTTGGTCCTTGTCAATGAAAGAGCAATATGCTTTTCACTTCTTCTACACTTTGGTCACATTTACCTTCATCACTTGTCAATCGACTCAACTCAACTCTCTTTTCAAACCATCAACCTGACCTAGCCTATTCACCCTAGTTTTTATGGACACCAATACACATGGAAACTATCAACCCGCCACAATTTATGTTCAGCATAAACCAATACTTGCTGAAGCATAAATAGACCTCAATTCATTTTTAGCATACATCCATCACGAATATGGAATATTGCTAGGGATGAAAAACCCCTCAACCAATGTTGCAGAATACACCATTTGGAAAAGGCTGCAACATCTTTTTTTTCCTCATCCTTTCATCCAATCATCGACCAATCTATCAACCATTTTAACCACCTGTCTACCACTCGGACGCTTTGTCTGAACTACATTGGTCTGAGGCCCTATCACAAGGGCTATGTAGGTAGCACTCAGATGACACGCCTGTCTTTTGGGGTTAGCTCAACCATTCTCATTTGTTCGTCTCTCTGATGGACAAACCTTCTTTCCTTCTTTTAACCATAATCCTGTCCTTGACCATGACCCATTCAATCCCTCTGACCCTCCCTCCCTTCTAGGGAGAACTACATTGGCCTGAGGCCCTATCACCAGGGCTATGTAGGCAGCACTCAGTTGACATGGGGTCTTCTGGGGTTAGCTCGGCCACATCCTTTCGTCCATTCCTCCCCTCGACCACCAACCATTGGAGATCATGCCTATCTCTGCTGACCTCGACTACTTCCAAGACATTGTTGCCTTGGTTGTTTTTGCATGTATGCTACCTCATGACTAGTTAGCAGAATTGTGCGCAGACCTTTTTTGGACCCTCACAAGTATAGGATCGCAAACTGGTTGATCCGCACTACTTATGGCTTTTTCGTGTTTCTAGGAGCACTTCCTGAGCCCGAGATACCTAGAACACGATGACCATTTGGAGCTTCAGCTTAGATTGAGTGACCCGATCAGTAGACGACTAAATGCTGGGGCCTGGTTACTTCGATTTTGGCACTCCTCGACCCTTGACCTGTGACACTTTTGACCTGACCATCTCGTGCAGTGGTATGCGCGCAATCACGACTTTTGCAGCGTTCACCCTCACCCCCTTTTTCATCCATTCTTTGTCAAATCAGCACCCAATTCTCGGTTCCCTTCCCTCAACTCCTGCTTTGAGGGGGAATACCTTATCCTTAATCGGGGCAACCTATCCGCTTCCTATTTTTGTCTTGCAATTCATTCGAACAACCAACAAGATGAAATCAACCTTATCCCTCACCTGGGGCACTCACTCCTATTTTTGTCTTACAGTTCGTCAGAATAACCAACAAGACAAAAAGGGGCAAATGTAGACACCGAAATCGTGTCGACTCCCCTGGTCATTCTCCGTCTTATTCTTCTTCGCCTATTTAACCCTTGTCGATCACTTGTCCTACCAACCTTGACCCTGGCAGCATGTAACAATGAGCAGAGAACTAAAAGCTAGACTCTGTCCTCATTATGCATCTGCCGACGACGGTCTTTACCCGACCGATGTCGCCGACGTCGGTCACTTATCGGCTGACGTCGGCAATCCTGCCGACGTCGGTCACCATCCCGTTATCCGTTATCAGTTACCATTCAGTTCCCAATCAATTTTTTGAAACGGTTATCGAACCATCTCTCGAAACCGTCCCGAGGCCTTCCTTCAATCTCCCCCCCCCCCCGATCAGTCACACACAGACTCTGATATTTTTTTCTGACATCTATAGGCTCTCCAGCATCCATCAACTCCAGCATCCACCAACTCCAGCGTTCGTTCTTCCAGCACTGCACAAGAACTTTGACTATGGCTTCAATCACGACTTCTCACAGGTAAGTATCTTCTGTGTTTTATTTCATTTTCTTTCTGATTATTTATTCCCTATTTCTGCCATCTCGAAGCTTCAAACCCCCAGACTCGACCAAAAACCCCGTCCCGACTCTGTTTAAAATCTTGTCCCAACCCTGTCAAGACCTTCTGCAACTTTCCCAAACCTCTGTTCAGAACCTGCCCCTACCGACGCCGGTCACTACCCCGACCGATGACGGCACTTTAACCGACGTCGGCACCTTCCCAGACCGACGCCGGCACCACAGAGACCGACGCCGGCGACTGTGCAGAATAGTGCCGCTTATCAGGTACGCATTTTATTTTCTGTCATTTATTTCTATCATTTCATCTTTTTATCTACTTTCATCCAATATTCTACTTTTTTTTATCAGTGGGTTGATATCCTTCTAGGGAGTCTTCGTACTTCCGGGATCGGGCGTTCGCCTGATAACCCACCATATCTTTGACTAACGTCTTTCCGTGTTTTAGTCTCTTTTCTTCGCAGGTGTCATTCCTCCACAGCCAAAGAGGAGAATCTTCCAACGTCTGATTTTGGTGCGCTCAACTTTATCAGGTACTTCTAGCCTTAACCATTTTCTTTCAGTTTCTTATTTCTTCTTTGAATGTAGAAAGCAATTTTGCATAGAAACAGGGCCTTTTTATTTTTGTTCTACTTTCATATAATTGCTTTGAATGTGGTTTAATCATCATGTAAATATTAATATAAGTCAAGTAAAGAATGCAAAATCTATAAATTTTTATCCAAAAGAACATTTTAAGCATGAAGAATGATAAAACATTGGGACATATTAAATTAAAACTTAAAGAATGTAAAAGCTATAATTTTTTGTCCAAAATAACATTTTAAGCATGAAGAATGACAAAACACTGGGATAGATAACTAAAAACTATTATATTACCTCAAATAATTTAGCACAACTATGATGATTGGAATAAAAATCTAATGATTTGGGGGAGTGGATATATGGAGGAAGGTTTACACTCATTAAATAGAAACATTCTAGAGTACACGAGGAGGATTCAAAATGTGCCAAAAGATAGGCGAGTTTTGTTCCAAATTGGTAATAGCCGGGTTCATTATTTAGCAGATAGGGTTTGAGCGTTTAAGGAAATTCATATGGCTCATAATAGGAAAGGAGAACCAAGGAAGTAGGAACCCAAATATTGCAAAGAGTGGAAAGCAAAAGAAGATGTCTGGAAGATCCTTTAGAGAGGAAAGGTTGTGAGTTACATGGAATGGCTTCATGGCTCAAAACCTCATATCACAATGGATTTTTTCAAAAATTGGACTGATGATAGGTCACCCTACATGGCACTATGGTGAATCTAACTGAGGAATTCATAGCAGAGGTGATGGGGCTTCCAATGGAGGGAATAAAATTCTTAAAGCAGACCAACATTTCTAATGAGGCTTTTTGCAAATTCCCTAAAATGGATGCTGAGGAGCAGTAGCTAGAAAAAAGTGGAGATTTTTTTGAATTAGAGCAAATTAAGGGTATCTGGAGGGACATCTTATGCTACATTCATGAGTACTTCATAATTGATGGAAGAAGCAAAAGAGTCCATAAATTCCACTTTGTATTTCTGAATCACTTCAGACACAAAGTAAGAATCTCATTTCCTTTTTACTTGCATTTTTCCTTGCTCCAAAGTCTGTATGCTCATAGGAAAAAGGAATCTCATCCCATCTTGCATGAGGGGTTAATTCTTTTAATTGAAGGGCATTGCAAGAATAAGGCCATTGTAAAGAATCCTTATCTGGGGAAAAACAAGGACCTACGGAGTAACAAGAAAGAAATAGTAAAAGGGAATGAAAAAGCTAAATTCAAAATCCCAAGTCTCAAAAACCAGACTGCTGATCAGGAAACAGAGTGGGAAAGTTTTGAAAACACTAGGGAGGAGAGCCTAGAGGAAGAGGGAGGAACAAAAAGTGGGCATTCAAGTTCTAGTGAGGAACAAGAAGTGCAAGATAAGAATGAGAAAGATGGAGTCACCATAGAGGAAAAGACTGAAAATAGCAACCATGAGTCTGAGAAAAACCAGCAAGTGTTTGTGGAAATTGAAAAAGATCTAGATGATTCTGCTGTGAACCCTAATCTGATTAATGATAATGAAAATTTAGTTCAAGTCGCTAACCAAATATTGGAAATGGGAGCTCAAGTAAAGGAAGTAAGTAACCAAAATGTTAGCTTGACTGTAACTAAGGAACATAAATGAAGGGAAATGAAGGACTATATTGAAGAAGGTGGAAGCAGTCTTAAAAAGAACACAGAAGACTGGAGCGACAAAAGGTAGAATGATGAAAGGTACCCACCTACTAGATTGGCCAATTGCAAAGCTGATGCCACTCTTTAATTGGATTTATGGACATATAAGGGATAACGGAAATCAATAGGAAAATGCAAATTATGGAGGGTAAGTAGGAGGCAGTTTGGAACAAAATCAATAACATGGAAAAGCAGATGAGGGATATTCCCATAAAACTCAAAGATTATGAGAACAACCTAAGGGAACTTATAAAGGAAAGCAAAACAAAGATGGAGGAGGTAACCTCTAGCATTTGTGCTGCTACAGTAAAGATTGGAAAAAGAGCAAATGAGGAAATCAAAACTTTGGAGGGGCCTAGCAAGAGAACTAGACAAAGCTCAAGAAAGAAAGCAGTGCAAGAGGGATCTACGCAGGTGACTGCTGCTATCCAGGACACTGTTGTGAAAGGTAAGGAAGTAGTGAAGATGATATTGGAACTAGAAGAATAGTTCCTGGTTCTTATAGTTGGTTTTGCTAGATGGCTGTGATATCTTGTCTTGGTACCTAGTTTTTTGAACTCTTTATATTATGGAGTTTCCAGGTCTCTATAAAACTTGGGGTTTATCTTTGGTTTTCCATTTTTAGCTTCAAGTCTTTGTAAACCTAGTTTTTTTACTTCGGTGAAGTAGGTTTTAGGTTTTGCCTATGGACATTACTATTTTATCTTTCTCCTTTTGTACAGGGTTTCAGGGTCCCTTCAAAACCTATTTTTACCTTAATCCAAAACTATGATGATTGTGCTGCACATTCTTATCCAGTTCATCATGATCACTATCAATATTGACAACTCTATTGACATCATGAAGGCATTTTTGTTTTCTTACTGATTTGATAAAATTACTCTACATGTGGTTTAAACATCATGCAAAAAAATATACAAAGCATTCAATAGTCAAGTAAAGAATGCAAGTTATAAATTTTTCCAAAAGAACATTTTCAGGATCACTCCAACAATAAAGAAATTGGGTTACTCCTACACTCAGATTTTAATAATCTACATATTAAGAGGCATTTGTATATATAATTTCCAAATAAGAAGAAATGAGATAAATAGAGCCTCTTACCTCATCTGAATCCATGGATTTATTCTCATTCCATGTAGAAATTATAGGGTCAATAGAGGTAACTAACTATGAAACTTGTTGAGTGAGACCAAATATGCAACTCATTACCTGTTGGTACCCTTCATTTGAGTTGACATGATCTAGAGAGGCTCTTATTGGGCATTTAATAGATGGCTATGAAATCTTTGTTGATGGACTAGATTTCCACTTCAACTCACTCTTAGATTTACTAGGTCGATCAAGCGTTGCCATATAATTGACAATATCTTCAACACCTACTTCTCTATTACTATTTTCCACCTAAAATACAATGTCAATTTAAAAAAATATTTAGTTCAATAAAAAATCAAAATAAATAACATAATGTAAATTAAACCAAAAAGCCATACACTTACTATAAATTTGTCCATTTTGACCTGTAAATCACCTTGGCCAAATGTATATCCAACCCTCACATTATCTCTTACTCTCTTGCCTCTGTTACTCTTTGCCAAATATTCTTTGGAATGCATACTTTTTTTCAATGCCTCTCATTATTTGAGAGATAGAGTGGAGTCTAACCTCTCTTTTCCCTCCATGATTATTTTTCTATAATTGTATCTAAAATTATTCATCAAAATTCTCATCTTTTACTTGTAATATTTTCTAGAGATTTGTCCACCAGTAGTCTCAAAGGCATTTTCCATTTTTTGTATAAAATTTTTCATAGTTCATGGATATTGCTCTACAAAACTTGATTTGAAAATATCCAAATAGGTCCTACATCTTACACCCAACTCAGAGGCCTACTTTACAACATTTGGCCCAATGGACTCACCATCTCTCGATACCTCAACCAAGAATGGCTTATTGCCTTCTAATTTTATTTATTTTTCCTTTTCTATATATCTATACAAATATTTACTCAATCTTTATCTTTTGACAAAAGTAGACACCTATTAAACCACTACCAATATTTTTGGCTGATCCACTAGTTCCATCAAAAGGTCTAGATGCAACAAGTGCACTCTGAGGCATAACAAATGCAAGTAGTCTCTCTTCATGACTTTAATTAATAAAAAATTCATGCTCATTGGCCACATCAAGTGTGGCATTAGTAGGTAGATCATTACTAGTCTTCATATATTTCACTTCAAACACATCCTTTAATGTTGAATAAATCATATGTAGACCTAATGTTCCTTTGCTTTGATGTTTTTCAATAATATCTCTTAGACTTTGTGATAAGAGATCATCACGACATTGCACATCACCATGTGCTATATCAGGATACACATCACCATGTGCTATATTAGGCTACACATCGCCATATGCTATATCAAGCTACACATCATCACAACTATTATTTTCACCAACTGCATTTGTTGAATCACAAATATGTTGGCTTATATGACATGGTAACAATGTATCTTTTCTTTCCCTTTATTTTTTATTTGTGCTCTTTTTCTTACCTATATAAAAAAAGTATCATATTATGTATTATATACATAAATCTCTTCCCTATAAAATTTGATTAAACACTATTAAACAAATAATATACTACTTAGTGGATTTACAACTTGCCTGTTTGTCAAACTAAGACATGATAACTATTCATTATTCTTGGCCAATTTTTATCTACAAAACCATTCATAAGATATCAATGAAATTTTAATATTATGATCACTTTCATCAACTAATTTTCACCTTATAGTCCTTTTCTTTATTTCTTGAAGTCTAAATAAACAATAATGTATAAATTAGAAACTTGAATCAATAAAACTTTATTGAGTTCATAAGTTGAGAACTGTTGACTTTCCAATCTGATAATAAATACAAATCAAAACTTAAAATAGAATTCAATTTATAGATTAAAAGAATTTGTAGTAAAAAACCAAGAAAATATTTACAATTATAGGTATCAGACTATCAGTATGACTATCCCTTGTTTCAACTAGATATTGACACTTATGAATCCTAATCACTATTGTCTACATCTACTTGATTTTATTCCTCATCCTCATTTGTGACATGCAATACATTCTCTCTCCAAATCTCTTCATTGGTAATAAAAATCTCTTCCTCAAACACTCTATCATCATCTTCATCCACTTCTTTGAATGTTTCTTGTAAACTAACATATTGCCCATTAGGCATTATATCGACAACTTCCATGAATTTTCACTTGGAATGGGACTCTATTTGAATGAAATACAAACATATTGGGATTATTACATCATCAATTAGAAATTATTGGTTCATTTGAAGAGGGGAAACATATGTCTCATTCGTCTCTGATAAAAAATGTCCTATATTTGCACGTATAAATCCATACTCATCAAATTATACTATAGATGGTTGGATCCAATTACATTTTAATAATATAGGACTATTTTCACCAAAATCCAATTGAATAATTTCTTGGATGAATCTAACATAAAATTTCTTCTCAATTTCATGAAGAAATTTAGCATTAACAACACAATCACATATTTGTCTTTCCTTTGTCTTTTTCTTCCACTCTTAAATGACTACCATAGGCCCAAATTACACTAAAACACATAGCCCATAAATGTGGAGATTGTGAAAGATCACTTTCCTTTGTTTTTATATATTGACCTTATTATTTTACATCACTAATTGCATTTACAATCCATTCTTCAAATTTTGGAAAAGAATCACCTCCAATAAAATCATGACATCTATGCTTTTGAGGTTGATGTTGCATCTAACCTTAATTCTCTTTTTCATATTTTATACATAGAATATTAATGCACAAATAGTAAGATTAATAATATAAATGTGTAAATGCAATTGAGTAAATAAATTATCATGTAAATTTTTTAAACCTATGCCACTTATCAAATGAACATGTGTTTTGAAGAATATAAGCATGTATCACACTTCTTTCTTGATGTAATAGCTTGCATTGACATCCATTGCATTCTAATACTTCACCTACAACTCTCTCATTATCATCATCATCATCATCATCATCATCATCATCATCATCATCATCATCATCATCATCATCATCATCATATACATGTTGATTGACATTTTAAAAATCCTTCATATATTATGTGCAAAATCCCATGGCCTCTTGCACTAAATATCCCTTAGACATGTTGCCTTCTAGTTTTTCCCTAGTATGAACAATTTTTTTCAAAACCTTCATAAATCATTCTATAGGATACATCCATATCATTCCTACTAGGCCACAATGCTCTAGTTAATATTCTTTATGTATCAAAAGATGCATATAAATGTTAAATATTATTGGTGGAAATTCCCGTTATAATAGACAAATGACTTCAACAACCTCTTCCCTTAAACTATCAAATTTCGAAGGATCTAATACATGTAAACTCATGCTCTTTAATATTGGGCCCAACCTTATAATTGCCAATCTTGGCCCCTTTGCCAAACTTGATATATTTACCACAATAGGTAAAATATTCTTGATTATGACATGATAGTCATGGGTCTTGAGGCTTCTTAAGACATTAATGTCAATTTGGCTTCTAATACTTCTTCTTACATATCTAGTGGGAAAGTGAGTATGAGACATCAACTATAAGAATTATGCACATTGTTCCTTTGTCCAGACATAAGGAGCACTAGGTTTTCTATATTTTTCATCATCACATTTTTCAACCCAATTTTTTTTATGAATCTTTAGTTATCAAAATTCTTAACATGATGAAATAGTATCAAAATCACCAAAAAGAGTTTCTATAATAACATAGGATATATTTTTCTCAATATGCATAAAGTCAATAGTATGCCTAATGGATATATCCTTAAATTATGACAACTTATAGAATATTCACAACCATTTTACACTACTTTCATTACATGGATCATATCTACTACCAGTAATCCCATCATTTTTAATAAATGACATTCTTTTTTATCCATTCTCAACAATGTAATCACCTATTTTTAGCAATGGTGCTTTACGATTCTATTTTTGAGCATTGAAACATGTTTTTTGTCAATGATATGGATGATCCATTTTAAGGTAAGCATGATGCACATAAAAAATAACTTACACAAACTTCTTGAGTGCCTCACAAAATCCTTAAAGTTGCAAGTAGGACATCCATGGTATCCATGACCACTGAGACTAGATAATGTGCCATATGCAGGAATATCATGAATCATAAACAATAAGGAAGATCTTAAAGTATATTTAATTGAATGACCATCCCTTAAATATTGAATTACTTCAATTCCTTTCCAAAATTCCATTAGCTCATCATATAATGGCTAATGATAAGCATCAATTGTATCTGAAGTCACACTTTTCTTTCTTGGTATAATCAATGATAACATTAAGAAAAATGGTTTAGTTGATAACCATAGAGGTAAGTTATAATTTATTAAAAAAATTGGCCAAGTTAACCATTTATTACTTTAATTTGAGAATGGGTTCACTCCATCTAGAGCCAAACCTAACCTTATATTATGAGGATATTGATAAAAATCAGGACTTCTATTATCAAATCTCATCCACATCTTAGAATCAAGAACTTGTCATTATTTTCCATCAGTGTTCTTATTTTGGGCATGCCAAAACATAAGTTTAGCAATGTCTCTACACATATACATTCATAGTAATCATGGGAACATCATAAAGTGGCAAAGAACCTTTATAGGAACCATAACTAATTTCAACCCTTGTCTATACCTTGCTTCATGACATTTTAGACATTCACTCTCACTTACAAGATTATTGTGAATAATACACAACCATTCACACATGTGTGGATGTATACATACCCTAAGCCTATCTTAATGATTTGATTTTTACATTGAATTCATGTTGTTGGCAATGTGAAGTCAGGTGGTAAAAATGAACTTAATAATGCCAATAATTAATCTACACTCTCATTTGTCTAACCAAACACCACTTGCAAGTTAAGAATTTGAAGGATTGTTGTCAAATGACTAAACTTGTAATTATAATACATAGGATTTAAATCATCCTTCATCAACTTGGCCCAATCATCATTTAGACCTTCATTCAACATTCTATCAAGTTTAAACCCTTTGTCTAACATTGTTACCTCTTCATCTATGTTTGGTGACACTTCATCTATGTTTGTCACCTCTTCATATCTCACACTCTGTAATTATATCATATCTTCATAATAATTTTAATCCCAAGGCTTATACCACTATGCCCATATCTTATCATATGTTGATAAATCAGATTTCTTTTTCTCACCATTTCACCAAGACAGTCATTACATGGACATGTATATTTATCCATGTCCCTCTCATCAGCTACTCTCTCATTACATGCATGGTATTGATCTATATTAAACCTTAGATGTTGATCCATCTATAATTTTATACACATAGCAACAAAAATCTTTTGGGGAAAAAAATTAGAAAACCAAAACTTCAAGATTTTTTAAAAATATTGGGAATAAATTAGATTTTAAAAAAAATGTAAGAAATTGTGGATTGAGACAAAAACTATATTTTTTTAATTGAATGGCATTTCCATAGAAATATATTTATAGAGAGGAAATAAAATAGAGAGTTTAACTAATGAATTGTAAAAAATAGATTTTTGTAGTTTATATTCAAATTGTTGATTATATTGCGTTGCACATCTTTCAAACTCAAAGCATTACTTCACATTGCATAGCTAATAACTAGATTTTGATAGATGACAATAGTTAAATTACAATATAGTTTTTACAAACTCAACCTAAGTACTTATGAAATTACTTCACATTTCATACTAATAACTAGGAGCAGCTGCCAATTGCATTTTCTTGTCATGGTATTCCATGAGACCACATTTATTTGAGGCATTTTTTCAAATAGTTCAATGCCTTATCTATGATACCACATTTTTCATACACGTCTACCAAATCATTTTATCAAATAGTTCACTACCTTGTTGCTATGGCTAAAAGCCTAAAATAAGTACTTTAAAATAAGCTTTGGATGCTTGGAAAAAATATATCAAATCATAATAGTAAGCAATAACATAGACAAGGTAATGAACTAGTTGAAAAAATGCCTCAAAGAAATATGGTCTCATGGTGATGGAATGCCATGATAATCCATAACAATTCACTTGTCATGGCATTCGTCATGGCATTCCATCACCATGAGAGCAATTCTTTGAGGCATTTTTTCCAAAATATATAAAATGCATCCTAGGAGTCCATTTTACTTTTATAATTATTTTAGGAGTCATTCATAAGCATCCCATATCATGTCCATGTGAAATACATTTGTATTTTGATCATTGATGTGTTTTTTGCCTCTTACCATAGCCTTTTAGTATATTCAAATATATTTGGTAGGTGTGTGGGAACCAAAGGAAGTGAAAAGATAGTTACTGCTTCCCCACAACATATAAGAACTTCACTTGCAATGTTATGGTATACTGAGACTGGTTACCATGGCCCCATGGAGGTCTCAAAAGTAATTGGTGGACTGGCGGCAAGAGTTTGAGTAGCATATAATATTTCACCATGATCTCATGAAAAACAAAATGTTGACCTACCATGATGTGGTAAGAGTGAATAGTAAAGGTTCATCATAGCCCTGTGAGAGACAAAAATATAAATGGTGGTATGGTGGTAAGGGATAAGCCGATAGATAACACATATTTCAGCCCCATGATAGTTCAGAGAAGGTCTTACAGGCTAGCGATAAGTGGTAAAAGTTATATAAAGTATGTCCCATGCTCTCAAAATAATTTTCTACACAATTCCTTTTTATTTTGATATGTTGAAAGATTGCTTATTTTAATTTTTTACAAGTACATTTAATCTATTTTACAATCTCATCTATTATCCATGCACTTATCGATCCACTTGATATTGAATTGATTAATATTTTTATATCACCTTCTATTATTGCCTTTTTCCATCCCTTCAACACTACGAAATACATCCCATTTAGGAGTACCATATTGTGTCCACCCAATTATTTTCATCATTCCCAATATATAATGAACATACAAGACAAGGTTGACCTTGGTGGTCCCTTAAGATTCCTCCACTGCCTACTATTATTAGATTACCTTATTTGATACAATTCTATTTTTTGGATTTTTTAGTTGATACATGATCTTTTTTTTCCTTAAAGAAAAAATCTGATTTCATATTTAAAAATAGAAAATTGGATAATATCAGATGGATCTAAAAACATACCATAGGAATGAAATACATGGATATAACTATCCAAAAAACCCAAACATAGAAAGAGTTGAAGTATAAGATACTCAAAGATAAACAAAATAATATAAAAAAATGTTTGTCAAGTAGACAAGAAAGATGTTAAAGGTAAAGAAGTAGCCTTACCACATTAGTCTCATCTAACTAAGTGTTAGAGTGAGCATTCACATTCGTTCATTCATAGAGTTAATTTGATTTGGAGTGTTTTGTTATAATCATTGTATTGTTTTCTTTATGTGCACGAACAATATTTTTTTGTGTATTTATTTAGACAATCCACTTATAATCTTATTGATCACAATAATCAAATGGTTGTTTTGAAACCAACTCATTATCCTATTTAGTGGTCTTTCCTTATTTTTCAATTTGTCAAATCCAATGCTTGTGGTGATATGGTAAACAGTGAAGGGATGCCAAAGGATCCCACAATCCCATAATGGTCAGATCAAAGGTTGGACATAATGTGGTATGAAGTATAAGGGGTAACATGTATCTCACCATCTCATGATGATGTGTATCAAGGCTTGTGGGGTGGCGATAAGTGGTCAAAGATGCAATATAACCATTTTAAAGCTCCCATAGTCCCACAATATATCTAAATAGGTCTTGTTGTGATGTAGTAAAGTTTTAAATGCTGAAATGACTATATCACCACCCCATAATGGTTATCATTAATGTATATGATTGAAGTGCCTGTCCAGCCATCAGATTGGATCAAATTAATAGTTTATGTTTGAAAGACTTGAATGTTGAGATTTGTCATTTTCATGGCATGAACTAGAGTAATGGTGAAATAACTGGCTCCATAGTAGAATAAATTTGAAATTTCTTTGTATTTTGTCATTCAAGAAAATTTAGTGGTGATTGTAGATGGAGAATTCAAGCTCTACATGCACACTTTGGAATCTTCCAACTAGGTAAGTCTAACTCATCACTCTTTTCATAAAATTTGGTATTTAGTTTGTTCTTTATTTTCAACTGGTTTGGTAGAGCAAGTGATTATCAAAACCCTAGTTCATAAAAGCATCAAACTATGGCACCTAAGAAATTTAAGTCCACAAGTAAGAGTACTGAACCCCTATTCCCAAGAAGTGGTCCCTTAAATAGTCATTGGAAATTTTACCAAATTTAGTTGATAAAGGGTATATGAAACTATTGAGGGATGTAACAGAGGGGTGTTAGGATGCTAGAGTCCCTATCTTAGGATGGAACCTTTTTTGGTATTTTTATGAAAAGCAAGATGGATAGGGACTAGCAAAAAACCCACGAAATTTGAATTTGGCTAAGCTTATGGAGCCAAATGTATTGATTGATGTGGATTTGATTAGGATATTAGCTTAACACTATCATCCAACCAAGAAAATTATTAGGTTACCAAATGGGCCACCATTAGTTGTTGTGGATAGAAATGCAATCATTGATTACTTCATGCTCAATAAGCAAGCCCTCACAAAAGTTGACTTGAAGAAGAGTGAACAAGAATATACCAGTCTAAGAAATACACATAGGAGTGATGAGTTACCCATGTATGTGAGGAAAGGGCCCAATAATAGAAGGATTTTAATCCCAACCACTATAATTGAGCCTTTTCCAGTTGATGACTTTGCTGTGTATTTCAAAGGGACTTATTTTTATTTGTATCAAGTTCTAGGAATTGATGCCTAAGATGGAATGTTAGTTGGCATGATGATGATAGCCATGAGAATATAGAACCTAGAGGTTAATGTTGAGTATGATTTTGCATCATTTATTGAGAAGAAATTACATGATAGCTTTTTGTAAATAAGGGAGAACAAGACACCTATGGAGTTCAAATATTATTATTTTTTGTGTCATTTAATTTTGTATTAGAAAAAAAGGAATGGCCTATCAGGATGGACTTGAGCATGATTGATCAAAATAGATAGAGATTGCCTACATAATGTTGGTGTTATAAATGGGACACTTATTGTCAAAACTATAACTATGTTATGTTCCATGATGATTTTTTAGTCATAATAATGAATTCCCCTGGTAGCCTTTTTCCTATATTGACCAAAGAGGTTAGAGAAATGTTGAGGCATCTTGAGAGAAATGTTGAGGCATCTTGCTCATAGGCTAATGTAGGGTCAAAAAAATAAATTTGTTGATTTTTATCTCTTTCCTAACCTTTATATAATCAGAGTATATGGGTGTCCTCAGCCACCCCATGTGTTGCCAAGATTTGTGCCAAATAGAATTGCTTTTCTTGAATTCATGTGGTAGATGCTCTAGATGGAGAAAGATGTGATAAAAAAAGAAGAAGGGCACATTTCTTATAGATTCCACTGTGTTTGGTGAATGGTACATTGGTGTAGATACCTTGGAGGAGTTGCAAGCCTATTTGAAGGCTAAATATTCTTTGAAATCAAGGATAGAAAGGGTTTGTGATCTAGAGGGTCACATAAACTTTGTCAGACAAGTCATCCTTACCAAGATGGGGATATCCCATTAAATAAATTTTGATGATTATGTGATCATAAATTATGTCACTTTTGAAGAGGTATATAATAGGAAAAGAAAATGGGAAATTTTGAAGAAGATTGAGGATGACAAAAGAAAATAAAACCTTAATTTTTCAAGATTTTTTGTTGAAGAGGACCCTTTGAAAAGAATAGATTTGATAACTGATAATTTTGAAAAAATATATGTAAATTTTGAGAAATAGCCTACAAAGGATACCGACCTCCCTATGAAAAATCCAATAGGAGTTATGATTTAAGAACCTAGTCTAGATGCAATGTCAGTGCAAGATGATGTGTCTCCACTGGTTCCATATGAAATGACTGAAGGAGTTGGTGACTCTAAGGAGGTGGCCAATATTTTAAGGTATATGGGAGAGGAAGAGGAAGTTTATCAGCCCCTTATTGGTCAAGAAATAGAAGAACACAAACTATAAGTAAGAATGGATGAACAAGCACAAGGTGAGCTTGAACTATAAGAAGATGAAAGGGTTGTGGCTTCTATGAGGTTCATCGAGGATGATGATTTCATCAATACCCCAAAATTCAAATATTTTTGGCTTAAAATAAATATGAAAGAATTTGAAGAAAATGTGAAAATAAATAAAATGGGTGTTGATGAATCTTAGCATGATCAAATTATGACACAAACTTTCAAGGATTTGAAAATTGATGAAATAAATGTCAGCCCTGATAAGGCTAGTCAAATGGTTTTGAAGAGTAATATTTTGATCATCCTTGGCCTTGAATTAAAGAAAATGTTTTTATTGGACCAAGTGAGAAATAAAGATGACCCCATGATGGTTTTTGACTTTAATTATGAGGATGGTGTCAGTGGTTTTGGGTTTAAACCAAAGACAAAAACTTTAGCAATATGGGCCACACAGAAGAAGACCAACAAACCAAGATTTCTTGATGTGGTCCAAGAGTTACAGGGAATAGCTGTGTTGAAAACATTTTATGATAAATTATTTCTTGAAGTTACCACCCTTATTGTGCACTCTATAATGTTCACACAAGTTGTTGTTAAGGAAATGGAGCAAAGATTGCTCGACTATGAAAAAACTCAAATTGAGATCAATGATGAAGTGAATAGGCTGTATTTAGAAAATTACAAACTAAAGCAATAGTTGAAGGGTGTTGATTCTTAAAGCTAAGAAACTATGCCATACCAAGCCCTTGTGCCATAAATAACTAGTGATAATACAATCCCAGTTGATTAGTTGACTACATTGAAGTTGAAGTTAGAGAAAGAAATTAAAGATTTGAAAAATCAAAATGAGAAGACAAAGGATGAGGCCAAATTGAAAATCCTTGAGGTATATGAGAATATTTTGGAATATAGAATAAATTTGATTGTTGACAAGTTGGAAGATGTGCATGAATGCTATTCTTCCTTGTCTTAGGCCATTGATCAGTTGAAGGTCAATATTTCTATTTTGGATGCAATATACAAGAAATGGAAACCTACACACCATACATTGATAACCTTGTGCAAAGTTCTACAAAGATATCTAGGTGCTCTAGCCTCACTCAAGCCAATAGCGAAGATAGTGAATTTGATCTTGGATGAATTTTAGTATGTGAATGGTGAGAACCAGAAAATGCAAGCAAGGATTGATTCTTTTGCCACCTTCAAACACTAGTTTATTCCTTCCATTTTGATAGAGGATAAATAGATCAAAGGTTTTGATGCATGGAAAAGTGAATATGGTTAAATAGTTTCTCAAGTCATTGATTTCTTGAAAAAATATTAAAACATAGATATTCTTAATTTCAATGTCATTTTAGATAGAGTAATTACTTTGGATGTTGGATATACAAAGTTCATCATTGATGTCAAAGTGCTGCTAGACAAAAGATGGAAAGATCACCAAGCCAACTTGCTCTAGATCTAAGAATATAAGTGGCTTAATTATTTCATAGTGTACTAATGGGAGAATTAGTATTTGACAAATGAAGAATAAGTAGGCCAAGTATGCAAAGGAGCAATGAGCATCAAGCTGACGTCAACATGACACCAACAAATCTTAGATCTCCTCTTGTTTTGTCTTTTTCTTATTTTTATGATTTCTAATATGTATTCAAAATATATTTGGTTGTATTTTTAAGACTTGTAAAAAAGTATATGTTGTAATAGGTCATATTAAGGGGTGGGTATATGAAAAGTCATTTTTTGGAATGTGAATGGTTTGAAGCTTGTAGCTTCCTTCACTCCTATAATAAGGAAACCAAGACCTTGGGAAAGCTCTCTTGGAAATTGATTTTTGAAAAAGACATTGTAAGGCCTGATCTTCAAAGATATATCAATAAAAGCAACCACATTTCTATAGTGCCATATATCTAGTTCTCAGTTGCTTGTTGAATATTCATGTTATAATTTATTTAGTTGTCTCCATTTTTGTTTCTCCTTATTATTTGAATTAATCTATCAAGTATATGTTTAGTTCTTCAAAACACATTTGCTATTTTTGAGTAGTTTATCTAATTGGGTTTCCTCAAGTAGGGATTAAATTCCATTGAATAGATCATTGTAACTTGGAGGATTTAATTTAGATAATTAAGAAGAGCTAGGTAATAATAATCTTGCATGTCTATGCCAGTCATAAACAATCCCATGCCAAGTAATTCAAGTTGTGGCTAGATAAAAAGCACAAATCTTTTTGTTAACATACTTCATTACCTAATTATTAAGAAAAACACCGACCAATTCTTTTCTAGAATCATTTCCTTATATCATATTTAAAAATTCCAATTTTAATTTTATATTGTGTAGGAGGATTAATAGTATAATAAGAAATGAGAACTTCATAAGGAGGGAGATGATGTAGGGTAACAGTCATATATAGAGTTGCAGAGGAAATGTGAACAGATTCTCTAGGATTTTCTAGTGAACAAAGGAGCTGATGAAATTGAGGATACTATTATTAAGGAGGATGAAAATTATATAAACTCACCTTAAATGAATTATTTTAAAACACTTAAGTGAAGATTTTTGATCGTGGCATTAATATTTCCAATCCTTTGGCACATATGGATAGATCTCCTAAAGCTTGGTAGTCGTACTCACTCAAGCACCATTAATGATATTGTGCTAGACACAGAGGGAAGGGCTCTATTTATTAGAGCCCAACAAGGCTATCTCACACCAAATTTGAAGCTATCCATCAACATAAATGAAAACACTGATTTGCCTTCATACTATACAAAGTCAAATGGATTTCTTGGATTTTATCATAGACTCAAGGTTAAAGGTGATTAAAAAGCCTCACAAAATTACTCGACTACATTTTTTGGAGTTGGAAGTGATTAAAATGGTATTAGGGAGGGATTTTATAATAGAAAGAAATAGATATAGAGTCAACTCAGACATAGCTTCATGGTTCTTAGCATCTCTATTAGATCTTGGAGGTGTGAAGGTAGACATTCTGCTCCTACTGTGTAAAATTTTCAAGCCAAAATTTTAGGGAAATGATTTGGAGGCGATATTATGGGTAGACCTAGGTGTAGGGATTCCATGGTCTTTAAACCTATATTTATTGATCATCCTAGAATCTAGGGTTCTACGGATTTCATTTCTCTTCAACATGATAGATTGGGCTCTCGAACATCACCACCACTAGGCCACCATCAATAGGAATTTCCTCAGATGCTTTTGTGCCCTCAACATGGAGCTGAATGGGGAATGGGTGCTACACTTCACAAAGCTGGTGGAAAATGGTGATTTATACAAGTTTCCTTAACTAGTGTATTGTATTGCCATGAGATTTTTATTTAAATATTAATGTATTTAGAAGAATTTTTTTGGAATGAATATGAAATCTATGGGGTTTTTTGTAATAGAATGACTTTCCAGGGGTAAATTTATTCGCCATATGTAAGAATTTTTTAATCAACTTTAATATAATTCTTGCTAGGTAGTTTATCGATAAAAAAATAGTAGAATAGAAAATTAAGAAAAAAAATCTAATTCAAATCATATGCTAGTTTGGATTAGGGTGAATTGGATGATTCAATTGACAAAATTACATAAATCCCTTAATCTACTCTGAAGTGACCAACAAATTTGAGGAGTAATTAATCATTGGTGAATATAAGGTAACACCCAACTAGGTAAAGTAGAGCCTAAAGTGTAGAGAATCCTAACTACTTGGGTTGATTCTATCAGTTTACCAATTAGTTGCACAACCTAATCATAAAGCTTCACATCCTTTTAATCTTTTTCATACTACAAATTTGTGAACCAATAGAAGGCTTTGGAAATTTTAAGAAAATAAACTTGCATAGATCCACATGATACCCATGCATTTATCAAGATGGGTGATTTATTAATATTTTTAGACCCCAGTGCAACCTAAGATTCTCTTAAGATGATAAAGTCTCTTCTAAAAAATATCAAAGAAGAAGTAGCCATTGAATTATTAAACAACATTGGGGTTCTTATTTTTGAGCGTGTTGAACTAGAGTTGGCTAATCAAACTTTTATGGAGACATTAGGAAACAACATTTGGGTTGAATTCATAAATAAAAGCCCTAGTGCCAATTTTGTAATTTTTTCTATGCACTTTAAGGATATGAAATTATTACAATGACTAGAATAAGTTTCACTTGAGTTACAAGTTCAATTCCCATATACTCCAAAATACGTAGAGGAAACTAATGAAAAAACAATTCCCTAAACCCTAAACTACCTGTATGGTTTTGGTACTTAGTTGCCTATGTAACTACTGTAAGTTTCCAATCAGAAAGCTATAGATTTTGTGTTTAAGGTAATGAGGGTTTCAAATTACCTCTAAATTTTCTATAGAGGGCATCCCCAAATCTGAATTTGATGTAGAGGGCCTCACCAACTTCAAATTATTTGCAACAAATTCTAAATTCCTTGCCTACCTTTTTAGAAGTCTCCAAGTCCTCTCCAAACAAGCTTTATCACCCATGCAAGTAGATTATATAACCAAAAACACCTCAGTGCCATGCTAATTACCAACTAAAAAAATGAGGAACTATTCAATAAATAATGAATCGCATGCAATACACTCGCACCAATTTTATTTTTATTTATTTATTTATTTTGATAAATTTTGTCTGATTTGTATTTGTGTGAGTAACTATTTAGTCATTTTTTGTATGACTAAATAATTTTTTATTTGATGACCAAATTAATCATTTATAGCTGAGTTGCAAAAAATTGGTAGAATTTAGACATTTTTAGTTCTTGTGACTAAAAGTTTTAGTCATGTAGTCATTTATTTTCTAAATTCTACTAGTGATAGTAGGTTGTATATTCACTAAATTGCTTATGTAATCAATTTTAGTCATTATAGCTCTATTTAATTATAGTTTTATTTGATACAAATAATTTTATGCTTATCTTTTATATTGAGATAAATCATATAAGATTGGTTTATGGTTTTAATTATAGTTGATCATTTTATTATCTATGTATTTTTTGTATATATAATTACATCGATTCATTATGACATTTGATAGTATGAACATAGTTATGTGATTTTAATGTGTAATTTTAGTTAGTTCCTTAAATTAGAATAAGTATATTTATCTTAAGGTTTAGAATGCTATAGAATTCTAGTTGTTATATTTTATTGGTTATTAGTTGATTTATAACCTGAAAATGTATTCATAGATGAGCTTGAACTTATTCATTATTGAGTTTATGACATTTAACTAATTGGTTATTCAAATATATAAATATTTGTCTTAAATCCGAGTCATAAACTTTACTTGTGGTTTTTAACATATTCAAGTTAATGAAAATGAGTGTATGAGAATTGGAAAGTTAAATTACTTTGTATACTTCTTATGGAATTAACGTTATGCTTATAAAAGTTATGTTATTCATTGAATAAGTTAATTTGTGTTGAGCATTATAATAGATTATTATGATGTGATTTATAATTTATGTTATTAAGGACTTTTAAAATTACCATAATCTATCCAAAATTTCATTGATAGATGATTTAATTAATGAGAGTTTGATTTAACCTTCAAAGGAAGACCTTAAAATAATAAGTTATACAGATTAATAAAATGAAATCCTTGTGTTTATAATTTGGTAAATGAAAAAGATTATAATCATCGTAAGACTTATGCATGAATTGTAATTATTATTAGAATTTATGGTAGGGATTGAAATGGGAGAAACACTTAAGTAAAATTGTATCCTAAAGTTTATTATGAGATAATCATTTCACCTAGAAATTAAATAAAGCACTGTCAAAGTGTAATACATTGTTATGGACAACTCCTTATACCTCCTTGGAATGGAATTAAAATAATATTATATTAATTTTATGCATATGTTGTAATTAACTTGGCAAATAAAATACTTCATTGAAGGTTTTAAAAATAGAATGGTTATTCCTAACTAAGTAATATTGTGATAGAGGATCAATTGCTCCATGTTTGGAATTATCCATTATAATATTTAACAAGCTACTTTATATCCTTATTTGGTAAAGTAAGTTTAATGAAATTATATTATTAAAGTTTCTATTAATAATTCCCCTTTGGAACATAAGAATAAGTAAGTTCTAATCTAGGTTAAAGCAATAAGGATATGCTAAGACTAAGGTCATGAACCTAACATAAAGGTTTAAATATTTAAGAATGAGATTAAAATTAAAACTTAGTATAAGTGCACTATTCCATGTAAATGTTAATTTGTATTGAATCCCTTGACCTCATATAACATTTATATCATTAATAATTTTAAATATAAGGCTAACCTTAAGCCAATGTAAGATCCTTAGGCATGTTTTGGTATGTGAGTACACCCTACTTGTAGATTTGTAAGATGTTCTCAAACATAACATAATCATGGTTTTTAAAAGATATCATGAAGTTTGCATACATTTCTTAAAGTAGTTCATGCCAAGCCTCGTGCCTTTATTTGCTTGCGAATTCAAAAAGTGTTCCAAGGCTTTTCATTGATTTTGGAAATAGTCTTTTTCTCTTGATATTTATAGATTGCTTGTGAATTGGTATATCTTACTTAATCAAACTTAGTATGATGATTATTCTTTTGAAACTATTCTCACTTTTTAACTATTTGGTTAACTTTGTTAAATTGCCCATGAAGTACTAGTTGTATAATAGCTTATACAGGTACTTGAGTAGGGACATGAGTTAGTAACAACTCCACTATGAAGGACACAATGAAGTAAGTGGATAGGATTGAGTGGGTATGACCACACTAACCCACTTCTATCTAAATACTAAGTGGTTACAATGATTCCTAATAAACTTGTTGATGAATATGTACTTAGTCTAGTTCCTATGTTGGCTATAACATAGTTATGGATCTCATTATGTGTTTTTATGCTACACTTCACTTGAAACTTTGTTTCATAGTTATTGTTTTAGTGCACCCACACACACACACACACACACACACACACACACACACACACACACACACACACACACACGTGTGTGTGTGTGTGTGTGTGTGTGTGTGTGTGTGTGTGTGTGTGTGTGTGTGTGTGTGTGTAAAGTTCATTTTTGACATATAGGAATTAAATCATGGTTTACTACTCTAGGTAACTTTGGGGTATGTTTCTTGTTGATTTCTTACTAAGATGTTTGTTTCACCACAAGATGGTGAGGACAAGAATTGAAATAGCTAATAACAACCCAAGGAATGTTAGCTTGAGTATAAAAAGAGTTAAAGGTTATAGGGAAAATATTCCTAAGATATAGGAACTACCTATCAATAATTTTCATAATAATGTTTAAGTCCCTAACCATGAGGAAAACAATCTCAACATTAAAAAGGATGCAATTTTGAATGGAATTCTTATTGTATTGAATTCAATTCAAAGTAAATTGGAAACCTAAGAATGAAGGATAAATAATATAGAATGTGTTCTATATGAATAAAATCTAATTAGAGATGAAATATAAGTTGGTGAATAATAACTTAAAAAAAACCCATTAATGTGGCTAATCATACCATTGAGGATATAAATAAGTTACCACCACCAACATTTTTAGGTGAGGAATTTAATGATGTAGTTGATGCATAGTTAGTACAATTTTAGAAGTATTTTAATATACATAAAATGTAATCTAATTTAAAGGAAAGAGTGGTTCCTTATAATTTAATTGGAACTATATCTCTGTAGTAGATTCATCTATGTGCTCTAGAGGGTTACAAGCTAGTGACACTTACCTGACCTACTTTTGAAAGGCAGTTTAGGAAGAAATATCTTAATTCCAACTTCAAGGGATAGAAAATCACTAATTTTTAGCTATGGAAACAAGAAAATGTGACTATGAATGAGTATGAAAACACATTTTAAATTCTACTACATCATATTAAATGCATTCATGATGAAGAGACTAAAGTCACTAATTTTATTCCAATTTTGAAAGAGATATTGATGAATGATGTTAATATGAAAAATTGATTTATTATTTTTGGGGAAATTAGTGTTTAATTCCTAAATAATAAAAGGGTGTAAGTAGGAGAAATCAGTAAATAATAATCCTAATTGAAGCTATTAATTTGTGAAATGAAATTACAACTAGACCTTTTCTAAAAATAGTAGTGAGAGAGAGAGAAAATTAAACTTATCTTATTCTAGACTATTCTGATTGAGATAGGGTCTATAAATTTGTGTGAAAGACTAAAAAACTATCAAAAATAGGATCTTAGACTTTGGTTTTTGATTGGATAAGAGATCTGGAACTAGACACCCTAGGCTCCAATGCTATAGTCCTCTTGTGCTATTATCTTGAGGATTTAAGCTTTCTGGGTTTTGTTCACCTACTTAGTGAGAGCATGTGTACCAATTTTCAAATACTTAATATCAATAGAGATCATTTTTTATTTTTTTTCTTCATGTACTTATATCTTTTATACAATTGAATTTTTTTTAGCAAATGAGGAAAAAGGGTTAGTGTGTGTAAGATGCACAAACATGCTTCACACCCCATGTATGGGCATGCTGTCTATATACCAATAATTTGATGAAGGATTAAGCCATATGTAGTTCTCCCTTTACGAGTGCTTTATGCAATAGTGAATTTAAATGCAAGAAATGCTAAAACTAGGTAAGCTTGAGATGACTAGGGACTGGTTTAAGGTCTTAAATTGGCTTGAAAGTGTATAGGCTAGCTATATGTAGAGAATAAGAAAGATTGATTGAGTGGTTTTTATTTTATTATTTATTTATTAAATGATATTTGATAACCCATTCTAAATAATCCTCGAATGGGATTATATATGGATCTATCGGTCATGGGTTAGATGAAACTAGACTAGGTCAACACAATGAATAAGAGGAATCAAGAAAAAATGGTAATCTAGGCTCAAATTGTGATTGGATAGGAGCAATGAAAAAGGGACACCCTAGGGTTTTGTTCTATATTCTAACTTTGGTGCTATTTTCTTGATAAGATGAGACCTAGGGGGATAGATTAGTCATAAAGAAAGGGTCCTGGCTCAGTTGGGGTCAAGTTTAGAAGGCTAAAGATGATTGGGAATTATTAAAAATAATCCTAAGAGGGTTTAGAGAGATATAAAGAGTGACCTAAGGGTTGGGTGTCTTTATCCATACTCAAGCTATCAATTTTTGTATTTCATATGACTACATTTGCCCCCCCTTTATTATAGTGATGCAGTAAAACAAAACACTAGGATAAAGGAAAATAGAAAGCATACCTAAACTTACCCTCAAAGGTGAAGCCCATGAAGCTTGTGATGTTGAGTAATGCTATATAGTACATAGAGAGCACATTGTGTAAGTGTGAATCTGTGAAAGGAAAATAAAGAGTAGATAGGTTCTTATTATATGTGATATAAAACAAAAATGTACAAAGATATGTAAAAGAGAGGAAGAGAAAGGAATGAATACACCTCACCAAGTATGTGAACCAATACAAAACCTATTGTGATACTGAGTAAGGATGAGTAATTTTAGATGTGATAGATGATGATGTACTAAAATTTATATGAAAAATGAAGCTGAGTGCTCAATTCCCTAAAAAGTTGCTCAAGAATGCAAAGGTTGGACCTTTGGCTCCATCATTACCTACTGATTGAAGCAAGATGATCATGCATGTGCTAATCAGTGTTTGGAATTTGTGTCTAATCCCTCTAAATAGGTGGCTCAAGAATATAAATTTTGGCCCTTTAGATCCATCATTGCCTTGTGAAGTGAAGCTAAGAACTGATGCTGGTATGTATGAATGTGTATATTGCATGAAATGGATTTTGAAGCCCCTGAATGCTCTATAAATCTGACATTGTGGTGTGGATAGTTGAATGTGTGATAAAAACTAGGCCAATATTGATCAACTCAAAAAAGATAGAGATTAGGCTTGTATGAAAGCCACTTCAAAACTAAAAATTTGGCTTATGTGGAAGTACTCAAGAACTCAGGTACTCAATAAATATGGAGGTTAGGATTTTATGAAATCCAATCTAAAATAATTCCAACAAATTATAGATAGAATAAGGCATGCAACTATTGAGAATGCCTGGGTAATGTTAAAAATTGAAAGAAAAAAAGCAAAAGTGTTGTGTAATCTACCCCTAATTGCTAGTGTATAAAACATGGATTCTGGTCTAGAAGTTATACCAACTATCATATATAAAATTGGAAGTGAGAACTAATCATGTTGGGCATGATGCCCCTATGTCTAGATTCTATAAAAAAAATTTACTAAAAACTATTGATCTAAACTGATCTAATTGTGTAAAACTGTAGTTGAACCTACCTTTCTACCTGCTTTTGGAAAACTAGGTTTTTTTGTTATTTGGATAAGAACACCAAAAATATACACCCTAGTATCTAGTGCTATAGTCCAACCTTGACACTATTGTCCTAAGCTGAAAATAATCGTTGTTCTAAAATCTTGACTATCTTCCTGGTCTATTTTTGGTGGTTTGATGACTAGTTGTTTTAGTTGTTCTAAAACTAGATTTTTTTATCGATAAGAGCTTTGATCTCTATAACAAAACCCCTATTTTTTGCCTCCTCTTTTGAGGTTAGGTATAAGTATGCTAAAATGATTTTCCTTAGAAGAATAAGCCCTATAAGTGTGTTAAGCTAGAAATATACATGATATATCAATGACAATCAATAAGATATCTCAAGATATACCATGGTTTTGATTTGAAAGATTATTAGATCAATAGGGGTATGCCTAGATAAATGTAATAATGTAATAATATGTGCATTGTACTATAATTGAATTAAAAATAGAAATGTTAGTTTTTAGTTGGAGGGATGGAGCATGATGTCTATCATGGCATCCAAGAAAATAAAAAAAATACATGATATGGATCATGGCATTGCAACAATAGAAGCTGCAATCAAGCAAACAAACACTCAAAGTAAGAAGAAAAAAGCATACAAGGGTGGCCAAGGGGCCATGAAAATAAGGGACATGGGCACATGTCACTCAAAATGAAAAACAAACATACAAGGCATGTTCAAATGCCACATACACATACAAGTGAAACAAGCAATGTTGGCACAAGGTCCATAGGCTCATAGAAGAGTACAAGCAAAAGACATTGGAAAATGTCTTAAGCCACATACAAGAGAAAAAAAAGAATTGGAAATACAATCCAACAAGTTATGATAAGTAATAAGTTAAACCATGTAATAACTAAAAAGATACAATCACATCTAACTTAATCAAAGTAAGAGGTAAAGTATGTAAGACATGTTTAGTAGAAGATCAGTTATATGATAAGAAATACACAAGTTCTAGATACTAGTGAAATGTTGATATAGTAAAATGTTTAATCTAGTAAGTAATGTACATCAACATGATAACTTGGAGTGTGTAGTGTAGGAATGACATAACATGGATGGTGTAATCATGTAAAAGATGCCCCTAGTGGGTATATGTATTGATGTGTCTCTTGAATGTAGAAGTAGGATGCCCCTTGATGGGTAGAGTGAGGTAAGTAAGTAGTTGGATGTCACTACACACACTCAAAGAAGATCAAGTGAACCATGGTAATGCAGATAAATTGATATACACATAACATGAAACAACAAGTGTAAATTCTATGATGATATTAGAAATGTAAAACATGGATGATGCATATAATCAAAATGTTTTTCATGTTTTGACATTTTTGATTGTTTTTGGATTTTGAAATGTTATATTATTTTTGTATTTTTAAATTTTTGAGATATGTAAAATCAAGTAGAAGAGATTATGTACAACCAAAGTTGGAAAAATACTATGTACAAGCATGTAAATAAAACAATATGTACATAATGATATAAAAGACTAGGTTGGAGGGGGAAGGGATCCAAGGATGGAGCCTACTAGGGATGAAAATGGAGGAAAGGGTCATGACCATCATCAAATGCCTTGAGATCATCATCATAAGTATCATCATATACTGTAAATGCTATTTTCATGGTGTCATCATGCTGAAGGCAAACTAAAGGTTCTCTAGTGGTGGAGATGCTGACTCTGCTCTAGGACATTTAGCCCTGCTAGTAGATGACTTCAATGGAAGTGGTGGAGCTAGTGTTATTGGTGGTGCTATAATATGAATAATACCTCAATATTTTATTTTATTCAATCTTTACTATAAAGCTATACATGAGTTTATATCATGGCCTATAATTTTATGAAAAGTACAAAATGGGAAACCATCTTGATGTGACAATCTATTGATAGATTTGTGTCATATTGTAGGTAATGTGATCAATCCATGATCAAGTAATATTTGTAACATAAATTATGGCTAATATTATGTGCTTCTTGCATGAATTTGAATAACTGGCTCTATATCCATAGAGGTAACCATGTAATTATATGTGACAAGTGATTTGTCTATGACCATGAGTGTGGAGTATATCCTAAGAGTGTAGTAAAAGATGCTAAAATTTATGTAAGATGTGGAATGAGAGATCTAGAGTCATCTTGATACTCTCCTAGTTCGATTGGTGTAAATCTCAATCCACAAAAATAGTCATCTATGAGTGTGGGTGTCGTATCATCATCTGAAGAAGCTTGTGAATCTATATCAACATCATATACATATGGTAACTTAGAATTTACCATAAGGGGTAACTATGATATATGAGTCTCATCATCTATATTAGTATAAGATGGTACTACTAGAAAAGTATTTGTAATTGGTAGAGTAAGTATTTGCAAATGATAGTCTCTCCAACCCCATATGTATGTATCTAATCAAGAGAAATGCAATGAGGTGATAGATGTATTGTGAGATAAGGCATCCCATTTGGTGACATAGTAAAAGATGACTTTGTAGTTTGATAATATCTAAATGGCTGGTTATTTGCTAGACATGTGTATAGATATTCCTTAGGAGAAACTTAATACATTGATGGAGATTAGAAGGAATGGCCCCCATAGTATGTATCTAGGGTCATCCAAGTAAAAAATTATAGTGGAGAGGACCTAACATGACCTGAAACTATGTAGAGAGGGTTTTGGGTCCTACCATGATTCTAAAGTAATGGTGCCCAATGTCTATTATGGTATATCATCGAATCTTTGAATGTTCTTATATGAATTTTGCATTGATGCCATATCTATGCCCATGGATTGTAAGAATGTGATATTGCATATATTAAGTTTAGAACCACTATCATTAAGCACTCTTTTGATAACATTGGTTTTGATTTGAACTTATATGAATAGTGGTAAATTTTTATGAATAACTATCTAAGAAGGCATGTCCTCACTGCCAAAATAAATTACATCTTCTATAGTTTTTAAAGTGTTGACCACTGATGCAAAATAAGAAGGTTATAAATCAATAGGCATAAAAGTCTGAGTGAATGTCTAATAAATAATGTCCTTGAATACATTAGATTTTTGAAGTAGTTCTAATATGGAAATCTTAACTGGAGTGTTTCTCATCTAATCAATAATGTCATATGCCTTGTGTAAATCTGATTATGTAGGTGGGTTGGGTCTGGGATGGGTTGGAATAGAAGGGTGGTAGGGCTCTTAGCTAGGTAGAGGAGGCATAACGACATGCTGAGTAATAGCTCTAAGCACATTATCTACTATCCATACAAGATTAATAGTAGCTTCAAAAGGAGAGAAAAGATAATCAATAAGTTGAGGTGGTGGAGGGATAAAGGGTGTCAACTGGGCTCTTTGGCAATGGGTAGTGACCTGAGGAAGATTAAAATGGATCATGAAACATGAATCGACATGGGTTAAATGATCCAAGGGAGGTGATTCAAGAGATGTATTAACATGTTTAAGAATAACTTGCTTAACATCATCCCATAAAATGAAAAATAATCATGAAATGCAAAAGATGAAGCTTTATACTAACATATGATAGACTTCATCATTCATATACATGATAGGGCCCATTATGGTTTCCTTTTTATTTAAAAGAAATGTAAGAAAAATTTGTACGTAAGTGAGAATAATTTTTTCAATTTGATTATGGATGTAAGGTGATACCTTAAGAAGGAAAAAAGAGCTAGTACATGTAACTAGGGATTTTTCAATTTTTTTTTGCAAAATACTATGAGTTTTTGAAATTGAAATTGAATTTTTGAGTTAAGATTTCAAGAAAAAATTCAAAACTTTATGAGAATATGCTTGATTTAATGGGACCTAGTAGATGCAACTAGGATTGTGAGAAAAATAAAATTTTGAAAATTACTATGAATTTTGAAATTTGAAGTGATTTTTTGATTTTAATATGCAGCTAAAATTTTAGAAAATTATTGGAAAATTACTGGGAGCTAGTTGATGCAACTAGGATTTGAAATAAAATTATTTTAAAATTTACTACAAAATTTTAAAATTTGAGATAAATTTCTAATTTATATGTACAAGCAAAAAATCAATAAATTATTAGATTAATGTTGGAAAGTTACTAGTACCTAGTGTATTCAACTAGGGTTTGACATAAAATTATTTTAAAATTTACTACAAAATTTTAAAATTTGAGATAAATTTTTTATTTATATGTGCAATCAAAAAATCATGAAATTATTTGAAAAAATTAGCTAAGAATTTACCCTACAGTTTTTATGAAAAATTTGAAGTAAGTCACGTTCACTAAATGATTTATTATTTTTTGAGGAAATTAGTGTTTAATACCTAAATAATAAAAGGGTTAGAGTAGAAGAAATTAGTAAGTAATATTCCTAATTATAGATACTAATTTTAAAATGATATTGTAATTAGACCTATTTTAAAAATAGCAGTGAGAGAGAGAAAATTAAACTTAGCTTATTCTTGACAGTTCCAATTGATACAGGGTTTAGAAATTTGTATGTAGGACTAGGACACTATCAAAAATAGGACCTTAGACTTTTTTTTATAATTGGATAAGAGCACTAGAACTGAACACCCTAGGCTCTAGTGTTACAGTCCTTCTTTAACACTATTATCCTAAGGATTTAAGCTTTCTAAGTTTTGTTTTCCTACTTAGTGTGAGCCTGTGTACTAATTTTTAGAGCCTCATTATCAGTAGATCTCCTTGTAGAGATGATTCTTCATGTACTTGTATCTTCTAAACAATTGAAATAAACTTTGGTAAAAGGAGAAAAGGGGTTAGTGTGTGTAATATGCACTGGACGTGCTTCACACCCTATGTGTGGGCATGCTGCTTACATACCAATATTCTAAGGTTGGAGCAAGCCATATGTAGTTATCCCTTTAAGAGTGTTTTGTGTAATAGTGAATTTAATTGCAAAAATTACTAAAATTGGGTAAGCTTGAGATGACTAGGGACTGGTGTAAGGTCTTGAATTAGCTTGAAAGTGTATAGGTTGGATGTATGTAGAGTATAGGGAAGATTGCTTGAGTGGTCTTGTTTGTATTCTTTCTTTCTTAAATTATATTTAACAACCCTTTTCAAATGATCTTTGAATGGGCTTATATATGGATCTATTAGTCATGGGTTAGATGAAATTGGACTAGGCTGACACAATGAACAAGAAGAATTAGGGAAAATGGTAATCTAGGCTTGAATTGTGATTAGACAAGAGCACTAAAAAGGGGACACCCTAGGGTCCAGTGTTATCGTCCAATTTTTATGCTATTTTCCTAAGTAAATGAGACCTAAGAGGATGGATTAGTCATGAAGAGAGGGTCTTGATACAGTTGGGGTCAAGTCTGAAAGGCCATGGATGATTGGGAATCAATGAAAACAAGTTTGAGAGGGTTTAGAGAGCAAGCAAGAGGGATTTAAGGGTTGGGTGTCTTTATTCATGCTCAAGTTACCATTTTTTGCTTTTTATATGACTAAACCATTTCTAAGACTCTACTTTCTACTATAAAATTTGATCTTAGGGTAAAAGAGAAGGAGACGGCTCATTAAAAAATGAGATAAGATTTTAAACATAATAGGTAAAAATCTAAGAATAAAAATATGTCCCGTCCACATAATCATTTTATGAAATTTGAATCAAACTTAAAATTTACTAGGAGTATGAGTGATTTCAACAAATTCCAAGGGAAAAATAAAAATTTCAAGAATCTAAATTCTTTTAAGTCTATTAATTTTAATTTTTTTTTGAACCAAAGTAGTCAAAATGTCCCAGTTATTGGAGAAAATACCATTTTGGTGATGCCACAAAATACTATAGTATGTTTTGAATGTGGATATAACCACTATTACAAATATTATCATAAGCTAAAAGTAGCCTGATCAACTAATCATAGAGTGTATGCAACTATGGTAATAGAAATGCATATTTACAAATAACTCTTATTGAAATCAGAGGTAAAAGAAATGTTTTTTTCATTTCAATTTTATTTGATTCAGGAGCAACTAATAATTTTATGGATCATAAGTTAGTAACATGATGTAAATTGAATCTAGTGACTTTTAAGGATGGTTGGGATGTTGAGTTTGGCTCAAATAAAAAAGTACCAATTATTAAATGTATTGAGAACTTAAGATTACACTTAAGATTTTTTCACACCCAAATTGATTTATTTTTACCTATTCTTGGATATTTTGATATTATTTTAGGCATGGATTGGTTTCAGTAACATAAAAAAAAATTGGACTATTTAACAAAGTGATATATTAGTATAACAATTTTAAGAAACTTGTAAAAATTCAAGGTTTATTGAAATCAAAAGTATGCAAGTTGTTATCAACTTTATAGTTGAATAAATCAGTCTATAAAGGTTGAAAATTATATGTTGTTTAAATACAAGAAACTACACCTATAAAAAAATTGACATTTAAATAATATCTATTTTTGCAATGATTTTCTAATGTTTTTCTTGATAAATTGCCTAATTTACTTCTTAAATGTGAATTTGATTTTTTATTGATGTAACTCCAAGGGTAGACCTTGTATATAAAGTGCCTTTTCATATGAATGTATCAAATTTAGGGGATATGAAATTTCAACTATAATAACTACTAGAAAATGGTAGTATTAGGCCAAGTTTGTTTCCTTGTGGTGCACCAGTGGTTTTTATAAAAAATAAGGATGGAACAAAGTGATTATGTGTTGAATATCACTTGCTTAACAAAGTTATAATTAGGAATTATTATCCTTTTCCAAATATCAATGATTTATTTGATAAAATGAAGGATTTAGATATATTTTTGAAGATAGACTTGAGATCATGTTATTGCTAGCTGAGGATCAAGGAAGAAAACATTCATAAGACTATTTTTAGAACTAGCTATGGGTATTATGACTTTACAATAATGTGTTTTAGTTTAGCTAATGCACATATTACACTTGTGAACTTAATGAATAGTTTATTTAATATTTTATAGACAAGTTTGTTCTAGTATTACTTAATAATATATTGATCTATTCTAGGAATGCAACTGAACATGAACAACACTTGTGCTTAGTGTTGCAAAGGCTAAGATAACATAAATTATTTGGTAAGCTATCTAAATATGCTTTATTTCAATATCATATTATATAAGGAGATGATATTATTGTTGATCCAACAAATGTTAAAGCTATTCAAGAGTGGCTTGCTCCTAAAAACATACATGAAGTACACAGTTTTATGAAACTAACTAGTTATTATAGAAGATTTGTTGACTTTTTCCTAAATTTCCTAACCTAATAAATTTATTATAGTGCAAGAGTAAGAATTTTATGTGGAATTCATAATGTAAAAAAATATTTCCTAAAGCTTAAAGAGTTATGAACTTCAATATATGTACTTGTTTTAGTAGATTTGAACACAAATTTTGAAATATGGGCTAATGCATCCAAAGAAGTCTTATGAGTCACATAAACTAAAATACCATGATAATAATTACACCACTCATGACCTTAATATTGCTACCATTATTCATGCTTTAAAGCAATGGAAACATTTTTTTCTAAGTAAGCATTTTGAGGTAAAATATGACCATCACATCTTGGAATAATTGTTCTCCTAGGATGATCTGAATGTGCACCAGTGCAGATGGCTAAAATTTTAAAGTAATTTTGATATGAATATTTCATATGTGAAAGGTAAGGAGAATCATGTTGTTGATGCACTTAGTCAATGCAAGTATCTCATTGCTTTATCTATTCTACATAATAATTAAAAAATTAAAATATTGGAATAATAGTCTTCTAATAATTTTTTCCAAGATGTAAGTGTACATTTAGCTAATGAGCTTATTGGATTTTTTTTTTACTTTTCTATTAATTTTGATGGTCTAATTAGATATAAAAATAGAACTTATGTACTTGAGTGTGGTGAATTAAAGAATATTTTACTGAAATAAGTGCATGCAACACCTCATTTTTCTCATCAAGGTTTCATGAAGATGAATCATGAGATTAAAAAGATATACTATTGGCCTAGATGAAACATAAAGTTTCTCACTTTGTGTCAAGATGTTTGGAATGTCAATGTGTGAAAGCTGAATATTATCATCCAAGAGGATTATTGTACCTTCATGATGTACCATGAGGTAAGTGGGTTGTGATTTTTTTGGATTTCATAGTTAGTTTGCCAAAATCTAAAAGCAAACATGATACTATTCTAATTATGATAGAAAAATTTACCAAAGTTGGTCATTTTATTACGTCACAACCAATGTTTTAGGTTTTTTATATATAATCTAAATAAAAATAATAGAACAAAGTTTCACCTAAATTTAGCATAAAAAAACATAATGAGATCCATATTTATGTTACATCTAACATAATAACTAGACCAAGTATATAACCAATCAATGATTTCATTTAGAAGTATTTTAACCACTTAGTATTCAAATAGATGTGGGTTAGAGTGGTCTTACCCAGCCACATCTATCCATGTACTACATCATGGCCCTACCAACACAACTATCACTAACTTATGCCCTTACATGAGTACTTGTATGAACTATAGAATAATCAGTACCTCATGGGGTAATTCAACAAAGTTTAGAAAATAATGGTAAAGTAAGATCATATTCAACAGAAGAATCATCATACTAATCTTTTCAAAGTAAGATTTACCAAATCACAAGCAACAAATAGAGATCAAGGTAAAAGGACTATTTATAAAAGTCATGCAAAGCATTTGAACACTTTTTCATTTCATAGGCAAACTGAGGAATAAGTTTTGACACAAACTACTTCATAAATTATGCAAGCTTCATGGGATGTTTCAACAACCATGCTTAAGTTCTATTTATAAACATCTTACCATTCTACAAGCAGGGTACAATCTCATGGCAAAGCATGCCTAAGTTTTTTATAATGACATAGGTTAGATTTACATTTCTCATTATTACCAACATGAGTGTTGCATGAGTTCAACATACTTGATACATATTAATAGTCTCATGGACTAAATGTACTTTCATTAAGTCTTGCTTTAATCTTATTCTTAAAGATTTAACCTTTGTCTTAGATTCTAGATCTTATCCTAAGTATATTTTAATTACTTTCATAAGATTAGATCTTATTTTTTCTTAAATACCAAATTAGATTTTTATAATAAATTAAAAATATAATTTCATTAACTTCTTTTACAATTTAAGAATATGAAACAAATTATTAGAAAGTAATCAAATGACCTATTCCAAACATGGAGCATTTTATCCTAAATCACAATATGCTTTAGCTAGGAATAGTCATACCCTTTTTAAATTCTTCCATGAAGTATATTATTTCCAAATTTCCTTCAACATTTGCATAAGATTCATATAAAATTTTTGTAATTTAATTTTAATGAATTATTTAAGATCTGCCTATAACAATCCAATGTACTTATCAATACTTCATAATTTCAAAGTGAAATGATTATATTCTAAAATACATTCTTTAGAATATGTATACATTTGTATTTACTTAATAAATTCTCCCATCTTAATCATTATGATATACTCTATCAAGTTATTATAACTTAGGCATAAGTATTATGTTAAATATAATTGATTGAATTCACCAATTATAATACAAGAATTTCATTTTACTAAACTATATACTTATATTCTAAGGTATTTAATGATTTATCAACAAATTTCATTAGTTAATACATCTCTCACAAAGGTTTTTATAGTATAAAGTGATTTGAAAAGTACCATAAACATAACTTTCAACTACATCAAAATACTATATTACAAGGTTTATCACAAGTGAACTTGCTTAAATAATAAAGTCACTTAGCTTTTACAAGATTAAGGTTAATTATATAGGAAGGATTAGAAGTAACTTATCATACTAACATTAAGTTTCAATTCCATTTTTCTCAATGTAATAAAATAATCATGTCATAATCATAATTATTTTTTACAACTAATTTCTAGGGAATTTTTTTGCATTTTCAAACAACCAAGTAATTTAATACCATAATTATCAATAATGTACAAGTTTAACCAAATACATGAATACATTTTTATATTATGAGTCAATAAGTGTATAACTACCAATACGTGATAAAGACCACATATATATGTTCTATTAAAGATATTAATGAACTAATGTAATTCTATATTTAAATAGGAATACAAGACTACAAAGATAATAAAATGATCAATTACTATCATATCATGAACTATACTTAGATGATAACATACATCTCTTTGTATAAAGTATAATTATGATGAATAAAATGAATTATAGCCATAAAGAATTGCATAACATTTTTAATTCATCTACAATCAATTTTCACAAATTAAAGTAATATGAAATGAATAAAATCATTACACACAAACTAATGAGGCTAAACCAACCTCACGAGTCCCAATGAGACCAAACATAAGTGGAGTTAGACCACCCCAACCATCAGTTAGATATGGATGGGTAGCAAAGAAATGGTGAAGAAAGGATAATGAAATAAACTAAGCTTGATAACATTCAAAAAAATGATCAATAGATATAAAATGAACCGTGTAAACCAACTCACCAAGCTCCATTAACTTGGTATCAAATTATTATTGTAGCTCACTTCAAGAACTTCTCAATTTATGGGTCATATTCTATTTGAGAATATAATATGGCTCATTAATCTTTATGCCATAATTTATTTGGTAGTCGTCTTCACATACTAAATTAATAGATGTTGATAGGTTAAAATAAAATTCCTAAAAGAGGGTAACAATTAAATCTAATTAATAAATTAAAAACTTGCATAAAGATACATGTCATATTTTGATCGAAGTAGACTTTACTAAAAATATTAAAATATTTAATATCAACTCTAATGATTAACATAATCATAACAAATAAAAATAATCAACTGATCAATGTTTTTAAACATAACTCAGCTTAGTAATAAAAATAATTTCAAATGTCATTACCAAAATTATGCCACTAATTCTAGTATGATTTACACAAACCTGAATTAACCTAATAATGGCTCAATAATATAACAAAATTCAAACATATCATGTAGATAAATAAAAAATAACAAAATATTATTTTTTTATAAAACCCTACAAATCATTTTGAAACCCCATGGAGACTCATTATATGTGTGCCCCCATTGTATGACTATGGTTCAAGATAACAAGCAAGATAAATATCATTTATTATTTTATAACCCTGATTGTATATAAGTTGGGGTTTGTTAAAATATAAAACCAAATTAAATACTCAACACAATCGAAACAACCTAGCCTTAGCCATTCACACAAGGACATCACAAAACAAAAAACCCAGCCAAAGTTTTGAATCATAATTTTTTTTAATAAAACACACCATCAACTAAACAAATCCATAACCTCTTCTTTTAAAAATGACTTCATAGTGGTATAAACCTTAGCCAACAACAAGTAAAAATAAATATTTAATGAATATATATCCACACATAGCCATATGCAAAAAATGAAAATAATGTAAATAACAAACAAAATACACTATATGTATCCATAAAAATACATGGCAGAGCCATATATGGCCACCATGCATCAAAATAGAAAATAAGATCCTTGACCCTAGTTAGGGTTTTATCCAAAAACACCATGATGTAGGCATAACCAATGCTAGTGTTTATGGCTAAAATCATAACTTATTTTGCCACTAAAAACCCACTTAAAAATCAAATAGAAAATTTTGAAAACACTACTTAGATTTTGGAATTTGACCCCAAAATAAACTTTCTCTTCTCTTTCAATCCCCCAAAGTTCTATGCAAAACGAGCACCAAAAATCCACATGCCTCAAACACAACCAATCAAATAATATATGTCAAAACAAACCCCAATTAAATCTAGTCAACTCCCACATATATTAATGATTCAAACTAAATTTCAAGCTCTTGAAAAACCTCATGTAAGAGTTAATTTACATTCCCCTTAGTTTCCATGCTAATTTTTTTTGTATAGTCTCCCCAAGGCATAAAGATCTTCGAAATGACTAATTCCAAATGAACCAAATAAAACCTAAAAACCCAAATAATCACCTCTACCCATTTTCATGGTAACTCAAGCTAATTCCATGACAATAAAGTCATATGACATAACAAAACACACCAACTAATTACTAATGCCCCTAAGGTGGGTCGAACATCCAAACAACCTAAGTATATGTCTAATACAAACTTGGTTATCACAAACATGCCAAATGAACAAATAAGACAAGGGTAATTCAATTCTTAAACCTTAATTCATAATCCTAAAACATATAATAGATAGGAAATGCTCATAATTTCCTACAACCGTAACATGGTTGTTTTTAAATATTAAGTCAAATAGCATCAAGATCACTAAACAAGCTAATAAGATGTCAACAATCAAAATGTCTAATAATACACAAGAGTAATACATGACCAAAAACTATGTCAAAGTTTAAATTCATGGAGTTAATGAAAAACATACGAAGCTATAATGATGAAAATTATGATATCAATAAGATAATAACAATAGTTGTCAAACTAATTATGACATAATAAAGTGACAATTCTCACAATTAGGAATATCAAGTAAAATGATGTTTGCACAAATTTCAAAACTGATTAAAACCAAATAATAATGAAATCAAACATAAAATTATCACATAAAATATTTACATTATATGAACACAATCACTAAATCAACAATAATGTCAAGCTCAAACTTTATATTTAATTTTACCATTTCATTTATCCATGTTATTTCTCTATGTTTCCCTACTACTCAAGTTAGAACACAACCTATCTCAAGTACATGTCCCTAAAATCAACAAATATACTATTAATAATATCTATACATCTCAATATAGTAAAGGTAAATAAAAAAATTAAGTAATACATCTAACTGAATAATAAATTAAGTGACAAAAGCCAATTCTGTGGAAGGCAGAAGGCATGCAGACATGGTTTGAAATTTGAATGAAGTGCTGGGACGCGCTGGGCACGCTGGGAGCGCTAGGCATGCTGGGCGCGCTGGAAGCATTCCCAGAACCTGTAGCTAAATGTGCAGGGAGGCAGAAAGAAGACGCCCCTCCAGAAAGGGGAAATGAAGGATGGAAGGTGAATGGAAAATTGGTGGTGGAGAACCAGGAAGGAGGTACTAACAGAGAAGGGATAACAAGAGAGGAAAAAGAAAATGAAGGATCTAAATCTTCTGCTGATAAAAAGACTGGTCTACCTCTGAACAGACTGGATCCTTTTTGTGGTACCAGTACCCCCCAACAGGATTATTCTCTTGCTGTGTTGGGGCAGAAGAATGAAAAGGAGAAAGAGAAAGGGCATTTGAACAAGGAAAAATCCTCAGAAGTGCAGAAGGCAGAGCACTCAGAACAAAAGAAGTGGTCCTCTTTGTTCGGCAAGAAACCCAATGAAAAACTTCTCTTCCCATCGGTTATTACAAAATCTTGCTGGGAGAAAGGTGAGTTCCAAGTATTTATCCCAGATCCTTTAATAGATTTTTCTGTGTCTTCATTGGAATCCACCCTAGTTGGTAAATTTTTAGGGGCAAGACCAGATCTAGAATCCCTTACCAAGATGGTTAAAAGGAAATGGGTTATTCGAGGAGATGTTGAAATGGTCCCAATGTTGAATGGTTTCTTTTTGTTTAAATTCAACTGTAAAGAGGATATGAACAAGGTTCTGTGTGGAGGACCATGGTCTTTTGGCAAATGCTCTTTAACTATTAAAAAATGGGAGCCCAATATGGACCTATCAGATTCCTTCTTCTTAACCACTCCCATTTGGGTAAGACTTCTTGGACTTCCCTTAGAATTCTGGCATGAGGACATTTTTAGAGGTATAGCCAGTGCTTTTGGTGAACTAGTGGCATTGGACAATGCAACGGTTACCAGATCCAAACTTCAACATGCCAGACTTTATGTTAAAGTTGTAGATTTGAACAACCTCCCAAAAAAAATGGATTTAATTTCAAAGCATGGTAAAAAAACTCAAAGGTTTGTGTTTGAAGATCTGCCCAATTCTTGCTATGCTTGTAAAAAATAGGGGCATTGGGCCAGAAACTATCCTTACAAAAGGAAATATTATTCAAGCAGTGTTTTGGATGAAAGGAAGACCAAGGTTCAGCACAAGAAAGTATGGATAACTAAAGAAAACAATCAAAAAGAACCAAAGAAGAATGAAGATATTAAAGTACTGCATGCTGAGGAGGAGAAAGAGATCCCTATTGAAGAATCAAAAGATCCACAATCAGATGCGGATGAAGAGTCTGTGGTGGAGAAAGAAAATTCTGAGCAAGAAGGATATGGGCTGCAATCTAAAATCACAAATCCTAAACAAAGGAAAGATGAGTTTGTTGGCTATCAAAAGATACAAGACAGATGGGGAGATATAGAAAATTTTGAGATAGAAGGGAAGGGAAGGCAATCAGAAACCATAGTACCTACACATAGCAAAGAAGATTTGACAGATTTATCAAAGGAAATCATTCTATACCAAAGGGTAGAGGAGCTATGGAGAGAGGCAGAAGGCAAAGTAGTGCTGGAGGAAGGAGAAATCTTGGCTGATACAGGAAATAATTTAAAGGAGAGAGTTCCTCTTCTTTCTCAGCCAATGAAGAATCAGGTTGATAATGAATTGCCTTTGGAAGAGCTCCTTGCGAACGTTAAAGGAGAAAATTTAAAGCATTTTCCAAACCAAAGGAAAAGGGCTGAAAAGAAGACAAATACTAAAGGAATAGAAACCAGAAGCAGCAAAAAAGACCAGCAAATGAAGGCGAAAAACCGTGCTTCTATTTTGGATAAATCTGGAAAAAAAGAAGAGCAGAATTGGAAAGTGAAAGTGGATGTTGGCTGTCCAAACAAACCCGGAAGAAAACCCATAAGAAAAATCAGAGAGCTAGAAAGCAAGCAGAATATAGCTGATGGAAGGCAGGCAACAATTCTGGATTTTACCCCCAAAAAATAGTTATTAAACTATTATTTGGAAATTAGAGGGCTGGATGTAATTGAATCTTGAGGCCGTCCTTGTATAACCTTAGGTTGTTGCTACTTCTTAGTAGGATTTAGGAATGCTTCTCTTGGTGCATGTAAACACTTTATTTTTATTGCTTCTGTAATAGGGTTTCGGGGCCCCTTCAAAACCTGCTTTTACCTTAATCTAAAACTGAATAATAAATTAATATACATTAATTATAAATATCTAATGTTGTAATAAAAATGTAATCCATAAATATCTTAGCAATAATAATAAAATGTATCAATGTAGATTAATGTAGATCACAAAAATGTAACACCATAGTAAAGAAAAAAAATGTCTTAAATAGTTCACAACTAATAAGACGCCAACAATCAAAATGACTAAGAATACACAAAAGCAATACATGAACAAAAACCCTATCAAAGTTGATAGTCATGGAGTCAATGAAAAACATAAAAAAATAGAATGACAAAAATGATGATATCAATAAGAGAAAAATAGTCGCTAAACTAATTAAAACATAACAAAGTGACAATTCTCACAATCGGTAACATCTAGTAAAATTATGTTTGCACCAATGTCAAAATTAACTAAAACTAACTAATAATGAAATCAAACATAAAATGATCACACATAACACTTAAAGTATATAAATACAATAACTAAATAAACAAGACCATCAAGCTTGAACTTTATAATTAAAGTCATTATTTTTTTTATCCATGTTATTTCCCCATGTTATTACTCAGGTCCAAACATAACTTTGTTTAAGTACCTATCCCTGTAATCAACAAATAAGCCATCAATAATATCTATACATCTAAGTATAATAAATGTGATAAACATATTTAAATAATATCTAACTAAATAATAAATTATTATGCATTAAGCATAAATATCCAATATTGTAATGAAAATGTTATCCATAATTTTTTTAATGATTATAGTAAAATGTATCAATATAGATCATAGAACTGTAACATAATAGTAAAGCAAATATAATATGTCTCAAATACTTCACAACTAATCTATAATAAAAGAAAATTAAATGTAGGTCAATTAAGGTCATGGCTTCCTCCCCCACCTATAAAAGAGCCATCCCAGTGATCAAAATAACTAAGGATAACATTGCCTAAAAAGACTCATATTCCCAAGTATAACTTATTTTTGATAAAGTATCCCATTGAACCAACACTTAGTAAATCTCACAATTTATTTATTTAACACTATGATAATATAGGATCTTCATTGGATCCAATTTCATCTTTTCTTCTTTCAAAACTTGAATATGAGTGTAATTCAAAACATGAGACAGATCAAGAACATACTTTCTCAATAATGAAACATGAAACACATTGTGATTCCGATACAAGGAAGGTGTAGGGGCTAGCCCATAGACAACATGACTAATTTTATACAAAATTTCAAAGGGTCCTACAAATTGAAGGAATATTTTGGAAGAATTTTCAAATTTAATTAAACTTTTCTATGGTCTAACATGCAAAAAAACCTAATCTTCCACTTGGAATTTAGGTGGTGTCCTTTTCAACTCAGCATAATTTTTTTGACTATCAGAGGCAAGATTTAAATTATGCCTTATAGTTTTCATTTATCTATCATAATCTTGAAAAATGCTAAGACTAACAATATTTTTATTTTTAAACTTTCCCATCCAAGTGGAGTTCTACACTTGCATCCATACAAAGCTTCAAGAGGAGACATTTTAATTTCTAAATGGTGAATATTATTATAATAAAATTCAACTAAGTGTAAATAATCTTCCCATTTACCGTGTTGATCTATAACATAGATTCATAATATGCCATCCACAACTTGATTTTATCTTTCTATCTAACCATCTATTTTTAGGTGATAAGATGAACTAAAATCCAACCTTGTATCAAACGTGGTAGTTAGAGTTTTTTAAAACCTCAAAGTAATTTCTTTATCTTGATCTAAAATAATAACTTCAAGAATGCCATGTATCTATACTTTTTCTTTAAAAAATCATGAATCAAACACAAATGCATCATCAATCAAGTTTCCATAAATATAATGACCAATGTTAATAAATTTATCTATTACAACTAGAATAATATCATGTTTGATTTTAGATTCTAGAATACTAGCTATGAAATCCAAATAAATCACATACCACTTACATCATGTACATCATGAGGGTTAAAAAATCCTCCTCGATGGCAATGTTTAACTTTCATACGCTACCATTCCAAACATCTTGAAATAAAATTAGTAACTTCATGTTTTATTTCAAGCCAATAATACAGCCTTTTCAATTTATGGATAATCTTTGTGACACCTAGATGAGCAAAATGAGGTGTTGTATGCACTTCCTTTAGCAAAATATTCTTTAAATCACCAAATTTAGGTACATAAATTATAGTTCTATGTTTTATTAAACCATAAAAATCAACTAAGAAGTCAAAAAAATATTTTCAATATGGTCATCAACTAAATTTACACTTACATCTTAGTAAAATGTATCCAAACATTATTGTTCCAATAGTTTAATTCTAAAAATATTATGCATAATATATAAGGTAGTAAGATACATGTGTTGGCTGAATTTAGCAACAACATAATTCTTGTTACCTTTCACATATAAAATATTCATATCAAAATTACTTAAAAATTCTATCCATGTACACTTTGTGCATTTAGATCATCCTATAAAAATCAATATTCTACGTTATGATGCTCAGATTTTACCTCAAAATGCTTACCCAACAAAAAGTGTTTTCATTTCTTCAAAGAATGAAGAATGACAACAAGATCAATGTCATGAGTTATAATTATTCTCATGGTCCTTCAATTTTCATCACTCATAAGCCACAACTAAATTATCCTGAGTTAACATGCCACCTAAGACTTCTTTAGATGCATCAATCCATATTTGAAAATTTCTATTTAGATCTAGTAAAACAAGTATAGGTGCTAAATTCAATAACTCTTCAAGTTTTAGGAAAACTTGTTCACAATATAAATTACACAAATTTCTTACCCTCACTCTGTAAGGAAGTTATTGAGTTAGCCAACTTAGAAAAAAAATTAACAAATTTTGTATAATAATCATCCAGTCCCATAAAATTGTGTACTTCATGTAAATTTTTAGAAGCAAGCCATTCTTGAATATATTTGATCTTTGTTACATCAAAAAAAATACGAGCCTAAGATATAATATGATCCAAATAGTGGATATCAAATTGAAAGAGGGCACATTTAGATAGATTACCAAATAGTTTGTGCTATCTTAACCTTTGTATCACTAAGCACAAACATTGTTCATGTTCAGCTACATTCTTACAATAGATCATATATCATCAAGGAATAATTGAATAAACTTGTCTATAAAATCTTTGAATACACTATTCATTAAGTTAATAAATTCAATAGGTGAATTAGTCAAACCAAAAGGCATTAACATAAACTCATAATGTCCATATCTTATTATAAAATCAATCTTATGTATATCTTCTTCCTTGATCCTCAATTGGTGATAGCGTGATCTCAAGTATATCTTTGAAAAGATAGTGCCATTGTTTATTTGATAAAATAGATCATCTCATCTTGACAAATGACATGATTCTTAATGGTATCCTTTTTAATTATGTGATAATCAACACATAATCACAAGTTACCATTATTCTTTTTCATAAAGATCATTGGTGCACCACAATGTGACACACTTGACCTATTACTACCATTTTATAGTAGTTATTGTAGTTTAGCTCCTAAAAATCTATTACATTCATTTGATAAGGTGATTTATATTTATGGGATACCTCTAGAACTACATCAATAGAAAACTCAAATTCATATTTAAGAGGTAAACTAGGCAATTTATCTATAAAAACATCAAAAAAATCTTATAAAAATTCCTTAAATGTTGATTTTTCATAAGTACAGTTTCTTGCATCTAAATAACATATAACTTACAAATTTTATGTACTGATTTATTTAGCTATAAATCTAATATCATCTTACATACTTTTGATTTCAACAAACTTTAAATTTATATAGGTTTTTGCCAAATCATTACAATAATATATTACTTTGCTACTATGTTTTTGCAACCCATCCATGCCTATGATAATATCAAAATATTTGAGAGAAGTTAAAAATAAATTAATTTGGATTTGAAAAATATCTATTTAAGATTACTCCCTGAAGACACTTAGTAATTGATACTTTTTTACTTGAGCAAAACTCAACATCCCAACCATCCTTCAAAGACTTTGGATTCAACTTACAACATGTTACTAACTTAAGATCCATAAAACTATCAGTTTCTCCTAAGTCAAATGAAATTGAAATATAATAATTATTTAGTTTACCTCTACTTGTAATAGGAGTTGTTTATGAATCAATGTTTTTATCATCCATATATGCATACACACTATAATTAGTTGATTGGATAGATTTGAGCTTAGGATAATCTTTTTGGTAATGTTTATCTTCACATTCCCAACATACTATAGTTCTTTGAAGTGTCATTGGAATGGTATTACCTCTAATAGTAGACACGTTTTGACTACCTTGGGTTAGATTTTTTTTAATATTAAAAGTCATAGAATAATTTAGATTTTTGAAATTCTTATTCTGCCCTGGAAATTTATTGAAACCACTTGTACTCCTAATAAATCTATGGTTAGTGTTAGATTTATTAAAATTATTAGGAGAAGGGATAGATTTTTATTCTTAAATTATTGTTTATTCTATTAAAAATTTTGTCTTACCTTTTAACAAGCCTTCTCTTTTTCTTCTACAATATGAGTAGATTTGATAGTAGAAATTAGAGTCACAAAATTGGTAATATTTACATCATGAATTAATATCTATTTCAACCCCAAATTAAACTTAGTGACTTTAGTCTCTTTGTCATGCATGTAGTTAACATGATGTAATAGATTTAAAAACTTATTTTTATACTTAGTCATAGTAATATTCTCTTGTTTCAACAACTAAAAATTAGTAATTTTTTATTCTTTGAAGTTGGAACTGAGATATCTCTTCCTAAAATACATTTCAAAATTAGTCCAAGTAAGATTCATTAGATAATAACCTTATAGAGAACATAGATGGTTCCACCAAAAAGCTACAACTCCTGATAATTGATAAGCAATGACACTTTCCTTCACATTAGAGGACATGTTATGTAGATTAAAATACTTTTGTAGGTGTACTAACCATGCATCAACTACATAAACTAATTCCTCACATAAAAAAGTTGGTGGAGGGAAACTCTTCAACTCTTTAATGATGTGATCAACCACATTATAAAGGTCATTCTAAAGTTTTAGTTCATCAGCTTGCCTTTCCCTCTAGCTATAAATTATTTACTAGAACAGTTTCTAAATTGTTCAACCTTTATTCTTAGGTGTCTAGTTTAATTTGAATTTAATTTAATGCAGTTATAATTACATTCAAAACTACCTCCTAGTTAACATTGGGATTTATTTTCTCATGTTTAAGGGACTCAACATTATTATCAACATTATTGAGAGTTGGTTCATCTCTCTCTATATTATCATCCATATGACCTTGACATATTCCTCTACCCAGGTTAATATTTCTTTAGTTATTGTTTTCTATTCTAGATCTCATCCTAATCATCTTGTAGTGAAACAAAAAACTCAACACAAATTAGAAAGAAATATTTTTCAAAGTTATCTAAAGTAGTAAACCATGATATGATACCAATATGTCACAATCACAATTTTATTTATATTTTTTATATATAATTCAAACAAAATTAATGTAACAAAGTTTCACACAGAGTTTGACACAAAAAGACATAATGAGATCCGTAACACATGTTACATCCAACACAAGAACTAGATCAAGTACATAACCCATCAATGACTTCATTTAAAATCATTTTAACCACTGAGTATTTAGATATATGTGGGTCAATGTGGTCTTACCCACCCACCTCTATCCATGTATTACATTTTGGCCTTCCAATTGGAGTCATCACTCACTTATGCCCTTACCTGATACAAGCTATAGAATATCCAGTACCTCATGGGGTAATTCAAAAAACTTTGGAAAATAATGGTAAATAAATATCATATTTAATATAAGAATAATCATACTAAGCTTTCTTAAGTAAGAGTTACCAAATTAAAAATAATAGATAGAGATCAAGGGAAAATGACTATTTAAAAAATCAATTCAAAGCATTTGAAAACCTTTTCATTTCATATACAAATTGAGGCATGAGGTTTGACACAAATGACTTCAAGAAGTGTGCAATATTTATGGGATGTTTCAACAAACATGCTTAAGTTTTTATTTAGGAACATCTTACCATTCTTCAAGCAGGATACAAGATCATGACAAAGCATGCCTAAGATTTTTATAATGACTTAGGTTAGATTTACATTTCTCATTATTATCAACATGAGTTCTATATGAGTTCAATGGTACCAATACATATTAATAGTCTCATGTACTAAATTTCCTTATATTAAGTCTTGTTTCAATCTTGTTCTTATAGATTTAACCTTTGTCTTAGATTCTTGATCTTAGCCTAAGCATATTTTAATTACTTAATATTAAAACTTATTTTTTATTAAATTCTAAAGTATTTTCTTATAATAAATTAAATATGTAACTTTTGTAACTTATATTACAATTTAAGGATATGAAACAGCTTGTTATAAAGTAATCAAATCACTTATTCTAAACATGGAGAATTTGATCCTCAATCATAATATGCTTTAGCTATGAATATACATACCCTTTTTAAAATCTTTCACAAAGTATATTATTTTTAAATTACCTTCAACATATTCCTAATATTCATATAAAATTATTTTAATTTAATCTTAATGAATTATTTAGGAGTTGCCCATAATAGTCTACTGCACTTATTAGTGTTTAATAATTTCAAAGTGAAATGATTGTCTTCTAGAAGATATTATTTAGAAGATGTAAATATTTTTATTTACTTAAGTAATTATCCCATCTTAATAATTATCATACATTCTATAAATTTATTATAACTCATGCATAAGTATTATGCTTAATATAATACATTGAATTTTCTAATTATAATACAAGGATTTCATTTTACTAAACATATAACTATAGTCTAAGGTCTTCAATGAAGCCTCAAAAAATTTCATTAGTTAATACATCTATCACACAGGTTGGTATAATATAAATTGATTTGAAAACTCTATTAAAACATAAATTTCAACTACACTAAAGTATTGTATTACAATGCTTATCACAAGTGAACTTGTTCAAATAATAACGTCACTTGAATTTTACAAGATTAAGGTTAACATAGAAAGCATTGAAAGTAACTTATCATACTAACCTTACATTTTAATTTCCATATTCTAATTGTAATCAAAGAATCATGCTTTAGTCATAATATATTTTTATAATTGAGTTCTAAGGTTATTATTTGCATCTTCAAATAACCAAGTAATTCAATACCACAATTCCAATAATGTACAAGTGTAACCAAAGACATGAATACATTTTCATATTATGAGTCAATAGAGAACCAATATCATATAAAAACTCAAAATGCTACAATTTTTAAATCAAATCTATCAAACTAATTATTCCAAAATAAGTGTCTAACTACCAATACATGATAAATACCACATATCTATGTTCTTTTATCAAAGGTAATAATGAACCAATGTAATTTCATATTTAAATAGTAATACAAGACTACACATAGACTCAAATGATCAATTACTATCATATCATGAACTAGAATTACATGATAACATACATCTCTTTGTATTAAGTAAAACTATGATGAATAAAATGAATTACAACCATAAATAATTACATAACATTTTTATTTCATATATAACCAACTATCATAACTCTAAGTAAGAATAAATGAATCAAATCATTGTATGCAAAAAAATGAAGCTAAACCTGTATTGCTAGTCCTATTAAGCCCAACCATAAGTGGCCTTATACCACCCCAACCATCATTTGGATATGGATCAAGGTAGTAGAGAAATTGTGGAGAAAGGACAAAAAAAAAACTGAGCTTGACAACATTTAAACAAATGATCAATAGATATAAAATGAACCACATAAACAAACCCAAAAATATCCATTAACTTGATACATAATTACAAATACAACCCAATTTCTAAGTTTCTTAATTTATGGGATATATTCTATTCAAAAATATAATATGGCTCGTATATCCTTATTCCATAACTTATTTGTTAGTTATCTTCACATACAAACTTAATAAATGTTGATAGGTTAAAATAAAACTTGTAAAAAAAGATAATAGTTTCAGCTAATTAAATTTTAATAAATTAAAAACTTGCATAAAACTATAGGTCACATTTTGACTGAAGTAACCTTTACTAAAAATACTAAAAGCTTTACTATCAACTCTAATGATTAACATAATCATAACAAATAAAAATAATTAACTAGATCAATGTTTTGAAACATAAGTCAACTTAATAATGAACTAAAATAATTACAAATGTCATTATCAAAATTATGCCACTAATTCCAAAATTATTTCCATAAACTTGAATCAACCCAATAATGACCCAATAATATAACAAAAGTCAAACATATCATGAAAATTATTAAAAATAATAAAATATTATTTTTCCAAAAAACTCTGCAAATCATTTTGAACCCCCATGGAGACTCATTATGACCTTCTCCCCAATATATAGACATGGTTCAAGATGACTACTAGGATAAATACCATTTATTATTTTATAAATGTCATGCCCATTTTCCCCCAAAATAGGTATCACACACAACATCAACAAAAACACCAACAATCATGGATAGAAATCATAATTCATTCAATTGCACATAAGAAAATAAGAAACCTATAATTTCCATGGAGACTCTCATATCCATAATCCAATAATTAAAAATCCTAAATAAATAATATGTTTAGACCAACACTTTGGATCCCTTCCTGAGCTATGACCAAATGAATATGATATAAATAACATCGAGACGGTCATCAAAATTAACCTCAACCACTATGGATGTAGTCAAGCTCCACGTGGTCACTTTGATAGTTTCCTTGGCCATGCTATTTTCCCTTCAAGCTCCCAGGGCCACTCTTACTAACGTGATGCCACAATGCATAGCATAATCCTTTTTAACTTTGTTGGTAATGACCTATTCCTGCACACTTATTACACCTATGAAATTTGCTATCTCAATAGCCAAAGCTTTCAATCATAGCATGTTATATCATTTAATAAAAATGAACATAATTAAATTACTAATAAATTCACAAGGTCATGAAGTGATATTCATGTAGCCCCTAATACATGTATAATTTCAATTGTAACATAAGGAAATAATTCAAGCATTACATAGCAACCTCTTACCATATGCATGATCCACTCACCTTACAATCAACACTATTTAGGGAGTATCATCATTGAATTTCATAATCACATTATTTATCATGAGGGGCCTTACAATAAACCTAATTATATCTAGGTTAGGCTTTGTTAAAATATAAAACCAAATCAAATACCCAACATAATCAAAATAACCCAGTGTAACCATTCACACAATGACATCACAAAAGAACAAACCCAACCAGGGTATTGAATAATAAAGTCAATTTAAAAAAACATGACATAATCTAAACAAATATGTATCCTCTTATTTTAAAAGTGAACTCATAATGGTATAAAACCTAGCCACCTATGTTTTGAATATATGCCCACACATATCCATATACAAAAATGAAAATAATGTAAATAGTAAACACAAGACACTATATGTATGCATAAAAAGTCATGGTTAAGCTATCTATGTCCACCATGTATCAAAATAGAAAAAAAAATCCTTAACCCTAGTTATGGTTTTATGAAAATACACCATAATGTAGGCAGAACCAATGCCAATGTTTATGGACAAAACCATAACTTGTTTTGCCATTAAAATCCCACTTGAAAATTCAACATAGAATTTTGAAACAATACTTAGATTTTGGAAGTCATCCATAAAAAAATTATCTTCTCTTCCAGTCCCCCAAAGTTTTATGTAAAACCAAAACCAAAAATCCACATGCCTCAAATAAAACTAGTCAAATAATATATGCTAAAATAAACCCCAGTTAACTCCACTCAAAACCCACATGACCGACAAGATTAATGATTCAAACTATAGTTTAAGATCTAAAAAAAAATTATGTAAGAACTATATTATATTACACTTGGCTTCCATGCCAAAATTTTTGGTAGAATCTCCCCAAGGAAATAGATCTCTTTGAAATGATTGAGTCCAAATTAACTAAATAAAACCTATAAACCCAAAGAAATATCTCAACCCATTTACATGGTAACTCATGCCAATGCCATGACTTAAGCTGTATGGCATAACAAAACACACCAACTAATTACCAATGCCCCAAAGGTGGGTTGAACATCCAAACAACCTAAGCATATGCCCAAGACAAACTTGGTTATCAAAAACATGTTAAATGAAAAATAAGATAAGGGCCATTCAATGTTCAAACCTTAATGTACAATCCTAAAACATAGAATAAATAGGACATGTCCATAATTTCTTGCAACTATAACATTCTTTTTTTTAAATTAACTCAAATAACATCAAGATAACCAAGCAAGTTAATAAGATATCAACAATCAAAATGACTGAGAGTACATAAGAGCAATACATGACTAAAAACCATGTTGAAGTTGATAGCCATAGAGTCAAAAAAAAACTTAATAAACTAGAATGATGAAAATGATGATATCAATAAGAGAATAACAATTGTCAAACTAATTATGACACATCAAAGTGACAATTCTCATAATCGGTAACATCAAGTAAATTGATGTTTGCACAAATATTAAAAAGGACTAAAATCAACTAATAATGAAATCAAACATAAAATGATCACACAAAACACTTATTATATGAACACAATGACTAAATCAATAATAATGTCAAGCTCATACTTTATAATTGAATTCAATATTTCATTTATCCATGTTATTTCTCCATGGTTTTGTATTGCTCAGGTTCAAACACAACTTAGCTCAAATATATTTCCCTACAGTTAATAAATAGACCATTATCAGTATCTAGACATCTAAGTATAATAAATGTAAATAATAACATTTAATTAATACATCTTACTAAATAATAAATTAATACACATTAAATATAAATATCCAGTGTTGTAATGAAAATGTAATCCATAATTATCTTAGCAATCATTATAAAATATATAAATGTAAATCACATAACTATAACACCATAGTAAAGCAAAAAAATATGTCTCAAATTGTTCACAACTAATTTATATTAGTGAAAATAAATTAAAAATAGGTGAATTAGGGTCATGACATACTGTAAACTTGATTGATGATGCATATGTGTATGATTCATAATTTGTGAAAGAAATAGTATGGTTATATGGCATGCCTGAAGTTATTATTTTATAGAGAGATAAAAATTTTACTTTGAGGTTTTAGAAAACTTTGATTGCCAATTTTGGTATAAGGTTGAATTTAGTTCATCTTATCACCTAGAAATGAATGGTTAGATAGAAATATTAAATAAAGTTATGGAAGATATGTTAAAAGTATATGGGATGGATCAACAAGGTAAATGGGATAATTATTTACACTTAGCTTAATTTGCTTATAATAACATGTACCATTCGATGATTAAAATGGATCCTTTCAAATATTTTTCTGGATGCAAGTGTTGAACTCCACTTGGCTAGGAAAGTTTAGAAAATAGGACTATTATTAGTCTTGATACCTTGTAAGAGTATGATAAGGAAATATAAACTATAAGGTGAAATTTAACGGTTTCTTCTAATAGGCAAAAGAGTTGTGCTAATTTAAAAAATACACCATGTGAATTCCAAGTGGGAGATAAGATTTTTTCCATGTGCTAGACCATAGGAAAGTACAATTAAATTTGGAAAGTCTTCCAAATTAGCTCCTTAGTTTGTAGAAACCTTTGAAATTTTGAAAAAAATTAGTCATAATGCTTACAATCTAGCCTTCCTCTTTCATTATCTTGGATTCATAATATGTTTCATGTTGCTTTATTGAGAAAGTATATTCCTGATCTATCTCAAGCTTTGGATTGGACTCATCTTTATTTTTTGAAAGAAGAAAATATGCAGTTGGATCGAGTGAAGATACTATACCATCATAATGTTAAATTGAGAAATCATGAGATTTCCCAAGTGTTAGTTCAATAGGATCCTTTATAAAAAATAAGTGTTACTTAGAAAGATGATGATATTTTTAGGTAGTATTATCCTTGACTATTTTGATCATTGAGATAGCTTATTTTCAAGTGGGATAGGATGCCATGATCCTATTTGACTTTCATTTATTTCATATTATTGATATAGTTAACTGTGAACTATATGAGACATATTTTGCTTGTTTTATTATGGTTTTACAACCTATGATCTATGTTGATACATTTTATTATTATTATTATTATTATTATTATTATTATTATTATTATTATTATTATTATTATTATTATTGAGACAATTATAGATAAACTTTTCATTACAACATTAGATATTTATGCTTAATGAGTATTGATTTGTTATTTAATTCAGATGTGTTATTTAAATGTTATTATCACATTTATTATTTTTATATGTTCAAATAATACTAATAGTTTATTTTTTGACTACAGGGATAGGTACTTGAGTTAGGTTGTGTTTAGACCTCAGAGGTAGAGAAACATAGAGAAATAATGTGGATGAACCAAAATAGTAAATTTTATTATAAAATTTAAGTTTGATGGTATTATTGATTAAATTATTTTGCTTGCATGATTTAAGTGTTGAGTGTTATCATTTTAATATTTATTTCATTATTTATTATTGTTTTTCAATTTAATCTCTTGTATAATCATTACTTTACTTAATGTTGTCAATATTGAGACTTGTTAGCTTGTTGAGTTGTGAATAGTCTTGCAACTATTGATTATTATTTGATGTTATCATTTTCATTGACTCAATGAATATAAAATTTGACATATAATTTGGTCACTAGTGGCTCTTGTGTTTTGAGTTGTTTTATTAATTGTTGACCCTTTATTAATATTGCATCATTGGCTTGTCTTGACGTTGTTCAGTGTTAACGTTTAGTATCAACCTGTGTTACAATAGAAGTCATTTGTGAACATATTCTAACTACTCTATGATTTAAGTTCTTTGAATTAAAATACTTTGTTATATTATTTTTTCATTTGGAATTCATTATTGGTTATATCCAAGTTAGCTTGGACATGTGTTAAGGTTGTTAGGTCATAACCCAACCTTGGGGCATTGGCATTAGTTTAATGTTTTTGTTTATTATATGACTTTAGAGTCATGGCATTATCTTGAATTATCATAGACATGGGTTGAGATTATTACAAATGGTTTTTAGGTTTTATTTTGGTCATTTGGGATTATTTTTTGAAAATCACTATGTCTTGGGGAGACTCTGCCAAAATAATTGGCATGGCAGCCAAGGGAAATGGAATGCAATTTTTACATGACATTTTTTGGGTACCTTGAACTACAATTAAATCATTAATATTTTCATCCATGTAATAATTTAATATAGATAATGGGGTTTAATTTGGTTTATATGGTTGATTAGTTTTGGTCAAGCATGTGGATTTTTTGGATGCATGTTTGGCTTAGTAATTTAGGAGCTTACAAACAAAGTAAGTTTTCTTTTGTTATCAATTTATAGATTCTAAGTAGTGGTATTTTAAAATTTTGAGTATGTAGTTTTTAATAGGTTTTTAATGTTGAACTTGTTATTATTTTATCCACAAACATTAACATTGTATTTTACCTGTATTATGGTGTTTATATTTAAAACCCTAACTGGGTTGATGGCTTTTGGTTTTGGTATTATTACATGACAACTATTGTATGACTCAACCATGGTTGTGTTAGATAAAATACTATGCTCTATGTTTGAAATATATATATATATATATATATATATATATAATTTGTATATACATTGTTTGGCTTAGGTTTGTTAACGTTGTTATACCATTTAATGGTTGTTATAGTTATGTATTATTTTGACGATGTTGTATTCTAAATTCATTTTATGATTTTGAAACCTTGAGTGGGATTATTATTTTTTATATGTCATTTATCTTGGGTGATGGTCATGTATTTCATTGACTATGTAGAGTATATAAAATTGTTATTTATGTTTTAAAACCCTGGTTGGGTCATTCATGTTTATAAATAAATATTGTTTCATTTGGTTTATTTTATTATGTATTTTGATCCCATGGCCATAAATTTGGGGGTAATGACATTATGGAGTCTCCATAAGGTTTGAAATGAACACCAGGGTTTTAGGTAAAAATAATATTTTATTATTATTTTTATATGTATGATTGCATTTGATTTTTATTTTATAATTTAATTATTAAGTTGACTCATGTTTGTAAAATCCTATTGGAATTATTGGCATGATTCTAGTAATGATGTTTGAATTATTTTAGATAATTATTAGTTAACATACAATTTAAAATAATGATTAGTTGATTATTTTATTGTTATGATTATGTTATATCATTATAGTTGACAATGAATCTTTATCTATTTTTAATAAAGTCTATATCAATTAAATTTTGATCTATAACTTTACGCAGGATTTAAGTTATCATTTTTGGTTTCCTAAAGCTTATATATTATTTTTACATGTTTTTATTTTAATTGATTAATATTATTATGTGAGAATGACTTCCTGATAAATGTATGGCATAATATTTATGGAACATATTATATTATTTGAATAGAATATGGCTTATAAGTGCAGAAGCTCAAGAAGATGTGATACAGTCATAATAAAGTATCAATTTAATGGATCTTAGTGAGATGGATTCTTGTGGTTTGTTTCATGTCTATTGTTTGATTTTTTATTTGTTTTGAATATTAGTTTTTTTATTATCCTTTCTCCACCCTTTCTCTATTTTCCTGATCCATATCCAAATGATAGTTGGGTGGTCTAGGGCCACTTATGGTTGGGCTCATTGGGACTAGCAAGATGGTTTTGGCTTTATTTTTTTACATAAAAAATATTGTTGTTATACTTCTTCTTTATATTGAGTTGTGATAGTCGGTTGTAGTTGAGCTAAATTGCTTATGTAATCAATTTTCATCATGATAATTGTATTTCATTATAGTTGTATTTGATACAAGTAATGTTATGTTTATCTTTTATATTCAAATACATTAAATAAGATTGGTTTATTATTATATTATATTTGATCATTTAATTATACATGTATTCTTTGTATTATTATTTCTATACATAATTACATCAATTACTTATGACATTTGGTAGTACGAACATAGTTATGTGATTTTAATGTGTATGTCCAATTAGTCTCTTACATTGGAATAAGTATATTTATCATAAGGTTTAAAAAGTTGTGGAATTATAGTTGCTATATTTTATTGGTTATTAGTTGACTTATAACTTGATAATGTATTCATAGCTTGTCTTGTACTTTGTCATTATTGAGTTCATGACAATGAACTAACTCGTTATTCAAGGATATAGATAGTTTTCTTGGAGCTTAGCTGTAAAAGTTGTGTTTTTTTAACATAATTATTTTAATGCAAATGAGTGTATGAGAATTTGATAGTTAAATTACATATGGAATTGATGTTACACTTATAAAATTTAAGTGATGTTATTCATTGTTAAATTAATTTACATTGAGCATTATAATAGATTATTATGATGTGATTTATAAGTTATGTTATTAAGGACTTTTCAAATTACCTTAATCTATCTAAAACTTCATTGATAGATGATTTAATTAATGACATTTTAATTGAAACTTCAAAGGAATAAATTAAGATAATAAATTATATGGATTAATAAAATAAAATCCTTGTTTTTATAATTAGGAATATGAAAGAGATTATAATCATCATAAGACTTATGCATGAGTTTTAATTATTGTTAGGATTTTGATATGGATTAAAATGGGAGAAATACTTAAGTAAAATTGTATAAATATCTTAAATTTTATTAGGAGACAATCATTTCACTTAGAAATTAAATAAATCACTATCAAAGTGAAATGGATTGTTGTGGATAGATCCTTATAACTCCTTGGAATGGAACTACAATAAGATTATATAAAGCTTATGCACATGTTGAAATTAAATTGGAAAATAAAATAATTCACTAAAGGTTTTAAAAAGAGAATAGTTATTCCTAACTAAGGCATATTGTGATAGAGGATCAATTACTCCATGTTTGGAATTGGCCATTGGAATATTTAACAAGATAATTTGTATCCTTATTTGGTAAAATAAATTTAAAGAAATTATATTATTTAAGTTGGTATTAATAGTTCACCTTTTGAATTAAGAATAAGTAAGTTCTAATCTAGGTTGAAGAAATAATAATATGCTTAGAATAAGGTTATGAACCAAAGATAAAGGTTTAAATATTTAAGAATGAAATTAAAAGTAAAACCTAGTATAAGTGAACTAGTCCATGGAGCTGTTAATTGGTATTGATTCTCTTGAACTCATATGGCACTCATATTGGTAATAATTTGAAATATAAGGCTAACTTTATGCAAATGTAAGATCCTTAGGCATGCCTTGGTATGTGCTTATACCCTAATTTTATATTTTTAATATGTTCCCAAAAAAAACATAATCATGGTTGCTAAAACATCCCATGAAGCTTGCACACATTTTTTGAAGGAGTTCATGCCAAACCTCATGCCTCTCTTTCCTTGTGAATTCAAAAGGTGTTCTAAGGTTTTACATTGATTTTGTAAATAGTCATTTTCCCTTGATATTTGTATGTTTCTTTTGAATTGGTAGATCTTACTTAAGTAATCTTAGTATGATGATTCTTCTATTGAATTTGTTCTCACTTTGTCACTATTTACTAAACTTTACTGAATTACCCATGAGGTACAAGTTATTTTATAGCCTATATAGGTACTCAGTTAAGGTCATAAATCAATAATGGATCTATTAGGAAGGCCAAATTAAAGTACATGGATAGGAGTGAGTGGTTATGACCAAATCGACACACTTCTATCTGAATACTAAGTGGTTAAAACTCTTCCTAATGAGGTCATTGATGAGTCATGTACTTGGTCTAGTTCTTGTGTTGGCTATAACATAGTTATGGTTCTCATTACATGTTTTTATGTTAAAATATAGTTGAAACTTTATTCCAAAGTTATTTTTTTAGCACATACGCATGCGTGCATGCATGCACACACACATATTGTAGTTATGACAAAAAATTATAAATATTTGTGGTGGTCTGTATTTTGAGTCAGGTTTCTCATACTAATGTCATTTCATGATGTGGATCACAACATTAAGATAAATTTTATAAATATTTTTGGTCAAGTTTCCTATACTGATTTTGTTGTATAGTGTAATTCACAACATCAGGACAAAATTTATAAATATTTGGGGTGTTACATATTTTGTGTCAGGTTTCTCATACCAATGTCATTGTGTAATGAAATTTGTAACACTAGGAATTTTTTCAAAAATATTGGGGTGTTGCATATTTTGATTCATTTTACTCTTATGAATATCATTACATAGTGAAATCTTTAACACTAGGAAAAAAATAGAAATATTAGGGTTTTACATATTTTGAGTTAGGTTTCCCATACCAATGTCATTGTGCATCACAATTCACAACACTAGGAAAAATTCACAAACATTAAGGATGTTATATATTTTGAATTGGGTTTACATTACCAATATCTTTGTGTGGTACAATTCATAAAACTTGGATTTTTTAAGAAATATTTTAGGGTTTTAATATTTTGAGTTGAGTTTCTCATACCAATGTCCTTGATCAAGCAGTTCACAACACTAAGATAATTTTAGAAATATTTGAGTTGGTGAATATTTTGAGTCAATTTTCTCATACCAATGTCATTATGTAGTGAAATTCACAACAATGAGACAAGTTTATAGAATATTTTTGATGTTGCATATTTTGAGTCAAGTTTCCTATACCAATATCTTTGTGTGGCATGGTTCCTAACATAGGGACAAATTTTATTAAATATTTAGGGCATTAGAAATTTTAAGATAGGTTTCATGTATGAATGTCATTATGCATCATAATTTGTAATATTGGGACTAATTTTGGAAATATTTTTGGTGCTGCATATTTTTATTCAAGTTTCCCATTCTAATGTCGTGCATCATAATTCATAACACTAGGAATTTTTTTATAAATATTTGTAGTGTTGCATATTTTGAGTCAGGTTTCTCATACTAATGTCATTGCATAGATCTAATCACATAAAAAGGAAAAATTTTAAAAATATTTGGGGTTTTCCATATTTTGAGTTGAGTTTCCTAGACTAATGTCATTACATAGCATATTTTTCAATAGTGGGACAAATTTTGAAAATATTTGGTGTGTTGCATATTTTGAGTCAGGTTTCATGTACCAATGCCATTTCTTAATAAAGTTTGAAATAATAGGACAATTTTTTAAGTATTTGGTGTATTATATATTATTATTTGTATTTCTCATACCAATTTCATTATGAACCATAATTTGCTACACTAGGAAAAAAATTGAAATATTTGGGGTGTTGCATATTTTGAGTCATGTTTCCCACTAATGTCATTGCATAGTGTAGTGCACAACACTTGGAAAATTTACTAAAATATTTGGGGTGTTGCATATTTTGAGCTAGGTTTCTCATACCAATGTTGTTGTGATATGTAATTCAAAATAATGGGATACTTTTTATAAATATTATAGGTGTTTCATAAATTGAGTTAGATTTCCCATACCAATGTATTTGCATAATGTAGTTTGTAATAGTGGGGAAAATTTTAGAAATATTTGGTAGGCTACATATTTTGAGTCAATTTTATTGTACCAATATTATTTCCTAGTGTGGTTTGAAACACATATACAGATATTATAAATTTTTTGGGGTGTTATATATTTTCAAACATGTTTCCCATACCAATCTTATTGTATTGGGTAGTTCACAACATTAGGAAAAATTTCAAAATTATTTGGGGTTTTGCATATTTTGAGTTAGGTTTCCTATACTAATATCATTGCATGACACAATTCACAACACTAGGACAAATTTTAAAAATAGTTTTTGTGTTTCATATTTTGATTAAGGTTTCCCATACTAATATTGTTGTGTGGTGTAGTTCATAATACTAGGACAAATTTCAAAAATAGTTGGGGTGTTATTGCATATTTTAATTGGAGTTTCCATTACCAATGTCAAGGTACATTTTAATTCAAGACACTAAGACAAATTTTAGAAATATTTTGGATGTTTCACATTTTGAGTCAAGTTTCCCATTCTGATGTCATTGTGCATTATAATTCACAACACTAGGATAAATTTCATAAATATTTTGGGTGTTACTCATTTTGAGTTAGGTTTATCATACCAATGTCATTATGTTGTGAAATACACAACACTATGAAAAATTATTATAAATATTTGGGTTGTTACATATTTTGAGTCATATTACTCATACAAATATTTTTGCATGATGCAATTTGTAACATAAGGAATTTTTTTTAGAAATATTTGGGGTGTTGCATATTTAGAGTCAAGTTTCTCATACAAATTCATTCTGTGTTGTAATTTCCAACACTAGAACAAATTTCACAAATATTTAGGGTGTTATGTATTTTGAGTTGGTTTTCCCATAACAATGCCATTGTGGGGTGTTGTTCATAACATTATGGAAAATTTCAAAAATATTTTGGGTTTTTCATATTTTAAGTTGGGGTTTCCATTCTAATGTCATTGTGTGGCGTACTTTTGAAATATAGGAAAACTTTCATAAATATTTGGATAGTTGTATATTTTGAGTTGGGTTTCCCATACCAATGTCATTATAAAGTTACTTTGTAACAATGGGAAAAAGTAAGATAATATTTGGGGTGTTGCATATTTTGAGTTGAGGTTTTTGCACTAATATTATTGTGCAACATGGTTTATAATATTAAAACAATTTTTTAAAATATTTGGGGTGTTGAATATTTTGATTTAGGTTTCATATACCAATTTTGTTACACAAAACAATTCTCAACACTAGAAATTATTTCATAAATATTTGGGTTGTTACATATTTTGATTCAAGTTTTTTGTATCAATGTTGTTGCATGATGAAATTCACAACACAGGAAATTTTCATAAAAAAATGGGTTTTTCATATGTTGATTCAAGATGCCCATACCAATGTCATTATGTGGTGAAATTCATAACACTGGGACAAATTTCAAAAATATTTAGGGTGTTGAATATTTTTAGCTAGGTTTTGTTGGGTGAATATTTTATCACCAGCTAACTGATGAGCAAAATAGGTCTCTTCAACCACAACATAGGGAGATTGGTCAACTAGATGTGTAGGTTTACCACATCAAAAGGGGACAAATCTCTGCTCTCATCAAGGGGAGGTTCCCTATAAATAGAAGGAGGCTATATACTATATATAAGCAGAAAATAACACTCAAGGGTAGGATAACATGATCCATCTCTCTTTTTTTAGAGATGACATTCACAAACAAAGGAGAAAATTATGGTGAAAACACTGAAGGCACTTCTCTTCTTTCAAAAGTGATCTTGCAAGAAACAATAGGATTTTATTTTAGGTAGTGACAAGTAATAGGTAACAAAGGGCATAGTAACCAGTAGACTGAGATGTAGCACAAAGTCTCCACCTTGACTGCCCAAGAGTGAAATACGAAGGAAAATGAGGGCACAAAGTCATCCCAAGGTCCTTTACATAGAAATAAAAAATAGACAAACACACTAAAGGCAATTTTAGACAACATAAAGTCTATCCACAGTTGGGTTTAGGACACCTTCCTAATTACTTCCACTAGTTCTACTTATTTCAATAAAATGGACAAGAATGCATTCAAGAAACAAAGATAAGAACAATCTCCTAAAATGACACAAGCTATAACAACACAAAGTCTGAAAGGAACTTGCTTTCTCATTCAAATAAAGAAATATGATGAATGATCTGAGCTCAAAGTCTTAGTAACCACCTCTCAATTTTCATAGAGTTTCACTTCTATAATGGAAAAGTATCCCTTTGCATAAAGTAAGAGATTACAATATATAGTATCCAAGAAAGGCTTGGTTCTTTGTTCCATGGAATGGCCCATACTACATTCAAAGCCTTGAATGCATTTTTAGTTTTGTCAAAGAGCCCATGATAGAATAGGCTGGCCACCTTAATTGTGGCATGTTGATTCATCTCAAATGTCTTCACTTGGGTCTGAGTCATCTGGTCTATCACCTGATGTCTATGCAGTTGTCCACCTCACCTTTAGTCCAAGAGAGACAAATAGGTTGCACCTTTAATGTTTTCAAGTGAAAATATCTTCTTGGTGGAATATTCCACCTACTGGAATAACTCTTGCAGATATTTATGGTCTTTCCCTCTTTTTTGTTGTGATTTGAGCTCTTGGGCTATCTTTTCCTCCCTCGCTAGCCTTTTCAGCTTCTTCTTTAGCTGGGCGCTGAGTTTGTTTTCAAGTTTTGTGCCACTTTTGAAAATCAATGAATATTTCATTAGCTTAAATTTGACATCCATCAAGACGTCAAAGGTTCACTGTTCTAATGGTTCAGGTGGCCTCCTTGGTTCATCCACTTGAATCTTCCCCTTGAACTGTTGAACCCGTTGAACTTGTGAACCATTTTGGTTCAAGGTTCAATGATTCATCTTCTTCCTTAAAATCCTTTGTTTTCTTTAAGTCTCCCAAGTTTTGGAAGAGTTCGTAGAAATATGTCTACAAAGTTCATAGAAAATAGGCCTATAGAGTCCATAGAAATCAAACCTATAGAGTCTGTAGAAATAACCTTCAGAGTCTGTAGAAACCAAGCCTTTTTCTTCAAATCATGTGGAGTTCATAGAAACATTCCTTCAGAGTCCATAGAAATAGGCCTACAAAGTTCATAGAATTAAGCCTGTAGAACCAAGAAACCAACCTACATAATCCATAAAAATGAGTCCATAAAAACCAGCCTACAAAGTCCATAGTTTTGATCCTGTAGAGTCTATAGAATCGAGTCCATATAAATCATCCTATGGAGTCCATAGAAATGAGTTTATAGAAAACATCTTGTGGAGTCTGTAGAAATCAAGCCTACAGAGTCTGTAGAAATGAGTCTATAGGACCCACCCTGTAGAGTCCATAGAAATCAGTCACAGGCCTTAATGCCTTTGGAGCTTCCTGAAGGGAAGGTGTCCCTTCAGGCCTTGAAAAGGTCTATTTTTTGGTCAGTGAGAGCCCCTTGCAAGGGTACCTACCCTTCGAGTTTCTTTGGGTGGCCTTCGGGCTCTAATTCATTTGATGGGTCTTTGGGCTCCAATTCCTTCAAACAAAATGTCTGAAGGAATTCCTTCAAACAATTTTCTCAAAGGAAATATTTCCTTGGCTTGCCTTAGCCACTTTTCTATTAGGATTTTTCTTTTGGGTGAATTCCTTCAAACAAAATGTTTGAATGAATTCCTTTAGACTCTTTGTCTAAAGGAATTCACCTTGTCTTTTGCCTTGTTCATTTTTCCAAAGGAATTTCAACTTTTTTGCCTTGTTAATTTTTCCAAAGAAAATCCCTTTGTTTGTTTTTGCTCACTACCCTCTGCAAGGGTATTTGGGCTTGGTTCATGGCCCTCTACAAGGGCACTTGCCTTTCAGGCTTTGGGGCACTCCTTTGAACCGCTTGATTGAATTGACTGATTAAACTAACTGTGGTTTAATGGTTCAACAGTTCAATCTTGCATTTGAAGCCATCTTTTTATCTAAGTCTTTTGATCTCTTTAAACTGATTGAACCTATTGAACCCGTTGAACCAATTTGGTTCAAGGTTCAATGGTTCAATGGTTCATTCCTTTGTTTTTTTCTAAGTCTTTTGATCGCTCAAACAAAATGTGTTTAACCAATTACTCGTTGAACCTTTGAACCATTGAACCCATTGGAGCTTTGAACCAAAATGGTTTAAGGTTCAATGGTTCAATGGTTCAAGCCTTCTTTTCATTAAGTGTTTTGAAGCCATTGAACCTTGAATTGATTGAAATTGATGAACTTTGGACAAAGTGCTTAACTCTTTAAGCTTGATGATGATGTTAAACCTTTGAACCTGTTGAACCCATTAAACCTTTTTGGTTTAAGGTTTAATGGTTTAATGGTTCAATAGTTCAATCCTTGCTTAAAATCTTGCTGATGGACATTTTTGGTTGAACCAAGGCATTGAACCAATCCTGAAATTGCCTAAGTGTTAGAAACTTGCCCCTTTGAGAGAGATCGCCTGTTGAAGCCATTGAACCTATTGAACCTACTAATCCTTTAACTGAAAAAGCTTAAAGAATGAAGAATTTGAATACTCAGAACAATTTTTTGAGAAGGGAAGGGATAATTTTGGCCTGTAGGACCAAAATAGTTCATATGTCATCCCAAAAATGAGTGACAAATTTTGAGAACAATTGGCTCCAGTTGGGGAACTTCCTTTAGTTGAAAACTTGGAAGAACTGAGGGGAGTAGAAACCAGAATCTCCAGTGCCTTAAAGTATGCCATTGGGCTATGGAGTCATGCTACCCAAAAAGAAAGGTGCCAAAAATGAAAATGAAAAGCACAAAATAGAACTAAAGACTTTACAAATATACATATGTACAAGGAAACTTATCTGATACTTCAAGAATTAAAGTGCTTCAGATGCTGCCCATTGTGAAGTAGAGAAAAGAGTGCCATCTTAATACTTCAATAAGAAGATATTTTCACCATTGAGCTCATGGATAGTGAATGGGCCTCTCCAAAGGGAATCAAATTTCCCATGCATTCCCTTTGGTTCTCTTCTCTTGTCCCACAATATGACTTGATCTCTAATATGGAAATCATAGTTTTTTGCTTTCTAGTCAAAGAGCTTCTTCACCAGACTTTGATGCACAATAATTCAATCCACCACCATAGTTTGATGTTCATCCAATTCATTCAAGCACATGATCCTCTTATCGATGGAGCTTTCATATGTCTGATCTTCAATTGCCTTAGCTGATTTCAATGCTGGTAATTCTAGGGTTATGGGTATCTCAGCATTAAGACCATAAAGAAGTTGGAAAGGTGACATATCAATCACCCTTTTGGGTGTAATTCTATCTTCCCATAAAGCATCAACCAATGCTTTACACCATGTTCATTGGTTGTCATCTGCCAACTTCCTAATGATGGTCACCAAGTTCTTGTTGCTTGATTTAGCTTGGCCATTCCCTTGTGGGAAATAATCAGAGGAGTGGGAGAGGGTTATCCCATAGTAAAAATAGAACTGAGTGATCTCGTGAAAAGAGAAATAGGTAGCATTATCTGTCATAATCTTGGTTGGGACCCCAAACTTGGAAATGATGTTCTCCTTGAGGAAATTGCATACTACTTCTGAAGTAGCATGTTTGGTTGGACTTGCTTCCACCCATTTGGTGAAGTAATCTATGGCTATGAGGACATAATCATGTCCAGCACTTGAAGATGGGTTTACAACACCAATAAAATTGATTCCCCATTGCTGAAATGGCTCTTTTGTCACCACTGGCTTGAGAGGTAAGACAACTAACTTGGGTCTTCCAACAAACTATTGGCATAGTTCACACTTTCATACCCATTTGTATGTATCCTAAAACAAAGTAGGCTAGTAATACTTGGATCTAAGAATCTTGTGGGTAATTATAGGAGCAAAAAAATGTCCTCCATAAGCTAGATTGTGGAAAGACCTCAAAATTTGGTTCTACTACTCTTTATCCATGCAACGAAGGAACACTCCATCAAAGCTCCTCTTGTATAGGTCATTGTCCCATAGGACAAAATTGGCAGCTTTTAACTTGATAGTTCTCCTTTCTTTATGAGATAGGTGAGTAGGACACTCACCATAAGTAAGGAAATGAGAAATACTAAAATACCACTCATTCATGGTGCAAACAAAGAGGATTGTTGGTGTGTCTTCTAATTTTGTTTCTCTATGTTCTACTTCTTCAGGTCTATTGTCAGCAATTAATTGACAAAAGCCCTTTCCCCACACTAGCTTTGTTGGTTTGATGACTAGATCAAACTCTTATATTTTTGCAATCCAATTGCCCCTTTTGGTTCCAAAATCTTGTTGAGTCAGTATGGATTTGATTATGGTATCAGGAACTAGGGCAATAGTGTGGGAATTCATAATGTAAAAGTGAAAATGCTTTACTACCTTGATTACCGCATAAGCATGCTTCTCTATGTTTGAATACTTCAGCTCATGAGCTTTGAGAGGAAAGCTAATGAAGGATATGGGAGATTACACACCTTATTCATTTTATTGAACTAGAATGGCCAAAAGTGTGTGTTCAGAAGCATACCTATACATGATGAAATCCTTAGTATAATTTGGACAAACTAGAATTGGGGCATGGGCAATAGTTGTCTTAATATCTTGAAATACCAATTTACCTTCCTCAATCTAGCTAAATGTGGCCTTTCCCTTCATCATGTTCACGATGTGGCAAGTCTTCTCAGTGAACTCAGGGATGAAACTTCATAAAAAGTTCACTTTTTTGAAGAAAGAGTGAACTTCAGCCTTACTTATAGGTAGGGTAAGCTCCTGAATGGACTTAACTCTATTTGAGTAAATCTTTATGCCTTATTTGGATACAAGGTGTCCAAGAAGTTTCCCCTTTATCACTCCAAAAATAGACTTCTTGGGATTAAGAGAAATGCCATTCTAGCAACATCGTTCCAGCACTTGTTGTAAATGGCACACTTGGTTAGGGTGATGCTTAGAAAAGATGGTCAAGTCATCAAGGTATACCATAATGAGCTTACCCATTTCATCTTTGAAAGTAAGGTCCGTTACTCTCTGAAAAGTGGTGCCAACATTTATTAGGCCAAATGGCATTCTTCAATAGGCAAAGGTGCCCTAAGGTGTAGTGAAGGTAGTCTTATGCTAGTCTGCTTCACCCACTTCAACTTGATTGTATCCTAAGAAGCCATCTAGCATTGATAACATCTCTGAACTAGTCACCATTTGAAGCACTTGGTCCATGATGGGCAGAGGATAATTATTCGTTAAGGATGACTAATTCAAGTTCTTGAAATCCACACAAAGGTGAATTTTGCCATTCTTCTTCCTCACATGGACTATGTTGGCAATCCATGTGGAATGATGGATTGGAAAAATTATCCTAGCATTCAACATTTTTTGTATTTTAGATAGAATAATCTCTGATATCTTTGGATTGTACTGTCTAGATTTTTGCTTGTAAGGCACTATATCACTTTTGAGAGGGATGTCATGGCAGATTTATTCAGGCCTGAGTGACTTTAGATCATCATAGGAATATGCTAAGACATCTATATACTAGTGGAGTAGAGAAGTGAACTTGAATCTCCCCTCAGGAGTGCAACATTTCCCAATGTCCACCATCTTGGGATCTTCATTGGTACCCAAATTTATCTGATCAAACTCCTGAGAGGAGTTTGAATCCATTTGCTGCTGTTTGATGAATCTATCATGTTTGTCAAATAGATTCTCAAGGGAAACCAGGCCTTTGGGAATTTTATTCCCTTTTAGTTGTAGGAATTCATCACTTGCATCTAATATTGATTTAGAGGCTAGTTCATGTTTTTGAGGTTCACTACCTTCAAAATGCAGCTATTCAAAGGTATTTTTTTGTTCTAGGAAGGCAATGATCTAGTGGTCATCATTGAACACTTTCTAATGATTAGCATTATCAGGTACACTTGGTTGAAATACCAGCTCAGTAGTATACCTATCTCCTTTAAATTTAGGGTGAGGAACCAGAAGAGTTGCTGAAATAGCTAATGCATCAGCTCTATCATTGAATTAACTAAGAACTACTGAGATACTAAAAGCATCAAAGCTTTCAATTTGTTCCCAAACTAGATTGTGGCAATGATGTGATCTCTCATTTTTGATTTGGTATAGGTTTATCACCTGAAAAACCACCAGCTCAACATCTTCTTTAACATGAAGGAGTTTAACACCTTTGTCTTGAGTGGACTTCAATCCAAGCAACAGTGATTCATATTCAGTAGTGTTATTAGTATTATTGAATTGTAATTTGTATGAAGAAGGAAAAATATCTCCTTGGGGAGATATTAAAATAATCCTAGATCTTGAACTAGTAGGGGAGAAGCTACAATCGAATTCTAGTATCCATACCTCATTTGAAATTGATCCTTTCTCAGATTTCTCTTTGTGTGGAGGGGAGGATTTTTCTACGCTTGCACTGCACTCTATCCTATCTTCTACTGGTTCATCTGAACCAATTTTTGAACTGTCATTTTTAGAATTTTGATCAGCTAAAACATGAACATCCTCTATGGTCAATAAATAGTTACCCATGCTTGAAGACTCATATAAAATTTAAGCTTCAAGTGCTGATGTCTGAGTGACCACATATTTTGCTTCCTTCTCAGGGAGCAGCTTTTGTATAACACCTTTGACTAGGATCCTTGCTTCAAATAGGTCCATGCTCAACTCACCACCAACATCTTTTCAAAAAATTTGGCCAAAAAGGATGTCATATGATGTTGGGACATTAGCCACTAGGACAGTTATCTTGATTCTCTTTTCCAGGAATGCTGCAAATGCAAATTGGGCATCTTTGATTTGTCCCAATAGTGACACTTATTTTTTCTCCATGGAGAAGCATCTCCCAAATGTCTTGGTTAGTGTGAGACCAAGGGATTCTACCACTTTGGTAGGCATGACATTTTTTGAAGCTCCAGAATCAATAATGTAATTATTTAGTTGGTGTCCATTTATCAACAAAGAGACATAAAATGGTTTAGTTCTCCCAAGGGAAGCCAGAGGAGTAATGACAAGATTGTTTGGGATGGGCATGTTTCTTTGGGGATCATGATTTACCTTCTTAACATCTTGTCCTATATAGATGGCTTTATTATTCATACACTCAACCAACCTGTCCAATTGCTCAGGGTTGGCTTGTATAAATTCAAATTTAGACATTTGAATTTTGGTTTTCTTGACATAGCCAACTCTGTCAAACATCTGAAATGAATTATGAACAGGGGAAGGGAGTTCATCCTTTCATTTTTTGGAAGGGGGAGGATTGGCCTGTGAATTTGAAGTTGGAGGTGAAGGTGTATTTGAGGTACTTACCTTTTTAACAGTCATTGAGTCCTTTATCTAGAAGGGTAGAGTGGTTCCCCACTTAACAATTAAAATTATAGGCTAAGCTCACTCTTCTATTCTTTCTTTATCATATTATTAGGCTGACTAGTTCTTGGAGTGGGTGAAAATAGCATATGATCCCTCAACTGCTTTACCTTCACTTCTAGGTTCATCCTGGTAATTAAGGAAACTAAATGTTAGAGTCAAAAGCTAATTATTCTTCTCCTTCTATGAAGAGATTAGAATCATCTTCAGGGTTTGATTCAGGTTGGAAGGAGAAAAATGATTCTATTTCAAGATATCTAACTACTGAATTGGTTGGATGTGCTTCAATGGCAAGGTTCCCTTGAGGGGGAGGAAGATGATTTAGTTGCCCTTGATTTATGGTAACATGGCCTTGGTATGACTAATTGGGGAATGTCCTCCTTGGTATATCTTTGTATGAGGGGGCAAATGACATCCCTTGAGCCACTTACTTTCTAAGATCTAGCAATTCATTTTCTAGCTTTTGCACCATTGGATCAGTGGTGGCTGTAGGTGAGTATTCAAAATATGAAGAGGATTTACTTTTATTAGGATCTCTCCTTATCTTTCCTACCAAGATAAGGTCATATTCTACCTCAATGTCCAAATCTTGAGCAATAGTGAGGTCTATGTGGCTAGCCTGTCTCAACAAAAAACTCACTTCAGGTAGTTGTGAGTTGATGAAGAAGCACTAGAGGTTTTTAGGTGTTGGCTGAGCAATTGTAGGAATCCTATTCCTCAACTTGTCAAAATTTGCTATGAAATCCCTCATAGGTTCATGAGGTTCCTTCTTCATCTGGGTGAGCTAGGCCAACAAGGCATGTACATCTTCTATAGGCTTGAACTTGGCTTCAAATTTAGCTTTGAGAGTGTCCCAATTAGTCATGGATCAAGCTTGTAGATGGTAGAACTAGTCTGCAGCAGTACCTTGCAATTTTTCCACAAATAACCTAACTACTATGTCCTCATATTCCATGCCTATCACACCACAAGCTATGTTGAAGGTGGCAATATGCTCATCAAGATGAAATTTCCCATCACTAAAGAATTTAGGGAAATTCTTCCTTAAACTACGTGGTAGCTCATGAAGAGGTGGAGTAAGATTGAGTGGACTAAAAGAGTTACCCCAGGGGCCTTGAGTTACCATGATTTGATTATGGAAAAGAGGGATAACAAATATGGGTGGAGTATGTATAGGCAAAGCTCTATTAATAGTAGAAAAAGTAGCTCTACCTTGTGTTGGTGACCTGGTATGGGTAGGAGGAACACTCTTGGATCATTGAACTTGAAGTTGGGGAGGGAATAAATCAAAATTACCTTGCTGCACCAACTCAAAAATAGGGTCAACAACACCTTGGGCTCTTTGATTTTTGGTATAACATGGAGTTGCTAGATTATATAATGGAGATGGATAAGGCTATAATGATAATGGGTAAGACAGACCATAGTCACCAGAGTCTAAAATGGATAAGGGTAGGGACTGCTCGTCATTTCCCAACGGAGTCACCAGAAATTGTTGGGTGAATATTTTGTCACCAACTAACTGATGAGAAAAATAGGTCTCTTGAACCATAGCATAGGGAGATTGGTTGTCTAGATGTGTAGGTTTACCACATCAAAAGGGGACAAATCTCTCCTCTCATCAAGGGGAGGTTCCCTGTAAATAGAAGGAGGCTATATACTATATATATAAGTAGAAAATAGCACTCAGGGGTAGGATAACACCATCCATCTCTCTTTTTTTAGAGATAACATTCACAAACAAAGGTGAAAATTTTGGTGAAAACACTGAAGGCACTTCTATTCTTTCAGAAGTGATCTTGTAGGAAACAACAAGATTTTATTTCAAGTAGTGACAAGTAATAGGTAACAAAGGGCACATTAACCAACAGATTGAGATGTAGCACAAAGTCTCCACCTCAACTGCCCAAGAGTGAAATACGAAGGACAATGAGGGCACAAAGTCATCCCAAGGTCCTTTACATAGAAATAAAAAATAGACAAACACACTAAAGGCAATTGTAGACAACACAAAGTCTATCCATAGTTGGCTTTAGGACACCTTCCTAATTACTTCCACTAGTTCTACTTATTTTAATAAAATATACAAGAATTCATTCAGGAAATAGACATAAGAACAATCTCCTAAAATGACACAAGCTATAACATCACAAAGTTTGAAAGTAACTTGCTTTCTCATTCAAATAAAGAAATATGATAAATGATCTGATCTCAAAGTCTCAGTAATCGCCTCTCAATTTTGGTAGAGTTTCGCTTCTATAATGGAAAAGTCTCCCTTTGCATAAAGTAAGAGAATACAATATATAGTAGCCAAGAAAGGCTTGGCACTTTGTTCCATGAAATGACCCATACTACATTTAATGCCTTGAATGCATTTTTAGTTTTGTTAAAGAGCCCATGTTGGAACAGGGTGTCCACCTTAACTGTGGCATGTCGATTCATCTCAAATGTCTTCTCCTGGGCTTGAGTAATCTAGTTTGTCACCTAATGTTTGTGTAGTTGTCCACCTCACCTTTACTCTAAGGGAGACAAATAGGTTGTGCCTTAAATGTTTGCAAGCCAAAATATATACTTGGTGGATTGTTCCACCTACTAGAATAACTCCTATAGATATTTCTGGTCTTTCCCTCTTTCTTGTTGGATTTGAGCTCTCGAGCTATCTTTTCCCCCCCTCCCTAACCTTTTTGGCTCCTTCTTTAGCTGGGTGCTGAGTTTGCTTTCAAGTTATGTGCCACTTTTGAAAATCAATGGATATTTCATTAGCTTGAATTTGATGTCCACAGGGACGTCAAAGGTTCACTGTTCCAATGGTTTGTGTGGCCTCCTTGGTTCATCCTCTTGAATCTTCCCCTTGAATTGTTGAACCCATTAAACCTATGAACCATTTTGGATCAAGGTTTAATGATTCATCTTCTTCCTTAAAAGACTTTGTTTTCTCTAAGTCTCTTGAGTTTTGGAAGATTTCATAGAAATATGTCTACAAAATTCATAGAAAATAGGCCTACAGAGTCCATAAAAATCAAACCTACAGAGTCCATAGAAATAACCTGTGGAGTCCATAAAAACCAAGCCTTTTTATTTAAATCATATAGAGTCCATAGAAACATTCCTTCAGAGTCCATAGATATAGGCCTGCAAAGTTCATAGAATTGAGCCTGTAGAACCAAGAAACCAACCTGTAGAGTCCGTAGAAACTAGCCTACAGAGTCTATAGTTTTGAACCTGCAGAGTCCATAGAATTGAGTCCATAAAAATCATCCTATGGAGTCCATATAAATGAGTTCATAGAAAACATCTTACAGAGTCCATAGAAATCGAGCCTTCAGAGTCTGTAGAAATGAGTCCATAGGACCCAGCCTGTAGAGTCCATAGAAATTAGTCATGGGCCTTAATGCCTTTGGAGCTTCTTAAAGGGAAGGTGTCCCTTTAGGCCTTGAAAAGGTCCATTTTTGGTTGGTGAGAGCCCCCCGCAAGGGTACCTACCCTTCAAGTTTCTTCGGGTGGCCTTCGGGCTCCAATTCCTTCGATGGGTATTCAAGATCCAATTCCTTTAGACAAAATGTTTGAAGGAATTCCTTCAAACAATTTATCCAAAGGAAATCTTTCCTTGGCTTGCCTTAGCTGCTTTTCTACTGGGCTTTTACTTTCGAGTGAATTCTTTAAAACAAAATGTCTGAAGGAATTCCTTCAGACTTTTTGTCTAAAGGAATTCACCTTGTCTTTTTCCTTGTCATTTTTCTGAAGGAATTTCAACTTTTCTGCCTTGTTCATTTTTCCAAAGAAAATCCCTTTGTCTGCTTTTGATCACTACCCTCCTTAAGGGTATTTGGGCTTGGTTCATGGCCCTCCACAAGGACACTTGCCTTTCAGGCTTTGGGGCACTCCTTTGAACCTCCCGATTGAATCGACTGATTGAACGAATTTTAGTTTAACAGTTCAATGGTTTAATCTTACATTTGAAGCCTCTTTTTATCTAAGTCTTTTGATCTCTTTGAACTGATTGAATCCGTTGAACCCATTGAACCAATTTGGTTCAAGGTTCAAAGGTTCATTCCTTTGTTTTTTGGTAAGTCTTTTGATCACTCGAATAAAACGTGTTGAACCAACTGCTCATTAAACCTTTGAACCATTGAACCCGTTGAACCTTTAAACCAAAATGGTTCAAGATTCAATGATTTAATGGTTCAAGCCTTCTTCTTTTCGTTAAGTTTTTTGAAGCTATTGAACCTTGAAGCGGTTGAAATTAATGAACTTTTGACAAAGCACTTAACTCTTTAAGCTTACCGACGATGTTGAACCTTTAAACCCGTTAAACCCGTTGAACCTTTTTAGTTCAAGGTTCAACGGTTCAATGGTTTATTCCTTGCTTAGAAGCTTGCCAATGGACATTTTTGGCTGAACCAAGGCATTGAACCAATCCTAAAATTGCTTAAGTGTTGGAAACTTGCCCCTTTGAGAGAGCTCGCTTGTTGAAGCCATTGAACTTGCTAATCCCTTAACTAAAAAAGCTTGAAGAATGAAAAATTTGAATACTCAGAATAATTTTTTGAGAAGGGAAGGGATAATTTTGGCCTATAAAACCAAAATAGTTCATATGTTGTCCCAAAAATGAGTGACAGATTTTGGGAACAATAGGTTTCTCATACCAATGTTATTATGCAGTGTGATTTACAACATTAGGACAAATTTTAATTGGGGTGTTTCATATTTTGAGTTAGGTTTCTTGTAGTAATGTCATTACATGGCATGGTTTGAAATAATATAATAAATTTAGGTAACATTTTGGGTCTTACAATTTTTTGTTAAGGTTTTCCATACCAATGTTGTTATGTGGTAGGGTATGTAATATTGGGAAAAATTTGGAAATATTTGGGGTATTTAATTTTTTAAATTAGGTTTCTCATACAAGGTCATTGCATAACTTAATTCACAACACTAGGAGTAATTTAATACTTTTTTGAAAAGTGGTAAATTTTTTAAAAACATTTGCGATGTTGCATATTTTAAGTTAGGTTTCTTGTATGAATATCATTGTATGGTGTAATTATCAAAACTAGGAAAATTTTTAGAAATATTTTGGGTGTTACAAATTTCAAGTCATGTTTCCCATACTAATGTCATTACATGGTGCAATTTGTAAAGCCCCATTTTGCATAGTGCTCATATTTGGGAAAGATGACTAGGGAACTATGACTCTCTTGTTTTGATTACTGAATTCTATTGTTAAGTCATGTCTAGTTATGGAATCCAATGAGTTTATGAAGGATTTTCATGTGTTGGGGGCCATGAGAAACACCTATTATAAAATCATGTTTTTATTGCTAACTTATGAAAGTATAATGCTATGATTATGTTTTATTATGAAAATTGATTATTTATATGAGATATACTGACTTAAATTATGTTCAAATTACTATAATCGTATATTGAAACACATGAGATTATCTATGTGAATGATGATATTATATGAATGTTTGCATATGGATACTTGTTTAAATGCTTTATTTGATTAAATTTCATAGCTGTGGCTACTAAGTTAGAAGAATTTCATGTGTTCATTGAGTGTGCATGAATAAGAAAAAGGCAAATGAAGGAAATAAAATATACCAAGCATGATTTTATCACTAATCAGTCACCTTCACCTTTATTTAAACCTTGATAAGTTGTCAAGGGCCTAAATATTCATTTACCACCTTTGCTAACTTAGTGGTTATATTATATGGCTAGCCTTTAAGTCTAGTTGGTGAAACTTACTGTCACTAAGCCATAAAATCTTGTATCCAACATATAAATTATCTAGTGGCCAACTAAAAAATATTCTCATTGATTGCCTTAGATTGACATCTAGTGGGAATAGAGGTAAGTGAACCAAAGAAGTAACCACATAAGTTTTCAAGAGTCATCATGCACCTTAACTAAGCATAGAATATAAAATAATTTAATGAGACATGGATGGTGAGAGTTTGGTGGTTGGCTAATCCTGAATTATCTTTATATAGAAATAAAACCCCCTTAGTTGAGGACCTTTTTTGGGGGAAATTTTTTTATTCATGGAAAATAAAGTTAGAATAACAAACTAAGAGTAGAATCATGGATTATAAAGAGTGAGTTAGGAAATCTAAACTTAGGCATATGGAGGATAATACCTAGGTGATCTTAGAGTTGATAGGTGGGTGATCTATTTGAATTATGCTTTAAGTTACTTCTGTAATGAAAATGATTATGTGCTTTGATTTATGTGTTGTTTCTAGAAGAAAAAGATCACTTGGTTTATTCTTCCCATTTTATTGTTTTCCCATGGTTGTGCATTGGCCTCTATGTTGTGTTTATCCTCTGAGGACTTGGAGAGGTTGTTCCTCATTTTTTCATGAAGTGTTTTGATCTTATGCATGTTTTGATAACCTATTGTGATATTATGTTATGATGGTGTGGTAGTAGCATCTTCATGATGGTAGAGTATCAAAGTCCTCTTACACGAGGCACAATGGAAGGTTGTTTGATCCTCCCATGAATTTCATGATGGCAATGGTTAAATTCCTCTTGTGTGGGGCATAATGGCAGGTTGTTTAACTCTCCCATGGCCATTGGAAAGAAAAAATAGATTGATGAAATACTCTTACTATTTCATAACTTTATGTAAACCTTATTATGTTTTAAGAACTTGTCTACATATATTATATTATTGAATGCTTTGCTTCATTTGAATGATCATTGAAATTCTTGTTTGATGGTATTGACATTGTAATCTCTTGGGGTGAGAACTAGGAATAAGACTGTAGGTGTTGCATGGTCTCCCTTATCTTAAATACCCCTGATTAGATTCCCTATTCTTGACCTTGCCAAGTGATATAAACATGATAAAATTTAGGATTCTCATGTTTGGGGGTGTCTAGAGTAACATCTTGATGATGACAAAAGGTTGGGTAACAAGCCTTACTTCTAATGGCCAGTAGGTGCTCGGGACTAGTCATGGAATGTTGTTGAAGACTACTTTTTTTTATATTTTATCAAATTGAGAGAATTATCTCTCTTATGTTAATAATATGAATTAATATATTGTATTATTAATGTTGTAGTAACTAGTCTGATTGTAATATTCTTGAAAAAAGATAGAGTTTGAATGATATTCCCAACTACAAATTAGAATATATGTTTCCTATTTTATTTAACCCTTAGTGTCAATCTAAGATGTAATTTTTTATGAATGCTTGATTTATAAGATCTTGAGAAGAATCATGTATGCATCAAAGTTTGTAGCCTTGGAGGAATTTTCAATAAATGAACAAATTGATTTCCTTATTTATATATCATTATGAGGGGTTGGTCTATTAAACTTTATGTATTTATGTTTATATGAATGAAAAGAGTTAATAGATTTAAACTTATCTAAAAATATGTGTAATTTAGATAAATATCTATGGAATTGTTATTGGTAATAACAATTTAGTTTGATTACATAAATTAAACATTGATGTTTTTTGATATTATTATGCCAATAAGGAATAAAACTTAAGTTATCTTTATGTCAAAACTTTTTAAAAATGTGTTATAACTAGTCATAACCATTTGAATTTAGCCCCTTAGGAAGGATTAGTTTTATTAAGAGAGTTCCATTTTACTTTATGGATTTTCTAAGAAATGATTATGAATTATTCAATTTAAGCCTTGTTGAGAATAGCCTCTATATTCTGCATAGGTCTGTCATTTATATTTTTATAGTTTAGTTTATCAAACCAAGAATGTGTAAGGAATGAAATGAGCCAAGGGAAATTAACAATCAAATCATTTGACTGAGTCTCCAAAGCAATCCTCAGTATGAATGGATTCTCTTTTTACCATTTAGTTTTTAGTGAGAAGTTTAGTCTCTTGGATGGGTTGCATGTTAGCTAAAAAAATGAGAATATTAACTTAGCATTGAAAGACCTATTACTTAGGCACCTTTTTATCCTATCACTTATGAGATGATGGCCTTGATTATATAATTTATACTGAGGAAGGAAGACTATATCTAGTTTAATCAATTGATAAAAACCTATGCATTCATTTCTATTACCTTGCTAAGCCCTAACTCTCTGATTCATTTTTGAATTTTACTATAGCTTGATCCTTAGTCTATTTATGACTTTGACTACACTCAGAGTCACCTTGTCTTGGCCATAATTATTTTGGTGACTAACCCTATGAAATGTTTACCTTATCTTCTCATTGAGCTCCTCACGTAGCATTCTACCTTAGTCAAGCTCTTTCTATTTACCTTATCTTCTCGTTGAGCTCCTCACGTAGCATTCTACCTTAGTCAAGCTCTTTCTATTTACCTTATCTTCTCGTTGAGCTCCTCACGTAGCATTCTACCTTAGTCAAGCTCTTTCTATTTACCTTATCTTCTCGTTGAGCTCCTCACGTAGCATTCTACCTTAGTCAAGCTCTTTCTATTTACCTTATCTTCTCGTTGAGCTCCTCACGTAGCATTCTACCTTAGTCAAGCTCTTTCTATTTACCTTATCTTCTCGTTGAGCTCCTCACGTAGCATTCTACCTTAGTCAAGCTCTTTCTATCAACTCATTCATCCATATGAACCTTTCTTTCATCACTTTTAAATTGGTTAATGTATGACCTTTTTACCTTAGCTAATTTATTTCCTTGGTCATTTGTTTTATTTTTGTGTTAGTCAATTTCATGAATTTTAATGGGTGGGTTAAAATGAAGCCATGTGTTACCATCCCACTAACCTAGGATTGATGTTAGTGTGGATGTATAACCAATGCTAAGCCAGTGGACAAGTAAGATGTTACTACGTGGCATCATTCTAATGACCCATAATCCTAGGGAAAATCATATAGAGTAAAAATCCCATAAGCCAAAGGGCAAGTGGGATGTTACCATGTGGAATCATTTCAATGACTCATAATCCTAGAGTTGGCCATACATGAAGTTTGTATCTAGTTAGTGGGAAAATAAGATGTTTCCACATGACATCATCCTAGTGACCCACGATCCTAGAGTTGGCCATATAAGGAGCTTGCATTTGGGATAGTGGGATAGTGAGATGTTTTCATGTGGCATTATCCCAAAAATTCATAGTCATGTTGAATTCCATGCAAAGGGAAAAGACTCTAGGTTAGTGTGCTAATGGGATGTTACCACATGGCATCATTCTAATGGTCTATATAGTCTTGGGGCTGTAGGTGTATCATGAAATCTCATCAAACCAATGGGTAAGTGGTAGGATGTCCCATGGTAAGAGAAGTCCCTACAGTTTCAAGGAAAATCTAACATGGCCTTAGAGCCACTAAAGTTGTGACATGGATTTCAAATAAATTAGATAGGTCCTACAATTAAATTGATGGTCATTTTGATGTTTAAAGTGAAAAAATATTCAATGTATCTCATGGATAATTTTGAGTGTTGGATGAATGAATTAAGACTATAGAATTTAGATTTATGGCATGATCTAATATGGAATGGTGGTAGTTACATGTATTATATGAGTGTTTTTATTAACACAAATTCTTGTATTTGCCTATGATTATGGTTGGTTATTTGAATTTTGACTATGTCATGCTAGTTATTATTAGAGAAGACAATAGACATGACATTTTGGTATTAGAGACTAGTTGAAACACTAGGATATATGGGTAATTATATTTTAATTTGTATTTCTAGTGTCTACATATGTTTTGATGTCTTACATGTTGATGAATAGAATGAGGAAAGGATGATGAGAACATCAAGATGAGGCTCTCATTAGTGAGCATGAGCCTCCTAATCAATAAGAAATGAATGATATCCAACCTAAACTCCTCTTATCCATGAAATAGATGAGGGATTTATTATATAAAAGATTTCTTATGGATCAACATGAAGTAGAGAGGCACTCTCCTTAGCATTATCAAGATGATGAATAATTATTTAAAAGAGAGAGGTTCAAGATTCTTCCCCATTGTAATTTTGAGAATGATAGATCTAAAAATAATCACCATAGTGAGTGATGTGAGAGGAAATATTTAGACCCACCTCCTAGACCTACACATGGAGATTTATTGAAGGATTTTATTATCCTACACCCTCATACCTTTGATGATATGTAGGAAGGATTTACATTAGAATCTTGGCTGGCAAGAATGAGAGGTAATTTTACCTTATATGAATGTGACACTGATGGGAATTCTTATTTGGGCACTCACCTACTTTGTGATGTAGATAAGATGTGGTGGGAAGGTGATGAGTAGAAACTCCACTTGACACTAGTTTACCTCACTTGGGAAGTATTTGAGGATTATTTTAAAGAATTTTATCTTTCACCCCATTATATGCAGAAAAAGGTGGATGAATTCCATGATGTTCAACAAGGGAGTAATGTAGTGGAAAAATATGAGTTCTAGTATTATATTTAATCAATTATGTTTAATTTTATACAAATGAGACAATCTAGGTAAACAAGTTCATTAGAGGCTTGAATTTGTAGTTGTTTAGCATGGTGCACATTTTAGATCCTAAAACCTAGACAATGGAAATGGAAAAGGCCTATTTGGCTAAGGAGTCTTGTAGAAAGACTTAGGATGCCAAAGAAAATTTTTATGGAAATAAGTAAATGCAACATGACTTGAGATTGTAAGGTGCAATCCTACACCTAGGGGACATTGTAAAGTATCTTAATCCAACTTTATCCCCCCTTAACATCCACATAAAGAGAGGAACTACTCTAGGAAAAGTCATATAAAGAACCATTAAAAAAGGGACCATTGAAGGTGAGGTGATGTTATACCTTAAGAGCATCAACAATCTATGACTATACAGGTTCTTTAGTTTGATCAGGTAAGACCCTTAGGGTAAACTACTTATTTTAGACCTAAAATAAGTAGAGCCCCCTCAAGGTAAGACCAATAGAGGGGTGTACTTTTCATGTATAAATCTCATAATCACTATGCATGACATTTTCCTCTTGGGCCATTGACTGAAAGTATGAAGAAGGCCCCATTATCAAAGTAAACAATGGGTGATTTAGGTCTAGGTCATTAAATCTATGCAATGATGGATGGCCACCAAGTTGAGAACCAAGTAGTAGTTATTAATACATGTATGATAAAATGAATTTTAATTTTAGTTTTGTTTGATTTAGGAGCTTCTAATTCCATTTTCACTTTTATCATGGACTATTGTGGGCTAGGTATTGTCATGAAATTAGAGACTTGGGTAGTGGAGTTGGCCTCAGGGGCCAAGATGTTTATTATCTCCTTAATGAGTAGTTGCATCATAAACTTGGATGTCTTTTCCACTACCATGGACTTGAACATAGTTCTATTTGGAACCTATGACATTATCTTGGAAATGCATTGGCTTTCAGCTAATAAGGATAAATTGGATTGTCTTGATAAGGTTATTGAATTTGAGGATGACCTTGGGACTCCTATGATAGTATCAGGGTTCAAGAGACCTATTTACCTTCACATTAGTTTGGGGATGAAGATTAATATAAGTATTAAGAAAGGTTTCTTATTTTTTTCTATCATGGTGAGTGATAGATTAGATGAATCAGAAAAGGCTTCTCTGAATGATCACCTTGTTTTGTGGGAATCCCCTGATGTGTTTCTAGATAGATTGCCTGGTATGCCTCCATAATAGGAGATTGATTTTTATATTGAATTAGTGCCTAGGGTTGATACCATCTTAAAGGAACCTTATTATATGACTTTACCAAAGTTATGTGAACTCAAGGTACAACTTGATAAATTCTTTGAGAAAGGATTGATTCATTCTATTGTGTCCCTATGGGGAGCACCATCCACTTTTATAAGAAAGAAGGATGGATCCCTTTAGTTGTGCATTTATTACCACTAGTTTAATAAGGTGATGATTAAGAATCATTATCCATTTCCTAGAATAGATGATTTATTTGATCATATGTGGGGAGCTAAGGTTTTCTCCAAGATTGATTTGAAATTTAGATACCATCAGTTGCGTATCATAGATCTTAATATTTATAAAACCATGTTTTGAACATGGTATGAACATTATGTATTCAAAGTTGTACCCTTTGGGTTAGAAAATTCTCTAGTTGTGTTCATGAGTCTTATGAATGGTGTGTTTCACACCTTCTTGGATCATTTTGTGTTAGTATTTATTAATGACATTATGATATTTTCATAGAATCAAAGGGAATGTGAGGACCATTTAAGATATGTCCTATAGGTTTTAAGAGAAAACTAGTTGTTTAGAAACTTGGACAAGTGCATTTTTTCATAGTCTAAGGTACAATACCTTGGATATATCATTTTAGGATAAGGAATATTTGTGGCTCCCTCCAATATTCAAGCCATTTTCTAATGGCTTGTACCCACAAATGTTATAGAGGTGTGTTGTTTCATGGGATTGGTAGGCTACTACAAACACTTTGTTGAGAATTGATCTCAAATTAAGAATCCCATCAATTCACTTTAGAAGAAAGGGAAGAATTTTTATTGGATAGAAAAGTGTGAAGAAGCTTTCAATTATTAAAGAAGAAACTCACTAGTATGCCAATTTTGGTCATGTCTAATCCTATAAAAGAATTCCTCATTTTCATAGATGCATTAAAAGAAGGATTAGGGTATGTACTCATACAATAAATTGTGTATGAATATTGTAAACTCAAATATTATGAGTTAAGATATCCCACACATGATTTAGAATTTGTAGCTATCATTCATTTTCTTTTAAGGTGGTGACACTTCTTGCTTGGTTGTCATTTTGTTTTAAATACTAATCACTTAAGTCCATGAAATATATTAAATAAACCTAACCTCAACACATGTGAAAGGAATTATATGGAGTTATTGTGTGAATATGATTGAAAAATATTATATACTAAAGGAAAATAATTTGTAGTTGTTGATAACTTGAGTAGAAGGTGCTAGGAGTTGGCAATAATGAGTTTGCAAACTGATATGTGAGTTATATTTTGAAGCTGCTTCTATAAGATCACCTCTATAAATAAGTAAGATAGTTGATGAATTATAGTATTAATCTGAAAGGTAAGTTTGAAGGCTATTCTCTTGAGCCAAATTTCTTACTATGTTATAAAAGGTGTATCTATGTTCCTTCTATATGTGGCTTGTGTGCACTAATTTTTTCAGTCACATAAAGCTCCTTACCTAACACACCCTAGAGATAATAAAATTCATGATGAGATAAGGAAATTATACAATTGGGCTAGTTTAATGTGTGATATCAATGAATTCGTATCTCAATGTCTAGAGTGTTATAGGGTTAAGTCTAGACATCAATATTCAATAGGATTATTACATCCCCATGAGATTCTAGAATGGAAATAAGACACTACCTCCATGGATTTTATTGTAATATTACCTAATTCATCATATAATCATGATGTGAGCATGGTCACAATGGAAGACCTAACAAAATTAGATCACTTTTCTCCCATGAAGACCACTTATAATGTCAATTTAGTGGTAAAGGTCTTTTTGTATGACATTATTAGATTGCATGAGATTACCCTAAAATTTATTTTGGATTGAGATCCAATTTTTAATTCTCACTTTTGGACTTCCATGTAGAAGGCATTGGGCACTTAAATCAATTTTAATAATTTCTACCATCCTGAGACTAATGGGTAGACTGAAAGAGTCAATTAGGTCTTGAAAGACACATTACACATGTATGTTATGAATCAACAATCCCATTGGGAAGAATATTTTCATCTCGTGTAATTTGATTACAATAATAATTATCATATTTCAATAAAGCTGGCACCTTTATGGGATTGATATGGTCAAGCTTGTATAACCCCACTAAATTGGTATTGAATTGAGGATAGAGTCTTGATTGGACTTGCCATGTTATAAGACATGGAGTGGGAAATGGTTAAGCTATGACAACATATAGAAACTACTAGGGATCAAAATAAAAAGTATGTTGATGTGAAAATAATTGATTGAAATTTTAATATTAGTGATAAAGTTTTCCTGATGGTGAGACCCAACAAGATCCCCATCGATTATGTAAAAGGGTCAAAGTTGGCACCTCATTTTTTAGAAAATTTGAGGTCTTAGAGATCAATGGCCCAATAACTCATAGACTAGCCTTACCACCTAGTATATCTCATGTTCACAATGTATTTCATGTTTCTTTTTTACACCAGCATGTTGCTGACATTTATCATGTATTGGATTGGACATCCTTGTAGGTTGAGATCAACAAGGCTATGAATTTGGATCCCATCATGATTTTAATGTGCAGGACATTAGCACTTTGAAGTAGAGACCTAGATTAGGTCAAGGTCTAATGGGATAAATATGATGAAACATCGATAACTTGGGAAGATGTTACACCTTTGAGGTTTTAGTATTCTCACCTCTTTTAGTGACTTTTAGGAGAAAGTCTATTTAAGGTGAGGGTGATGTAAGGCCCTATTTTGCATAGTGCTCATCTTTTGGAAATATGACTATGGAAATATGACTCACTTGTTTTGATTACAGAATTTTATTGTTAAGTCATGCCCATTTATGGAATGAAAGGATTTTATGAAGGATTTTCATGTTTTGGGGACCATGAAAAAGACCTATTATCAAATCATGTTTTGATTTTTCACTTCTAAAAGTATGATAATTAGGAAACCCTTATGAAAATTGATTATTTCTATGAGATATTGATTTAAATCATGTTTGATTTAATTCTTATAAGTTGATATAATTATAAATTAATTGTATATTAAAGTGCATGAGATTATATATGTGAATGTTGATATTCTCTAAATGTTTGACTATGACTAATTATTTAAATTTCTTGTTTGGTTAAATTCCATAGATTTAGCTACTAGGTTTAAGGGATTTTTTGTGTGCATAGAGTGTGTAGGAATAGGAAAAATTCCAAGGAAGGAAAAAGACTATGCCAAACATGGTTTTAACACTAATCAATTATCTTAACCTTACTTAAAACCTTGACAAGTTTTTGGGTACATAAATATTGATATGTCACCTTTGCTAACTTAGTGGTTATGTTAGATGGCTATCCCTTAAGATTGGTTAGTGAAACATGTTGTCTCTAGGACATAAAATATTATAGCTAATATCTAAATTGTCTAGTGGCCAACTGATAGATATTACCATTGATTACCTTAGACTCAAATCTATGGGTAAGGGAGGTAAGTAAACCAATAAAGTAACCACATAGGTATACATGAGTCATCAAGCACCTTAACTGAACATAAAATAAAATGTTCCTTAATGAGGCATGGATGGAAAGATGTTAATGGTTGGCTAATCTTGAAATGTCTTTATATAGAAGTCAAACTCCCTTAGTTGAGGACATTTTTTGGGGGAACTTTGTCTATTCATGAAAAAATAAGTTAAACTAATAAGCAAAGAACAAAATCATGGATTAGGAAGAGTGAGTTAGGAAATTTGAACCTAGACATCTGGAGGATGGTGCCTAGGTGATATTAGAGTCAATAGGTGGGTGATCTATTTGAATTATGCTTTTAGTTACTTATATAATTAAAATGATTATGTTATTTTTCTTGATGTGTTGTTTCTAGGAGAATAATACCACTTAATTTATTCTACTTATTTTATTATCTTCACATAGTTATGCATTGGCCACCATGTTGTTCTTGTCCTTTGAGGACTTTGGAGAGGTTGTTCCTCATTTTCTCATGAAGTGTTTTTATCTTATACATGTTTTGATAAGTTATTATGACACTATGTGATGATGGTCTAGTAGAAACATCTTCATGATGGTAGAGTATCAAATTCCTGTTGTGTAGGTAAAAATGGAAGGTTGTTTGATCCTTTCATGAATGTCATGATGGTAGTGGTTGAAGTCCTCTTATATAGGGAATGATCATAGGATGTTCAACTCTCCCATGAAAATTAGAAGGAAATAATAGAGTGATTGAATCCTCTTGCTATTTCATGACTTTCTACCTTATTATGTTATAAGAACTTGTCTGCATTTTCACTTGAATGATTGTTTACTGGTATTAAGATTCTAATCTCTTGGGGTAAGAATTTGGAATAGGACTATAAGTGTTGTAAGGTATCCCTTTTATCAAATACTCTTTTCTTAGATTCCCCATACTTACACTTACTAAATGATAAAAATTTATTGAATATGGGAGTCTCATGATCAAGGTTATCTAGAGAATCAACTCAATGATGACAAAAGGTTTGGTAGTGAGCTTTCCTTCTAATGTCCAGTAGGTGCTTAGGAGTGATTATGGAATGTCAATGAAGACTTCTTGGTTTTTATTAATTGATCATATTAAGATATGTATATATATCTCTCTCTTATGATAATAATATGTATGAATCTATTGTATTAGTCAACCTACTTATAATGTTCTTGCAAAAAGATAGAGATAGAATGATATTCCCAACTATGGATTAGAATATATGTTTATTATTATATTAAACCCTTAATGTCAATCTCAGATGTAATTATTTATGAGTTCTTAGTTTATAGGATATTAAGAAGAGTCTTGTATGTATAAATTCTATGGACTTAGAGGCACTTTCAAATAAATTAATGTATTGATTTCCTTACATATATCTCATCATTAGGGATCAATCTATTAAGCTTTATGATTTTTTGTTTATCTGAAGAGAAGAGTTAATGGAATTTAACTTATCTAAAAATAAGTGGAACTTAGATAAATAGATATGGAATTGTTATTGGGAATGAAAATTCAGCTTGATTAAATGAATTAAACATTGATGTTTTTTGGTATTATTATGCCACTAAGGAATAAAAACACAAGTTGTATTTGTGTCAAACCTTTTTGAAAAGGAGTTAAAACTTGTCATGACCATTTGAATTTATTCCTTTGGGAAGGAGTCATTTTATTAAGAGATATCCATTTTTCTTTATGGATTTTCTAAGAGATGATTGTGAGTTATTAAATTTAGGCATTGTTTAGAATAGCCTCTATATTCTGCATAGGTTTCTCATTTAAATCTATGTGGTTTAATTGATTCAACCAAGATTGTGTAATGAATCAAATGATCCAAGGTACATTACCAATTGAATCATTTGACTGAGTTTCAAGATAAGTCTTTATTATGAGTGGATTCCCTTTTTACCATTGAGTTTTTATTGAGAGTTCCAGTTTCTCAAATGGATTGCATGTCAGCTAAACTAATGAGAATATTTTTTTAACATTAAAATACCTATTACTTAGTCACATTTTTGTTCTATTGCTTATGAAATGATGTTGTTGACTTTATAATATATAATGAGGAAGGAAGACTCTATCTGGTTTAAGAAGTTATTAGTGACCTACACAGGTATATCTATTACCTTACCCAACCCTAACTCTCTAAGTCCTTTTTGAGTTTTACTCTGGCTCAAGCCATAGTCAATTTATGAATTCAACTACACTTGGTGTCACCTTGTCTTGACTATAGCCATTTGGGAAAATTGCCTTGTGTAACATTTACCTTTGACTCTTGATGAGATCATTGCACAACAATCTACCTTAATTAGTGCCTTTTTATGACTCATTCATCCATTTAAACATTGACTTCATCATATTTAAACTAGTCATCATGCAGCCTTTTTGCCTTAAATGATTTATTTACTTGGTTATTTATTTCATTTTTGCCTTAGTCAATTTCTTGATTTTGAATGGGTGGGTTCAGAGGAATCCATGTGTTTCCATCCCTCTAACCTAGGAGTGATGTCAATGTGGGCTAATTTATAGTTAGTGTCAATCTAATGAAAAATTGGGGTGTTTTTGTGTGGCATCATCCCAAGGACCCATGATCTTGAGGAGGATTATACAAAGTGCAGATCCTTTAGGCTACTAAGAAAGTGGGATGTTGCCACATGGCATCATCCCAGTGACCCCTGGTCCTAGAGTTATCCATATAGGAAATTTACCTCTAGTTTAGTGGGAAATCATAACATTGCCATATGGCATCATCCCCATGACCCATGATCTTAGTGTTAGTTGTACAAGGAGCTTGACTCCAAGATGGTGGGCTAGAAGGATGTTGAAACATGGAATCATCCCAATGATCTATAGTCTCAATGAAGTTTGTGCCAAGGAAAAAGTCTCCATGATGGTAGTTTAGTGGGATGTTTCAATTTGGCATCATCCTGATAGTCTGTAGTCTTAGAGCTATAGGTGTATTGCGAATGCTCATCATACCAGTGTATGGAAATAAAAATCCCTTGGAGCTCAAAGAAAATCTAGTGTGGACTTGGATCCACTAAAGTTTCCATGTGGATGTCAACTGCATTATTTAGTATCAAAGATTAAATTGATGCTGATTTTGATGTCATAAGCACAAAAATCTTTGACATGAGCTCATGGATAATTCTGAGTGATGGATACATAAATCAATACCATTGCCTTTAAATTTATGGCATGATCTAATATATAATGGTGATATTGGCAAGGATTACATGAGTATTTTGAATAACATGAATTCCAATATTTGCCTATGATTATGGTTGGTTGTTTATGTTTTGACTTTGTCATGCTTATGGTTTTTAGGAAAAAATGGGCATGACACAATTCACAACACTAGGAGGAATTTTTAAAATATTTGTGGTGGTGCATATTTTGAGGTAGTTTTCCCATGCTAATATTATTATAGAGTGAAATTCATAACACTGTTACAAAATTTTGAAATATTTAGGGTGTTGCATATATTAAGTCAGGTTTCCTATACCTATGCCATTACATGATGTGGTTTGTAACACTGAGACAAAATTTATAAATATTTATTTTGTCAATATTTTGAGTTAGGTTTCCTATACTAATGTCATTTTTTAATGTAATTAACAACATTAGAACACATTTTGAAAATATTTTGGGTGTTATATATTTTGAGTTGGGTTACTTGTATGAATATAATTACATGATGCAATTTACCACACTAGGGAATTTTTATTAAATATTTAGGGTGTTTCATATTTTGAGTTAGGCTTCCCATACCAACATCATTGTGCATAACAATTCACAACACTAGGAAAAATTTCACAAACATTTGGTGTGTTATATATTTTTATTAGTGTAGGTTTTTATTTTCCCTATTATTTAATTAGGGAAATTTTATATTTGTGCGTACATGGAGTTTTCCTACATTCATGGGATAGGCTGGCTTATGTGGAGATGTGTGTCATAAATGTGTCATAGGTGTCATAAGAATGTCATAAGTAACTCCCTTGATGGGAGTTAATTCTCTATTCTTAGCACCTTGTCACCACCTTTCATGGAGGAGTTATAGTCTATTCTTGGGGTGCCTTGACCACCTTTTGTGGAGGAGTTACTTACATGCTCTCCTATATGTATTCTTCACTTTTTCCATCTCATGTTAATCAGATATTGGGTTTTATCCTATTTGTCTTATGTAATTTATCTTCTTGTATAATTTCAAATTTCTTTAGCATCTATGTGATGTGCACTAGCTTCAGCTCATGTGATCATGTCTCCATTGCATTCGCATTATCTAGATTCTGGCAACAACTCTGATATGGTATTAGAGCCACTCCGATAATTATGTCTCTGGTTATGCTATTAGTTTATTTTGAAATTCTTACTTTGCTTTCTTAGTAGTTTTTTTGTTTAACTCCATTACATTTGAGAGTTTTGGTAGAGGTTTTTGGAAACTCATGCAAATCCATATGGAAACTTGTTAAAAAAATTACTTCTGAGTTAAAATTTGCCAAGACATCTTGTATAGATCTGTTGTGGCTTTAACAAGGCAATTTGTGGAAATATCAGTAGCTTGGCATCCTTTTCTCTCAGCTTCTACTTGTTTTTTGCATTGGATGCATGTTTGGAGGATAGAACAACTGCAAGATAAACTTGGGTGCCACTGCCTGCAATTTTTCTATTGTCAAGAAATTAGAAGTGTGTCCTTATTTTGGTGAGAGAATTCTACACCTGTAATTTTTTTGCTGTCAAGAAATTAGAAGTGCGCCCTTATTTTGGTGAGAAAACTTTGCCACTTGCTTCTATGCATATAGGTCTGCAATTTCAATTTCTTTTTTCTGACCAGCAAAATCAGAACTACGCCTTTTTTTAAGAGAATTCTGCTAGCCTTTTTTTTTTTGAAAATGGTGCCCTCTCCTTGTTTAGTGTCCCATGTAGGCCCTTAGATACTTGGCCAAAAGTTTCATTCTATCTGTTACTTTAATTTTTTATTTAAAATTGACTTGTTAAAAAAAAATCAATCAATTTGATTGAATATTAAGTATATTAGACAATTTGAAAATTTTTGGGGGTTTAAATTTAAACTTGTATCTTTGCCTATCGAAGACGAAGGGTGAGGCCTGGGTTGGCAGGAGGCCAATTCACCCTCAAAAATACCTCCTTTGGATTCCTCACTCTGTGCCAAATCCAACAAGTGGTTGGAAGGCCACTTCTCTCTCAAAACAGGCATTTTTTCAATGTTTTAGTGTTTTTTTTGCAAAAACACTAGTTTATGGGAAAATTGAATCTTTAATATCTTGCAAATGGTAGCTCAAATTTGGGTACCATTTTTTGCAAAAGTGTTTGTAATTAAATTCTCCATAGTTTAGGCTTGTTATTTGTTAAAAATGCACTATTTTATAAAGTGCCTAAAATTTGGGTCTCCCGAGACGCATTTTCGGCTAAGTCCAACATCCTGTTTGCTTAAAGTCTTGCACTAATTTCTCTAAGACACATTTTTGGCTGATCTTGATGTCTTTTGAGTGTGCACTTGCATATTTTGGGGGGCCCAACATTTTGGGGGGGTGTGATTTCTTTTCATAACTTGCAAAACTTTGCTTTCATTATCCTTTTTGCATAATTTCACAACTTGCAATCAACACAACTTCACCTAAATTTAGCTTAAAATGGACTCTTTTCAACTTAAACCCCTAACACCCTTCAAATATCATGAATGGAAGGTTAAAATGTCAATCATTCTTAGAAGCAAAGGGTTTTATAGGATCACCATGGGTACTGAAGTAGAACCTAGCACTGATGCTGAAAAGGTCAAGTGGTACAACCGTAGTGATGAAGCCTATGGATTACTGAGCTTGTCCATGTCTTCAAAACTTCTCTTCTATTAAGAAACCTCCAAGACTCCCAAATACATATGGGACACCTTATAACTCTTATTTGGGAAGCTTGATGAGATGAGAGGTCATGAGCTCGAAAATGAACTCATAAGTCTAAGTCCTAGCAACTTTGACACCCTACAAGAATTCTTCACTAAGTTTAATGTGCTTAGATTACAATTGAAAGAATGTAGGATAGAGAAGAAATATGATCAACTCATCCTTTCTATTCTCACAAAGTTTTAGATTAAGGTAAAAATAGGTTTTGAAGGGATCTCAAAACCCAGTACAAATCAAGAAAGAAATAACAATACAAATCGCTAGAGAAGGCCAACTCACTAAAAAATAGTATCAAAAACCAGGTTTTACAAGGACCTAAAACCTCAACAAAAATAGGATAAACACCCTAAAAACATGCTTTAAAATATAACATTTGCAACAAGCATAAACTGTGACAAAACCCCTAGAATACCATAAGATTCTCTGTCACCAAGAAAAAAGATGTCGTCAGATTCATAAGTAAGATGGCCAAGCCCCAGATCAATTTGTCAACCCCTAAAAATGCACTGCCCAAAAATACATCAGCAAAAACAATGAACCAAACCCCATCACCATCGCCACCAACGCCCAATCCGTCTACCCGATCAACAACCCAAACTCCCCCTCAGCAGAGGTAATGCCGACATGGTAATCGAATAGTCAAGGAAGACCCCAACATCTGGAAGCACCGCTAGATGAGCACTGACCCCAGTAGATAGGATATGATAGTGAGTAAAGTGGCCGCATAGGATAAGGCTTGGATCAAAACATCGGCCATGAAATACCACTTTGTGCGGCTCTCCCTTAGGGGATACCCCCCCAAAACCTACCTCCAGACCCGACGCCGATGCCGCCGCCACCCAACCCATCCTCCTTGAAATCTACAAAGATCATCCTCTAACCAGAGGACACACCACCATGGCCAACTGAATCACTCCAATAAAACAACTTTGATCTGCTCAGAATAGGAAGGTGGTTAGCATGGCAGCCATAAAGCATAAATTTGAGGCAGAACAAAAACCGCGCAAAAAATAGGGCTTTAAGCACAGTGCACCAGCACCAAAAACACTCAGTGCTCCAACACCAAGATCCCGCCATGCCTAGGCCAAGATCTGGTCAATGATGGGTAGGAATCTTTTGCAGAGGTAGGAATCTTCTCAAAAAGTTAGGTCCAAGTTATTCAGTCTTTGTCTCCACTTTCCATGCCACAAAATAGTGCCCTTGGCACTACATGGAAAATGCCTTCTTTGGATTCATTCATTTCCAACTTGACTAGGGAGCAAGATAAACTAATTCAAATGGGCACAATGAAGTCTACTCAACCCTAAGCTTTGATAGCTAGAAATGGTAAGGACAAGACTTCAACAAAGGAGAAGAAGAAAAAGAACAAGGACTAGGAGAAGAAGAAAGAAAACAACAATCTTGCCAAAACCAACATTGAGTCTTCCTCCTCCAATGCTAAACATAAGAAGGAGAAGGTTAAGTGTGCCTATTGTAAAAAGATAGGGCATGATGAACACAAATGCATGAAGAAACAAATAGATCACCTAACTCATCTTCTAGAGAAGCACAACATAGGTGTTCATGAGTCCATCAAGCAGAATTCATTTACCCAAGATTCTACCAAGGCAAAAGGCAAGGGTAAGGAGAAAGAAAAGGGCAAGGCCCTTATAGCTACAATAGCTTCTACATGTTCATGGGTCATTGACTTGGGTGCTTCTCACCACATGGGCTCTTCCCTAGTTGAGTTTTTATCTTTAGAGCCTTGTAGCATGACTTCAATTAGTTTGGGTGATGACACATCAATTTTTATTACAGGGAGAGGGTCAGTTGAAATGGAATGAGGAACATTCAATAATGTTCTAAGTGTTCCTTCTCTTTTAACCAATCTCCTATCAGTGTACCAAATCACTCACACTGGTTAGGGCATGAGAGTTGAGTTTTCACCAAATTCAGTGGCTATCAGGGAGTTGCATAATGATACTACAGGGGCAGTGGGTAGGGTAGATCACCAACCTAGGTTATACACCTTCTCAAAATTTTCACCTGATTCTTCTCCAATAGTACTTCTAACTCATTCAAATGGAGTTAACAAATTATGGAATGAGCAATTTGTCCACCTTAACTACTGCTACCTTGAGCAACTTTGTAAACATGACATGGTCATTGGCTTGCCTCGTGTCCAATTCTCAAAAGGACTTTGTGAGGGGTGCTCCCTTGGGAAGCATCCCAAAGAAAAATTGGACAAAGGCAAAGCTTGGAGGACTTCACAACCTTTAGAGTTAGTCCACAGTGATGTATCGAGACCCTTTCCCAAACCATCTTTCATAAGGGCCAAGTACATCCTCACTTTTATTGATGATTTCTCTAGGTACACTTGGATATATTTTCTCAAACAAAAGTCTGAAGTGTTTGAAAATTTTCTAGACTTCAAGGGTCTTGTTGAGAAACAGAGTGAGAAATCCATCAAGGTTCTTTGAACTTATAATGGAGGGGAGTATGTCAGCAATAGGTTTGAGTAGTTTTGCACCACAGAGGGGATTGATTTGTAGCGTACAGTCACTTACAGTCTTTCATAGAATGGGGTTGTAGAACACAAAAATAGGTTCTTGATAGAGATGAGTAGCTATATGATTCACTCTAAATCCTTAGCACCATAGTACTGAGTTGAAGCCATCAATTTTGCTTGCTACATTCAAAATAGGGTTCTTCACAAAGCTTTGAAAGGAATAACACCATTTGAAGCTTGGCATAAAAGGAGACTTGATGTTGAGCACCTTAGGGTTTTTGGATCCCCAGCCATGGCCTGCATTTCAAAGAAGAAATGCAAAGCTATGGAATGTCAGTCCAAGCCTTGCATCTTTGTAGGATATCCAGATGGTATTAAGGGGTATCACCTTCTAGATCTAGTCACTCATGAGTTGTTCATCGAGAGAAGTGCCCATTTTTAGGAGAGTCCTAGAGACTCAACACTTGACACTTCTTCTCCCTCATCAGATCTACTTCTTCATGATGATTCCTCATCAAATTTAGATTAGCCACAGTAGGTTATCAAGCCAGATACATCTTCTTCTTCAAGTTTAGATAGCAAGGATAGTGATGCAGAGGCATCCACCTCTAGTCAGTTAGAGGATGAGGAGTTAGCGCTTGACTCACCCACTTCTGGGCCACTTTGGGCTGAATAGACACTTGAGAGTGCTGGCACTTGGGCAGGAGATCCCATAGATGATAGACATACTAGGGGGTTTTCAGAGAAATCCACATGCCTTATTTGCTTTAGTTTTAGATCCACAAACTTTTTAAGAGGCATTGGGGGTACCTAAGTTGGATAGTGCTATGGAGGAAGAATATTCTTCCTTAATCAAAAATCACACTTGGGATTTGAGCTCACTTCCTAAGGGAAGAAATATGGTTCGATGTAGGTGGATATATCAGACCAATTTTGTAGAAGATGGGTCAATTGATAAGTATAAGGTGCAATTGGTCACCAAGGGTTTCTCATAGGTGGCAGGCATTGACTACTTAGAGACCTTTGCACCCATTACAAAGATGACTTCTATCTGACTCACCTTGGCTATTGTCACAACACATGGTTGGGATGTGCACTAGATGGATGTGAAGAGTGCCTTTTTTCACAGAGACCTAGAGGATGAGATCTACATAGAGCAACCACCAGGATTTGTTTAGGATTCTTCCTTAGTATGTAGACTTAAGAAATCTATCTATGGCCTCAAACAGGCCCCTCAGGCTTGGTATGCCAAGATGGATTCCTTCCTTCTCATAGCGGGTTTCACTAGGTGCCATTCTAACCCCAATGTCTACTTCTTACAACAAAATGATTTGCTCCTGATTTTGGTTCTATATGTTGATGACCTTTTGATCACTGGGAGTTCTTCATAGGCTATTACAGTGGTGAAGGCATCTCTCTAGGATAGATTTGACATGACAGACTTGGATTTGTTGCACTACTTCCTTGGCATCAAGATCTCACAGTCAGATTTAGGGATTTCTCTTAGAGAACTTAAGTATGCTCTTGATTTATTGTCTTAGTTTCACATGGCTAATTGTAAGCCATCTCTGACTCCCTTTCTATCAGGAGTCAAGCTTGAGGCTGATTGTTCTTCACCATTGGTTGATGCCACTTAGTATTGATAACTTGTTGGTACTCTCATCTACTTGACTCACACCAGGCCCAACATATCATATACAGTGGGAATTGTCTCCAGATTCATGCAGGAACCTCATGAGCTGCATTGGAAAGCAGCTAAGAGGATCTTGCATTACATATAGGGTTCACATAGATACGAGATTCATTATAGATTTGGCATAGAGGTTGACTTGGTTAGATATACAGATTCTAACTGGGTTAGTGATTCATAGACTCACAAGTCCATTTTTGGTTACAATTTCTCTTTAAGTTCTGGTCTTATCAGTTCGTCTAGCAAGAAGCAGAATGCTATTGCTATATCATCCACAGAGGTAGAGTACAGGGGAGTTGTTAATGCAGCTACTGAGGCTATTTGGATTTAGGGGATTCTTTCTAAGTTTGGCATTCCTATCAAGTAGCCCACCATCATTTATTGTGACAACCAAAGTACCATTCATATTTGCAGGAATCTAGTTCAGCACTAGTGGACCAAGCACATAGAGATTCACATGCATTTCATTTAGGAGCTTATTCATAGTTAGGTCATTGACTTGATATTTTGCTAGTCTTCAGAGCAAGTTACAGACATCTTCACCAAACCTTTCACTAAGAGCAAGTTCATTCATCTACGAGCTCTTCTTGGGGTGCAGTCCACATCTATAGTAGCATCATCTTCGAGGGGGGCCCACTAGCCTCTTCCTTTCTTTTATGTCTCTCTTTTTGGGGGGGAGTTTTTTCCTATGAGTTTTCTCCTTTTCTCTATCTTATGGGAGATTGCATTTATACATGGGTACCTCATCAGGCCTAGTTGCCGGGACCCATTTTATATTTCCACACTACCCACCTAAGCTACGCTTATGGGGGGGTATTAGTGTAGGTTTTTATTTTTCCCTATTATTTAATTAGGGAAATTTTATATTTGTGCATACATGGAGTTTTCCTACATTCGTGGGACAGGCTAGCTTATGTGGAGATGTGTGTCATAAATGTGTCATAGGTGTCATAATAATTCCATAAGTAACTCCCTTAATGGGAGTTACTTCTCTATTCTTAGCACCTTGTCACCACCTTTCATGGAGGAGTTACAATCTATTCTTGGGGTGCCTTGACCACCTTTTGTGGAGGAGTTACTTATGTGCTCTCCTATATGTATTCTTCACTTTGGCCATCTCATGTTAATCAGATATTGGGTTTTCTCCTATTTATCTTATGAAATTTATCTTCTTGTATAATTTCAAATTGCTTTAGCATCTATGTGATGTGCACTAGCTTCATCTCGTGTGATCACGTCTCCATTGCATTTGCATTATCCAAATTCTGGCAACAACTCTGATAATTTTCAGTTGGGTTTTCTGTACTAATGTTGTTACATGGTACAATTCATAACAATGGGAAGTCTTTAATAATTTTTTTTGGGTTTTTCATTTTTTGAGTTAGGTTTCTAATACCAATGTTGTTTTGTAGTGTAATCTGTAACACTAGGAAAATTTTCATAAATATTTTGGTTGTTGCATATTTTGAGTTGGGTTTCCCATAAAAATGTCATTACATAGTTTAATTTGCAAGAATGGGACCAATTAAGAAAAAGTTTGGTGTTTTGCATATTTTGAGTCAAGTTTCCCATACCAATTTCGTTGCATGGCATGGTTCATGATATTGGGACAAATTTTTAAATAATTAGGATGTTGCATATTTTAAGTTGTGTTTCTTATACCAATATCATTGTGTAGTATAATTTACAACACTGGGACCAATTTCATAAATATTTGGGTGGTTGTATATTTTAATTCAAGTTTATCATATTAATTTTGTTGTGATGCACAATTCAAAACACTAGGAAATTTTTGATTAACATTTTATGGATTGTATATTTTGAGTTAGGTTTCCTATACCAATGTCATTATGTAGCATAATTCACAACACTAGGACAAATTTTAGATATATTTGGGGTTTTGAATATTTTGAGTCATGTTTCCAAAACCAAACTCATTTCATGATGTAATTTGTAACACTAGGACAAGTTTTTAAAAATTTGGTTTGTCAAAAAATTTGAGTCAATTTTCTCGTACCAATGTCATTGTGTGGTGTAAATCATAACACTATTAAATTTTTTATAAATATATAGGGTCTTACATATTTTTATTCAAATTTACATATTGATGTCATCACATGGCATGGTTTTCATCACTGGTAAAAATTTTAGAAATGTTTTAGGTATTGCATATTTCAAGTTGGATTTCCCATACCAATGTTGTTGTGTGATAATTCAAAACATTGGGACTAATTTTATAAATATTTTGGGTGTTTCATATTTTGAATTAGGTTTCATGTATCAATGTTATTACATATTGTAATTTGGAACATTGGGAAAAATTATAAATATATTTTGGGTGTTTCATATTTTGATTTGTGTTACATGTACAAATGACATTATGCGACACAATTTATAACACTAGGAAAATTTTTAGAAATATTTGGGGTGTTGCATATTTTAAGTCATATTTTCCATATCAATTTCTTTGTGCATCACAATTCCCAACATTGAGACAAAATTAATAAACATTTATAGTGTTGTATATTTTGAGTTGGGTTTCCCATACCAATTTCATTGCATGGCGTAATTCATAACACTGGGAAATTTTTTAGAAATATTTTGATTGTTGCATATTTTGATATGGTTTATTTTACCCATGTCATTATGTGGTGTAATTCATAACATAAGGATAAATTCTATAAATATTTGGGTTATTGCATATTTTGAGTTGGGTTTCCTATACAATTTTCATTGTGTGGTGTAATTCATAAAAATAAGAAGAGTTTAAAAAATAATTGGGGTGTTGAATATTTTGAGTCAGGTTTTCTATACCAATGTCATTACATGATATAGTTTTTAAGACTAAAAAATTTCATATATATTTTGGGTATTGCAAATTTAAGTCAGGTTTTCATATACCAATGTCATTTCACATCACACAATTCACAATACTAGGACAAATTTTAGAAATATTTTAGATGTTATATATTTTGAGATGATTTTCTCTTTCTAATGTCATTACGTGTCACAATTTGCAACACTGGGAAAAATTTTAAAAAAAAAATCTAGTGTTACATATTTTAAGTTAGGTTTCCCATACGAATGTTATTGCATGGCACTGTTCATAAAACTAGCATAAATTTTAGAAATATTTAGGGTATTGCATACTTTGAGTTAGTTTTCCTATACCATTATCATTACATCATGTGATTTGTAATAATAGGATAAATTCTATTAATATTTGGGGTGCTTCATAATTTGAGTCAGGTTTCCTATACCAATGTCATTGGCCAATGTGGTTCACAATAGTGGGAAAAGTTTTGGAAAATTTTGAGTTTTTACATATTTTGAGTTATGTTTTCCATACTAAAGTTGTGCACTATGGTTTGTAACAATGGGACAAAATTCATAAATATTTGGGTTGTCTCATATTTTGAGTTAGGCATATCATACTAATGTTTTTGCATAACTAAGAATTTTTTCAAAAACATTTTGGGTTTTACATATTTTGAGTCAGGTTTCCCATACAAAGATAATTGTGTGATGTAATTTGAAACATTGGGACATATTTTAAAAATATTTGAGGTTTTTCATATTTTAAGTTGTGTTTCCCATAACAATGTCATTACATGACATAGTTCACAACATTAGGACAAATTTTTGAAATATTTGGGGTGTTGCATATTTTGCATTGGGTTTCCCAAACCAAAGTCATTGCATGGTGTAATTCATAACACTGCTAAAATTTTTGGAAATATTTGGGGTTTTGCATATTTTTAGTAAATTTTGTGATACCAATGTCATTATACAATGTAGTTCACAACACTAAGACAAATTTTATAAATATTTTAGGTGTTGCATATTCTGAGTTAGGTTTAATGTAATAATGTTATTTTGAAACATAATTCACAAAATTGGGACAAACTTCATAAATATTTGAGATTTTGCATATTTTGAATCAGGTTTCTCATACCAATGTCATTATATAGTGCAATTGGATACACTAGGCAAAATTTTTTAAATATTTTGTTTGTTGCATATTTTGAGTTAGTTTACTCATACAAATATCATTACATGATGTAATTTGTAAAACTTGGACAATTTCATAAATCTTTGGGGTCTTTCATATTTTGAGTCAAGTTTATCATACCAATGTCATTGTGTGTCATAATTCATAACATTGGGACAAATTTCACAAAATTTAGGGTGTTATATATCTTGAGTTGGATTTCCCCTACTAATGTCGTTGCATAGCATAATTCATAACACTAGTATTTTTTAATTTTTATTGGGTTTTACATATTTTGAGTTGGGTTTACCATACAAATGTTGTTACATGGTGTAATTCACAACACTGAAACAAATTTTATAAATATTTGGGTTGTTGCATATTTTGAGTTGGGTTTCCCATATCAATGTCATTTAGTGGTAAATTCACAACAATGGGACCAATTAATAAAATATTTGGGGTGTTACATATTTTGGGTTATGTTTCCCATACTAATGTATTTACATGGCATGGTTTCCAATATTGGGAGTTTTTTTGGAAATATTTGTGGTGTTATATATTTTGAATCAAGTTTTCTACACCAATGTCATTATGTAGTACAATTAGTAACTCTAGGACCAATTTTAAAAATATTTAGGGTGTTCCATATTATGAGTTGGTTTTTCTAAAATAATTTTGTCATATGACATGATTCACAACATTGGGGAAAAAATCATAAATATTTTAGGTGTTACATACTCTATGTCGAGTTTCCCATACCAATGTATGTTGTGTGACACAATTCACAACATTGGACTACATTTTATAAATATTAAGGGTGTTGCATATTTTGAGTTAGATTTCTTATAATAATGTCATTACATGGTGTAACTTGAAACACTAGGAAAAAAATCTAAATATTTGGGGTGCTTCATATTTTGAGTAAGGTTACTTGTACAAATGGCATTTCATGATGCAATTTGTAATATTGGCAAACAATTTAGAAATATTTGGGGTGGTGCATATTTTGAGTTAGGTTTCTTATACCAATGTTGTTGCATAGAGAAATTTGAAACACATAATTTTTTTGGAAATATTTAGGGTGTTGCATATTTTGAGATGGTTTTCTCATACCCATGTCATTACATGGTGCATTTCATAGCAATGGGGAAAAAATTAATAATATTTGGATTGTTGCATATTTTGAGTCAAGTTTCCTATACCTATGTCATTACATAGTGTAGTTCACAAAAGTATAACATATTTCATAGATATTTTTGGTGTTGCATTTTTAAGTTGGGTTTCCTATACCAATGTCATTGCACATCATAATTTTCAACACTAGGAAATATTTTATAAATATTTTTGGTGTTTCATACTTTAAGTCAAGTTTCCTATTCCAATGTTATTGCACATCATAATTCACAACATTGGGACTGATTTTAGAAATATTTTAGTGTTGCATATTTTCAGTTAGGTTTCCTAGACTAATGTTGTTTCTTGGAACTATTCAATACAATGAAAAAAATTAAAAATATTTGGGGTGTTGGATATTTTGAGTTAGGTTTTCCATACCAATGTCATTACAGAATGCGACTTGTAACACTAGGACAAATATCAAAAATATTTGGGGTGTTACATATTTTGAGTCAAGTTTCCCATATCAATGTCATTGGTCATCATAATTGACAATAATGGGACAGATTTTGAAAATATTTGAGGTGTTACATATTTTGAGTTGGGTTTCCCATACCAATGTCGTTGGTACAATGAGGTTTACAACACTAAGAAAAAATTGAAAAATATTTGGGTTGTCTCATGTTTTGAGTTGAGTTTACCATACCAATATCATTTCCTATTAAAATTCACAACACTAGGACAAATTTCATAAATATTTTGGGTGTTACATATTTTTTGTCAAATTTCCCATACCAATGTCATTACATAGTGCAGTGCACAACATTAGGACAAGTTTTGGAAATATTTGGGGTGTCATATATTTTCAGTTGGGTTTCCTTTATGAATTTATTTGTATTGTGAAATTCATAACACTAGGACAAATTTTGGAAATATTTATGGTGTTACCTATTTTGAGTTAGGTTTCTAGTACCAAAGTTGTTATGTCATGCAATTCATAAAACTGACAATTTTTTGAAATAATTGTGGTGTTACATATTTTGAGTTGGGTTTCCCATACCAATGTTGTTACATGGTGAAATTCATAACACTATTACAAATTTTTGAAATACTTAGGGTGTTGTATATTTTTAGTCCACTTTCCCTTATAATTATCATTACACAGCACAATTTGCAACATTATCACAAATTTCAAAAATATTTTGGGTGTTACATATTTTGATTTAGGTTTCCTATATCAATGTCATTGTGTAACATAATTTTCAATAGTGGGTCAAACTTTGGAAATATTTTGTGTGTTGGATATTTTGAATCTATTTTCATGTACCAATGTCATTGTGTGTGCAGTTCACAACACTAGGACAAATTTAGGAAATATATGGGATGTTTCATATTTTGAGTTAGGTTTCCCATACCAATGTCATTACATGGTATGGTTTGAAATAGTGGGATAAATTTTGGAAATATTTGGGGTGTTACATATTTTGAGTTTGGTTTCTCATAGAAATGTCAATACACGGTGTGATTCATAATATTGGGATAATTTTTTAAAATATTTTGGGTGTTACATATTTTTAGTCAAGTTTATGATACGTATGTCACTACATAATATAATTTGTAACATTAGGAAAATTTTCAAAAAACATTTGTGGTGTTTCAAAGTTTAAGTTAGGTTTCTTATATTAATGTTTTTACATGGCAAAATTTACAATGTTGGCACAAATTTCATAAATATTTGGGGTGTTGCATATTTTAGAGTCTTTTTCCCCATACCAATGTTGTTTGGCACAATTCATAACACTGGTATAATTTTTTAAAATATTTAGGGTGTTGAATGTTCTGAGTTGGGTTTCCCACACCAATGTCATTGTGTGGTATAATTCATAACATTGTTACAAATTTCATATATATTTAGGGTGTTGCATATTTTGATTCAAGTTTCATATGCTAATGTCATTACATGATGTGGGACAAAACACTAGACGAATTTTCATAAATATTTTAGGTGTTGCATATTTTTACTTGGGTTTCTTAGACTAATGTCATTATATGATATAATTCACAACATGAGGACAAATTATTTAAATATTTTGGGTGTTTCATATTTTGAGTCAAGTTTTTTGTACCAATGTCCTTATGTAATGGAAATCATAACATGAGGAAAATTTTTAGATATATTTTTGGTATTGCATATTTTTTATTTGATCGAGTAAATAACCTAGGTTTTTAGGGATCCATGAACCAAAAAAGTATTATAAAAAAAGAGTAACATGCCAAACCATGGCCAAATAACAAAAACAACAAAAACTAACTATAGATTACTTAAAGTAGAGAAATATAACAACATAAAAAAGATCAGGAGGGGGCCATTCAATATTACCTTCTCCTCTTCATACATATTTTCTAGAACACCCTACTTGATCTTAGATACCTTTGCCCTCATATTATTGTTAGTACCTTCTACACCTTCACCTTGAAGAATCATGCATGAACTTTGCTAGACTTTAACATGTAGGTGTGTCTTCTTAATAGGGGTCAATTTGGGAGAACCAGGTAGGGGGGTTTTTATGACCTTTATCAATTGCTTAACAGGGGTTTGGTTTAGCTTAGTGGACTATACAAAGGATTGAATAATCAAGTTTGACTACCTGTGTAAGTAATTCCTCTCTTGTATATGGCTAGCTAGGTTAAGACCAGCCTATTGCACCTTATTGTTAAATTTTTCAAGTTTTTACTTGTTATTTTTAAGCTCTTTAGATAGAAGGAATTTACCCATCTTGATGGCCTCCATGGAAGTTCCCTCATCTAGGAAGACCAACTTGGGTTTGGGAATTAAAAGTTCAATTGGAAGGTCTTTAATAGAGGTTTTAGATAAACTGGCTTGGGGAATGATAATAGATGGGTGGTAGGACCCCAAGGTGGGTTCCTCATCTAGGGAGACCTCTTTGGTGGAAGATCCCCCTAGGGTGACCTCCCTCCCTTATAGAGTTTGACCTTGCTTAAAAAGTAGTAGAATAAGCCCTTGATGTAGAATAGGGTTGGATTCATTGACTTGGTGGGCCAAGGTAGTGCATTCTAGTGACTTTATTAGGTAGAATGTTAGGCTAATATTATAACCTAGAAATTGGTTTAATAATAGAAAATGATGAGAAAATATCAAGGTATATTTACCCTTTAAGGTTATGTATCTCATTACCTAGATACATATTTCTAGCTAATGTCATGGAAGGTCCACCTTGGGGGTACCCCTTTTTTTATTTTTCATAAACTCATTCATACAAAAAATACTAAAGAATCTCCTACTTCTTGGTCTGATCCTTGAAGGCATTTGTCCCTTTAAAGGACATGCCAATAGCCTCCCCTACAAAGTCCTCTATGACCATGATCTTTATGCACCGTATTAATACCATGCACTTGTTTCATATAATGATGAAGTCTTGGGCCATGTCATAATCATACTTGATAATTCATACCATTAGCTATGTGAGATGACTTCACTTAATATTTTCCATACATTATTTTATCCCCACACCTCATAACTTGAGATAGGATCTATCCACTCTTTATCTCCCCCCATTAGCATAGTGATAGTAGAGTTGAGATAAATAGATAGATGGATCTAGAAACAATAGGTTTGATCTATATAAATAAGGAAATTAAACTACCTCATATATTCATAATGGTAGATCATCATTTTTAAATTCCATCTCTTGATAGGAATATTTCACACATGTGATGGTATGATATCCCATTCAACTTATTTTACTTTCATCTCGTATGGCCATTAGGACATTATTGGGGACATGGCATCCTTCATGCTAGGTGGTTAAAAGGTGGAGTTCTACTCTAATTTTGGCAAGTAGATCCTCCACCCCATTGGCTTCACAATATGTGTACATAAATTGGACTTGTGCCATACCCCTCAAAAGTAGTTTGGAATCATCCATGATGTCTTTTATAGTGTGAAAGGGGATTATTTTACCTTCCAAGGCATTTAAAATGTTTAAAGAATCACCCCCCCATGATGATTATTTCTAATTTGATTTTGGAAGCCAGTTGGATGCCCCAAAGGGTTGCCTTGGATTCAACAAGGTGGTTTGTTTGATTTCCCAGTGGTCCTGCATAGGTGTCAATCAACTCTCCTTTTGAGTTCTTTATGGTTCCTCCCCAACATATAGGTCCTAGGTTGCCTTTAGAGGCACCATAAAATTTCATTTTTTCCCATCCTTTTAATGGAGCCTTCCATTTTATACGTTTATGGATAATCATTTTTGAGGGGGATCTTAAATTCCAAAATGTGTCCTTGTTGTTGAATATCTATAGTGATCAAGGAGGTCAAGTGTTTTTGTCTTTAGGGGGAAAAACTTTCTAATTTTCACTGATAGTCTAGTAGAGTTGGAGGAAGGCCCCTTCAGGTTGGTGCCTTTTATTTGAAAAGAGGATATAATTATAGGCTTTCCATACACACCAAAACCAATGTGGAATACTAAGTTTCATAGAAACTCTAGGGGTGGGATATTCTAGGGTGGTTTCCATTGTATTATGAGATCAAACACATTATTTAGTTTGACCCAAACCAGGTTGAATTTATTTAGCATCTAGTTAAATAATGTCAAGTCAAAGGAGAAATATAGAAACCTCCACATTTTGGCATAAAGGGTATCTATTGGGGACTATCAGTCCTATTTTATCCAAGTTATCCATAGTCAAGATTTTGTCCTATCCTATTAGCCAAAAGAAAAAGTTGACTTTAAGAGTTAGATTCTTAACCCAAATATTTTTATAAAAATTCCATTAACTTTATAAATTAAGGTATGTGGTGTGTCTTAAGGCCATTGCATATGATCCACTATCTTTAGCAGCCCAAGTGGTCTTCCTTTTGGAATACAGGAATATGGATCTGATTGATCGAAGAGTTGAGGGTCTATATTATCTGAGTCTCTTCTGCTAAGAGCCCTTTAGAAGGGATAATTTTTGATATTTTAAAAACTTCATTCACCACCTAGTAATCATTTATTTTTGAGCCCCATATTTTCAAGTCCTTATATTAGTTAACCTAAGTCTATTGTGATGACAGGGGGTGGAGGACAACCAAGGATCTTCTTAGAAGTCAATTTTCTATCTGTTACCAATTTTCCATATCATGCCTTTATTTAAAAGGTATTTGTAGTTTGTGATGGCCTTCTAGAAATCATATCCATCCTAAAGGCCTTCTTACCATAGGAATTTGTCTTCTTCTTATCCTTTTAGGTATTTATATTTAACAATTCTTGCCTATTCACTATATTCCTTCTTAAGCCTCCAGCCCATTTTTACTAATAGGGTCTTATTCATGGATTTTGTGCTTTGAAAGCTTAGGCCTCTATTTGATTTAGGAAGATGATATTTTTCTAATGTAATGAGGTTATACCTAAATCTTTCTTCAATGCCCCTCCATAAGAAGTTTTTTTGGATTTGTTTAATTTTAGTGTCTACCTTGGAGGGCATTATAAAAATAGACATTTGGTAAATAAGAATGCTTTGGATCGAGGCTTTGAGTAGTTGGTACTTCCCTTATTGTGTCATAAGGTGGCCCTTACACCCTACCAAATTTACTTGTATTCAATAAATGAGAGGGTTAAAAATCTTAGAATCCATTTTTCCTCAAAAAGCTGGATGCCCAAATGACTTGTTATAAGTTTTCACACCTGACAATACAAAATTCTAGCAACTATTTTCTATTGAAAGAGAGGAGTGTTAATGAAAAATAGAGAACTCTTTTGAAAGTTTATGCATTGATTCAAAACATCTTCATAATTTTTTAGGATAAGTTTCAAATGTTTGGCTTCTTCTATGGAGGTTTCACCTAGGATGATGGTGTCATCAAAAAACTATTCATGCATGATAGGTTATGTATTTAGAGACACTAAAATTCCTTTTATCACTCCTTGAGAGTGGGATTTTAGTAGGATCCTACCCAACATTTCTATTAAAATGATGAAGAGGTAAGGAGAGAGAGGGTCACCTTGCCTTAGTCTTCTAGAATCAAGGAAAAATCCTTTGGGTATACCATTAATGATAATAGAAAATTTAGGAGTGGCAATGCAGTTCGAGATGATCTTTCTGGTGTCTTGAATAAATTTGAGCCTCTCCAAGATCAACATGAGCAAGTGCCAAGAGGTTCGATCATATGATTTTGATATATCCAAATTAAGAAACATTCCCTACCTCAAGGATCTAGAGATGGAATGAATGTCTTAATGAACCAGGATAATTCCATCCATTATTTGTCTGCCAACCATAAAATCCCCTTACTGCTACCCTATAAATTTATCTAAGAGATGTTGCATTTGATTTACCAATATTGAGGAGCATATTTTATACATGGTATTGTAAAGGCTAATGGGGTATAATTAATAAATGTTAGTATCACCATAATTTTTAGGGATAATTACTAAAAAGTGTTATTGATTTCCTTGAGGATTGTTTTAGATTGGAAAAATTCTCTAGCAACTACCTCAACCTCCTTATGGATAATGTCCCAAAATTTATAGAAGAAGAATGGAGGGAACCCATCAAATCCTAAGGCCTTAGAGCCTTCCATTGTGAATACCACACTTTTTATCACCTCTTTATAAGGAATATTAGTAAGGGAGACATTATCAACATTTGAGAATACTTTATCAAAGTTATTCAATGTGGGGGTTACCAAGTGATCATTTGGGGGTATTTCTTTTGAAAGAAGAATTAAAAAAATGATTGTATGGTGGGAGATCTCATCCTCATCTCTGCTAATAGACCTATTTTCCATTTGAAATTTATATATTCTATTAATTTTCATGTGTCTTGTTGTTTAATGATGGAAAAACTTACTATTCTTGTCTCCCTCCATCCATGTGCATCTGGACTTTTGTCTACAATAGGCTTCCTCTCTTACTTCAAGGTTGTGAAATTGATAAATAAGTTATTTTCCCTAAAATGCATGTGATCATTTTTACCTCTTGTAGCACAAAGGTCATCAATAACTAAAATTTCTACCTCTAGAGCCTTATTTTGTAGGAAAATGCCATTGAAGGCTTCTTTATTCCAAATCTTCAGCTTCATTTTGAGGAGACTTAGTTTTTTAGTAACAATAAACATGGTGAAGCATGAGAAAGATTTTCACCACCAAACCCTTAGGTATTCCATGAGATTATAATGATGGATCCATGTACTTTTGAATCTAAAGGGATAAAATTTGGGTTTTGAGACTATCTCCTTCAAAAATCAAGGGGTTGTGATCAGACCTGATTTTAGGGAGGGAAGAGAGCCTATTGGAGAAATGGATATCCAAATTTAATGAAATTATAACTCTACCATGTTAGAACTAGATCAAAATTTCACCCATTATTTTTTTTATACCATGTAAAAGGGTTTCCATTTAGGTCCACATCCACTAATTTTACATTTGTAATGAAATCATTAAATTACACCATGTTATTAGTAAAGTCTATATGGCCCCCTTTTTTGTCCCCAAGAGTGAGGGGGGTATTAAAGTCCCTATAAATAATCTAATTCCAATTTTCATATGTCATTTAGAAGGATAACAAAGAAATTTTTTGGTGGATTTAACATTTAGAGCATAGACATTAGATAAGATCCATCTGTCATTGCTATCTAAATATCTGAACAAGATAGAAATCTAGTCATTTATCTTCCATAAAATATCTCCTCCCAAGTAATCCAAGTTCTAAAAAAACTACTAGGCCTCCTAAGGCACCTTTGGAGTCTAAGGCTAAAACTTGAACATTTATCCAGATTTTCACATCACAACATTTGAGAAAAAAATTAGACATTTTGGTTTCCTAGATGACAAGATTAGAAGGGTTAACCCTTTTTATGAGATTATATAGGGTCCTCTATTTCTTGGGGTTATTTAAACCCTTACCATTCCAAGAAAGTATTTTTATTTCTTATACGTTTAATTTTAAGAGTTCAATGGGATCCCTTAGAAATCTCATTAGCCATTTCAAGGTTCCTTGTAACCATCCTAGGAGACCTTCCCATAGGTTTTAGGGCAACACTAATGTTAGATTTTTTCCTCTCTCTTTTAATTTTGGAGTTTGTGGTAAACCCTTCATCCAGGAAAAGGTCCTTTTAAACTACTAGATAATGGAGCACTTGGAGGAGCTCTAAGGGAGCCAATTATGAGAGGTTGCTCTGTCTATAGATCCTTCCTTGGCAACTCCTTCCTAGCCCCTTTATATGTGGGGGTGATATATTCTTGGAATTTATTTAGATAGTCTGGCAACATATGGATTAGAATGTTTCACCATGGCTAGATGATTGCATTGTTCTCATACACTATGTTTTGCATCTATTCACCATACTTTAACTTAATCTTGATCTCATGAAGCAAGGGCTTGTTCACAAGTAGAAAAACATGTACATGGGTTGAAACCATTATTTGATGAGAAAGAGTAATTGGGTTGATATTAATAGGTTTCCATAGAGCCTTGGTGATACCAATGATGACCTTCAGTTGCCAATATTCCAAGGGGAGTTAAGGAAGAAGAACCCACACTGGGACACCATCCATGGAGGTGTTGTTGAGATTCAACTTAACCTTCCACCTCTAAAACAACCATGCTCACCTTACCCATAAGCCAAGACCCTTTCAAGAGAACCTTTATGAAATCCTCTTGTAGATAAAATTTTACCAGGAAGAAACCCCTTGCCAAAGAGACCACCTTTAGGTATCCTTCAGGTTTCTACCTTGATTTAGAATAGTTATGAAAAGCGTTAATATTTGATCAAAAGTTATTTACCCTATCTAAGATGGATTTGGTGAGCTTCATGTTAGCTTGATCCACCAAATGGTCTAGAATAGGGATGAAAATCTCATTATCATCTTCTTCTAGGAAAATATGAAAGTTTGAAAGATCCTGGCCTACTACAATTTTGCCTTTAACCTTATCTACCCAAGGCAATTTAGGGGTACATGTGTCAAGCTTTTCTAGGGTAGAGATGATCTTTTCTACCTACTTCTAGGTGAAATCCAAAAAATTTGGGCCTTTGTCCATGGAGTCATGTGGGGCCATGTTGATTACAAAGGGAGTATTGTCATCTGAGCACATTCCTTCTTGTAACCAAATGCTATTCACATGATTGTTCTAATTTTCCCACCCAAACAGGAATTTAAACTATTGAAGGTCTTAAGTAACTACTAAAGGTATTAAATATTCTGATTTGGGTTACTCGTATGATATCATTACATAGTGTAAATTTCAACACTAGAAAAAATTATAAATATTTGAGGTGTTACATATTTTGAGTCTGATTTCCTATACCAATGTCATTATGTATTGTAATTTACAAAACTGGGATAAATTTAAAAAATATTTGGGGTGTTATATATTTTTATTTGGGTTGCCCTTACAAATATCATTGTGTGGTGTAATTCATAACATAAGTAAATTTTTTGTTTTTTTTTGTTTTTCATATTTTGAGTTGAGTTTCCTATACCAATGTCATTGATCAATGCAATTCACAACACTAGGACAAACTTAAAAAATATTTTTGTTATAACTTATTTTAAGTTGGGTTTCCCATACCAATGTTGTTGTGTGGTACAATTTGTAATAATGGGATAAATTTATAAAAAATGGAGTGTTGTATATTTTGATTTAGTTTCTCATATGGATGTCATTTCATGATGTGGTTCACAAAACTAGGACAAATTTCATAAATATTTGGGGTGTTTCAAATTTTAAGTTGATTTTATTGTACAAATGTCATTAAGAATCACAATTCACAACATTGGGATAAATTTTGGAAATATTTTTCATTTTGCATATTTTGAGTTGAGTTTCCCATTCCAATGCCATTGCTCATCGTAATTCACAACACTGAGATTTTTTTCATAAATATATTGGGTGTTGCATGTTTTGAGTCAGGTTTCCCATATTAATGTTATTGTGCAACACTATTTCCAAAACTAGGACATTTTAGAAATATCTTGGGTGTTGCATATTTTGAGTTGATTTTCCTATACTAATGTCTTTGCATGATATGGTTTGAAAAACTAGGATAAAATTTTAAAATATTTTGGGTGTTGCATAGTTTGATTTAGGTTTCTTGTACAAATGTCATTACCTAGAATGGTTTATAATAGTGGGATATTTTTTTGAAATATTTGGGGTGTTATATATTTTAAGTCAAGTTTCCCATATCAGTGTCATTATGCACCATAGTTTAAAACACTAGGACAAATTTCAAAAATATTTTTGGCATTGCATATTTTGAGTTGAGTTTCCCATATGAATGTCATTGCACATCAAAATGCATAACACTAGGACAAATTTTAAAAATATTTGGGGTGTTGCATATTTTGAATCAAGTTTCCCATACCAATTTCATTACTTGACACAATTCACAACATAGATAAATTTTATGAATATTTTGGGTGTTTCATATTTTGAGTCAGATTTCCTATACAAATGGCTTTGCTTGGAGTAGTTTTCAATATTAGGACAAATTTAATTTTTTTTTGGTGTGATACATATTTTGATTCATGTTTATAATACCAATGTCATCACATAGTGTGGCTTTTAAAACTAAGATAATTTTTAGAAACAATTGGGGTGTTACATATTTTGAGTTTGGTTTTACATACCAATGTTGTTATTTGTGGTAATTTATGACACTGGGATAAATTTAAAAATAGTTAGTGTGTTACATATTTTGAGTTGGGTTTCCTATACAAATGTCATTATGTAATTAAATTCACAACATGGGGACAAAGTTTAAAAAAAGTTATAGTGTTGTATATTTTGAGTTGGGTTTCCCATACCAATGTTGTTGCACAACACAATATCAGGATAAATTTAATAAATATTTGAGGTGTTACAAATTTTATTTTAGGTTTCTTGTACAAATGTCATTTTGCATTGTAATTCATAACACTAGGACAAATTTCTTAAATATTTTAGGTGTTGTATATTTTGACTAAAGTTTACAATTCCAATGTCATTGTGTATCATAATTCACAACACTGGATATATATATATATATAATGGGGTGTTTCAAATTTTGAGTCAAGTTTATCGTAATAATGTCACTGCATGGCATAATTTAAAAATTGGGAAAATTTTATAAATATTTAGGGTGATGAATATTTTGAGTTGGGTTTCTTATATCAATGTCCTTACATGGCATGGTTTGAAAAAATAGGATAAATTTATGAAATATTTGGGGTGTTGTATATTTTGAGTGGGGTTTCATGTACCAAAGTCATTTTATGGTGTGTTTCATAATAATGGGACAAATTTTGGAAATATTTGGGGTGTTACATATTTTGAGTCAAGTTTCCCATATCAATGTCATTGTGTATTTGAGTTGTTGCATATTTTGAGTTAGGTTTCCCATACCCATGTTATTACATGATGTAATGCATAACACTGGAATAAAGTTGGAAATATTTTGGGAGTTGCATTTTTTAGTTAGGTTTCCCACAATAATGTCATTGCATGGAACAATTCACAACATTGGGAAAAATTTCAAAAATATTTTAGGTGTTATATATTTGAGTCCTGTTTCTCATACCAATATCATTATGCTATGTGGTTCATAACATTGGGATAAATTTTAAAAAGATTTGTGGTGTTGCATATTTTGAGTCATGATTCTTATACCAATGTATTTGTATGGTGTGGTTTACAAGAGTGGTATAAATTGTCAAAATATTTTCATTGTTACATATTTTAAGTCAAGTTTCCTATACCAATGTTGTTGTATAGTGTGGGTTGCAACACTAAGACAAATTTATAAAATATTTAGAGTGTTGAAAATTTTGAGTCAAGTTTCCCATACCAATGTTGTTAAGTGGGGAAATTCATAACACTGAGATAATGTTCAAAAATATTTGTGGTGTTCATAATTTTAGTTAGGTTTCCTATACCAATTTCATTACATGATGTAATTCCCAACACTAAGAAAAATTTCATAAATATTTGATGTGATGTATATTTTAAATCAAGTTTACTATACTAATGTCATTACATGGTGAAATTAACAACACTAGAACAAATTTTATAAATATTTGAGGTGTTGCATATTTTTATTTGAGTTATTCATACTAATGTCATTGCACATTATAATTTGTGACATTGGAAAAAAATTATAAATATTTGGGGTGTTGGATGTTTTGAGTCAGGTTTCCTATACAATGTTGTTGTATGTCATAAATAATAACACTGGGAATATTTTCAAAAGTGTTTGGGGTGTTATATATTTTTATTCAAGTTTGTCATACCAATGTTATTGCATGGTGAAATTCATAACATTGGGAAAAAATTAGAAATATTTGGGGTGTTTCATATTTTTATTTAGGTTTCCCTTACCAATGTTGTTTTAGGGTGAAATTCATAACATTGGGATAAACTTAAAAAATATTTGAGGTGTTGCATATTTTGCATTAGTTTTCTCATACCAATGTCATTTCATGACTCAATTCACAACACAATGACAAATTTCAAAAATATTTGGGGTGATGTATATTATGAGTAGGTTCCCATACCATTGTCATTGCATGACATGTTTCAAAATAGTGGGACAAATTTTAGAAATATTTGGGGTGTTACATATTTTAATTCTAGTTTCTTATACCAATGTCATTTCATGCAAAAATTCTCAACATGAGGATAAATTTAATAAATATTTGCAGTGTTGCATATTTTGAGTCAAGTTTCTTATACCAATGTCATTGTATAATGCAATTTACAACACTTGGACAAATCTCATAAATATTTGGGGTGTTGCATATTTTAACTTGGGTTTATTATTATAATGGTGCTGCAAGAAGAAATTTGCAACACTAGGACAAATTTTAAAAATATTTTGGGTGATACATATTTTGTGTTAGGTTTCTCATACCAATGTTGTTGTGTGGTGAAGTTCACACCACTAAGACAAAGTTCATAAAAATGGGGTGTTTTATATTTTGAGTCATATTTCCCATACCAATGTCATTTCACCACATATTTCACAAGACTTGAATAAATTTTATTAAATATTTGGTGCGTTATAAATTTTAAGTTAGGTTTCCTATATGAATACCGTTGAACATCACAAGTCACGACATTGCAAGAATTTTTTAAATATTTTGGGTGGTGCATATTTTGTTTTGAGTTTCCCTTCCAATTTCCTTCTACATCATAATTCATAACAATGGGAAAATTTTCATAAATATTTGGGGTGTTGCATATTTTTAGTAATGTTTCTTGTACTAATGTCCTTTCATAACACTATTCACAATACTAGGATAAATTTTAGAAATTTTTTAGGTGTTGTATATTTGAGTTAGGTTTCCCATACTAATGTCATTGTGTGGTGTAATTTGAAAAACTAGGATAAATTTAGGAAATATTTGGGGTGTTACATATTTTAAGTCAATTTTCATCTACTAATGTCATTACATGGCGTGGTTTGCAATAGTGGGACAATTTTTGTAAATATTTGTGGTGTTACATATTTTGTGTTAGGTTTCTCTACCAATGCCATTGTGTAATATAGTTCACAACATTGGGATAAATTTTAGAAATATTTGTGGTCTTTTATATTTTGATTTGATTTTACTATACTAATGTTGTTTCTAATGTAATTCATAACACTGGGATAATCTTCCTAAATATTTTGGGTGTTGCCTATTTTAAGTGAGGTTTCCCATACCAATATTGTCACATGATGTGATTCACAACACTGGGATAAATTTTGGAAATATTTGGGGTTGTAAATTTTCTATTAGGTTTCCTATACTAATTTAATTATTTTTAACATTTCATAACATTGGGACACATTTATAAAATATTTAGGGTGCAACATATTTTGACAAGGTTTCCTATACTAGTGTCATTATGTAGTGTAATTTAAAACACTAGGACAAATTTTAGAAATATTTGAGGTGTTTCATATTTTGATTTAACTTACCCATACCAATTTCATTTTATAGTGAAATTTTTAACACTGGGAAAAATTTAGAAATATTTGACATTTTATATATTTTGTGTTGGGTTTCCCCTACCAATCTCATTGCACGTCATAATTCATAACACTAGGATACATTTTTGAAACATTTGAGGTGCTATATATTTTGATTAATATTTATTGTACTAATGTTATTGAATAGTTCAATTCATAACACTAGGGAAAATTTGGAAAAAATGGACTGTTATATATTTTTAGTCAGATTTCCAATACCAATGTCATTATGCAATGTAATTCACATCATTGGGATAAATTTTATAAATATTTAGGGTGTTTTATATTTTTAGTTAGGTTACATATACCAATGTAATTGAATGGTGAAATATTCAAAACTATGAATAATTTTAAAAATATTTTGGGTTTTGCATATTTTGAGTTGGGTTTCCCATACCAATGTCATTGTGTAGTGCAATTTACAATATTGTGATAAATTTCAAAAATATTTGGGATTTTGCATATTTTGAGTCAAGTTAAATATTTTATAAATATTTTGGTGTTTCATATTTTGAATTAGGTAACTTGTACCAATGTCATTGCATGGCACAATTTTTGATATTGGGAGAAAATTAGAAATATTTGGGGTGTTGCATATTTTGTGTCAAGTTTCACATACCAATGTCATTACACTTCATAATTCACAATACTAGGAAAAATTTAATAAATATTTTAGGTTTTATATATTTTTATTGGGTTTCCCATACTAATGTCATTACATGACATAATTCATAACACTAGGATTTTTTTTGAAATATTTGGTTTGTTGTATATTTTGAGTTAGGTTTCCCATACCAATGCCAATTTATGGCACAATTCACAACATTGGTAAAATTTTTAGAAATATTTTGGATGTTTCATATTTTAAATGAATTTTCCCATACCAATGTCATTATGTGACACAATTCACAACACATAGACACATTTTTAAAATATTTGGGGTGTTTCATATGCTGAGTCTCATTTTATGTACCAATCTCATTTCATGATGTGATTCATAACACTAGGATAATTTTTTTAAATATTTGGGGTGTTGCATATTTTAATTTGGGTTTGTCATACTAATGTCATTTCACATCACAATTCATAACACTAGGACAAGTTTTTTAAATATTTGGGGTGTTACATATTTTTATTTGGGTTTCATGTACCAATGTCATTGCATAGTGCAATTTATAAAACTAGGATAAATTTTCTAAAAAAATTGGGTGTTGCATATTTTAATTTAGGATTATTTTACTAATGTCAATTCAAACTACAATTTTTAACACTAGGACAAATTTTAAAAGTATTTGGAGTGTTTCATATTTTGATTCAATTTTCTCATATTAGTGTCATTGTATAGTGTGGTTCACAACACTGGGACAAATTTTGGAAATATTTGGGGTGTTGCATATTTTGAGTTGGGTTTCATTTAACAATGTCATTATAAGATGTGGTTTGTAATAGTGTGGAAAGTTTCATAAATATTAGGGTTTTACATATTTTGAGTTTGGTTTCCCATGCCACCAATATCATTTTATAGTATAGTTTGTAATACTAAGATAAATCTTGGAAATATTTGGGTTATTGAATATTTTGATTCAAGTTTCCTATGACTGTTGTTTTGTGGAATAATTTAATACATTGGGACAAATTTAAAAATATTTAGGGTGTTACATGTTTTTAGTCGGGTTTTCTATACCAATGTTATTACATGATGCAATTCAAAACATTGTTACAAATTTCCAAAAGATTTGGGTATTGCATATTTTGAGTCAAGTTTCTTATACCAATGTTGAAGTGTAATGTAGTATGTAACACTAGGAAAAATTTAATAAATATTTGGGGTGTTGCATATTTTGAGTTAGGTTTCCCATACAATGTCATTTCATGATGTAGTTTGTAATAGTGTGACTATTTTCAGATATAGTTGGGGTGTTACATATTTTGATCAAGTTTCCCATACTAATGGCATTGCTTGGTATAGCTCAAAACACTAGGATATATTTTTGAAATATTTGGGATGTTACATTTTTGGGTAAGGTTTATTTTAACAATGTCATTTCATGGTGTGGCTCATAATAATGGAACACATTTTGAAAATATTTGGTGTGTTGCATATTTTGTGCTAGGTTTCTTTTACCAATGTCATTGTGTGGTGCAGTTCATAAGAATAGGATTTTTTTTTTGAAATATTTGTGGTGTTTCATATTTTGAGTCAGGTTTCTCATACCAATTTTATTTCATAGTCTAATTCATAACACTGGGACTAATTTTATAAACAATTTAGGTGTTACATATTTTGAGTTAGGTTTTCCATACCAATGTCATTTCATGGTGTAATTTTCAATAGTGGGACAAATTTCATAAATATTCAAGGCATTGTATTTTTTGTTCCAATTTTCCCATACCAATGTCATTACATGACATAATTTTCAACACTATGATAAATATTTAGGATGTTACATATTTTGACAAAGTTTATTGTACCAATGTCATTATGGTGTAATTTGTAACACTGACAATTTTTAGAAATATTTGGGGTGTTACATATTTTGAGTTAGGTTATATGTATCAATGTTTTTTCATGGTGTAATTTATAACACTATGAAAAATTTTAGAAATATTTGGGGTGTTGCATATTTTGAGTCAGGTTTCCCATACCAATGACATTGCACATCATAATTTGCAACATTGGAACAATTTTTTTAAAAATGGGGTGTTATATATTTGGAGTTGTGTTTCCCATACCAACATTATTTCATGGTGTAATTCATAACATTGGGAAAATAATTATAAATATTTTGGTTATTTTATATTCTGAGTTAAGTTTCTCATACCAATGTCATTGTGCATCACAATTCTAGACACTAAGACAAATTTTATAAATATTTGGGGTGTTTTATATTTTTAATTGGGGTTCCCATACCAATGTTATTATGTCTTATAATTTAAAAAACTATGATTTTTTTATAAATATTCTAGGTGTTACATATATTGAGTCTAGTTACCCTTACCAATGTCATTGTGTAGTTTAATTTACAACACTTGGATTTGTTTTTTGAAATATATGAGGTGTTGTGTATTTTGAGTTAGATTTCTTATAACAATGTCATTTCATGTCACAATTCACAATGTTGGGACAAAATTAGTAAAAATTTGTGGTGTTATATATTTTGATTCGAGTTTCTCATACCAATGTCCTTCTATGATGCAATTTATAACACTATAAAAAAATGGAAAACATTGGGTGTTACATTTTTTGAGTCAAGTTTCCCATACCAATGTCATTGTGTGGTCAATTTACAATATTGGGCCAAAATTTATAAATATTTAGGTTATTTCATATTTTGAGTTAGGTTTCCCATACTAATGTCATTGCATGTCATAATTAAAAACACTAGGAATTTTTTTATAAATACTTGTGTTGCTGCATATTTTGAGTCAGGTTTCACATACCAATGTCATTACACCATGTAATTCACAACACTAGGACAAATTTTGACACTATTTGGATTGTTTCAAATTTTGAGTTAGGTTTTCCATACCAATGTCATTATGCCACATAATTTGCAACATTGAGACAAGTTTAGGAAATATTTGGGTGTTGCATATTTTGAGTCAAAATTCTCGTACCAATATCATTATGTAGTACAATTCATAACATTGGGACAAATTTTAGAAATATTGGGGTGTTTCATATTTTGAGTTGGATTTCCCATACCAATATCATTATAAGGCACCATTTGTAACACTAGGGAAAATTTCGAAATATTTGGGGTGTGGCATATTTTATGTTAGGTTTCCTCTACCAATGTCATTACACTATGTGGTTCATAACATTAAGAAAATTTATATTTAGGTGTTGCATATTTTTTCTCAAGTTTCTTGAACCAATATCTTTAAATGTTGTAGTTTGAAATATTAGGTTAAATTTTGAAAATATTTTAGGTGTTGCATATTTTGAGTTGAGTTTCTCATTCCAATGTTGTTTCATAGTGAAATTTTCAACACTGGGAAAAACTTTATAAGTATTTTGGGTATTAGATATTTTGAGTCGGGTTTCCCATGCAATTGTCATTACATATCACAATTTAGAACACTAAGATAAATTTTAAAAACATTTTGGGTACTATGTATTTTGAGTCAAGTTTCTCATATCAATGTCATTATGTAGAGTAATTCATAACACTCAAAAAAATTGAAAACAAATTAGGTGTTTCATATTTTGAGTAGGATTTTCCATACTAATGTCATTACATAGTGCAATTCAAAATAATAGGATAGATTTAAAAAAATATTTGTGCTTTTTCATATTTTGAGTTAAATTTCCCATACCAATGTCATTACATGTCATAATGCCCACCACTAGGACAAATTTTGTAAATATTTGGGGTGTTGTATATTTTGAGTCAAGTTACCCATACAAATATTTTTGCATGACATAATTTGTGACATTAGGAAAATTTTAATAAATATTTGGGGTGTTGCATATTTTGAGTTGGGTTTCCCTTACCAATTTCATTATGCATCATAATTCACAACACTTGGGTAAATTATAAAATTATTTAGATTGTTATATATTTTGAGTCAGATTTCCCATACCAATGTCTTTATGAGGCATAATTCATAACACTATGAAAATTTTAGAAATATTTGGGGCATTACATATTTTGAGTTAGGTTTCCCGTACCAATGTCATTGTGAGGTAAAATTGACAACATTGGGATACATTTTAGAAATATTTGTGGAGTTGCATATTTTGAGTCAAGTTTCCCATACTAATGTCATTATTCAACATAATTCATAACACTTAGACAAATTTTGAAAATATTTAGGGTGTTGCATATTTTGAGTTAGGTTTATCATACAATGTTATTGTGGCATAGTTCACAACATTGGGAAAATTTTTGAAAATATTTTGGGCATTGAATATTTTAAGTCAAGGTTCAACTACCAATGTCATTACACATTGTAATTCATAATACCATGACAAATTTATAAAATATTTAGGGTGTTACATATGTTGATTTGGGTTCTTGTACCAATGTTATTGCATAGTGAAATTTACAACACTAAGACAAATTTTATAAATATTTGGGGTGTTGCATATTTTGAGTTTGTTTTTCCATAATAATGTCATTAAATTATGTAATTTTTAACACTAAGACAAATTTGGGAAATATTTGGCATGTTGCACATTTTGAGTTAGGTTTCTTATACCAATGTCATTGTGTGGTGTGGTTTAAAACAATGGGACAAATTTCATATATGTTTGGGGTGTTGCATATTTTATGTCAGGTTTCCTATACTAATGTCATTGCAATATGTAGTTCATAATAGTGGGACAAATTTCAAAAATATTTTATATGTTACATACTTGAAGTCTAGTTTCCTATACCAATGTCATTGTACATCATAGTTCATAGTACTAGGTTAAAGTTTAGAAATATTTGTGGTGTTACATTTTTTGATTTGGGTTTCCCATACCAATGTTGCTATGGAACATAATTCACATCACTATTACTAATTTCAAAAATATTTTGGGGTGTTGTATATTTTGAGTCAAGTTTCTTATACTAATGTCGTAGTGTGATGTGGTACTCAAAACTAGGACTAATTTAGGAAATATTTGGGGTGTTGTATATTTTGTGTTAGTTTCTTGTATCAATGTCATTATTGATGTGATTTACAATAGTGGGAATATTTTTAGATATATTTGGGATGTTGTATATTCTTAGTTAGGTTTCCCATACCAATGTCCTTAATGGCATAATTTTCAACACTAGGACCAAGTTATAAAATATCCAAGTCTTAAATATTTTGAGTTGGGTTTATTATACCAATATCAACATGTGGTAAGGTTTGCAATAATGGGATAAGTTTTTTAAATACTTGGGATATTGCATATTTTGTGCCAAGTTTATCTTACAAATTTCATTGCATGGTTTTATTTGAAACATTGGAATAAATTTTCAAAATATTTTTGGTGTTACATATTTTGATCCAATATTTACATACCAATGTTGTTTCACAATGCAATTTACAACAATGGGACAAATTTCCTAAATATTTGTGGCATTTAATATTTTTTAGTTGGGTTTCCCATACCAACGTCATTGTGTAGTACAATTCATGGCAATGGGAAAAATTTTAGAAATATTTGGGGTGTTGCATGTTTTGTGTTGGGTTTCCCATACTAATGGCATCACATGACACAATTCAAAACACTCATACCAACTTCAAAAATATTTAGGGTGTTACATATTCTTACCATGTCTCCCATTCCAATGTCATTACATGTTGTAATTCACAATACTGGGACAAATTTTAAAAATATTTTGGGATTTGCATATTCTATATACTACAATTTAAAACATTGGGAAAAATTTTATAAACATTTGGGGTATTGCATATTTTAGAAACATTTGTGGTGTTATATCAAAGGAACATATAACAAGTGAAAATGAATTTTGGGATGGCTTTTGAAATTGGAAATGGAAATTTTTAATATATGAATGGGTGGGAAATATGTTACAAATCCCTAGTTGAGGCATCCATACCTGAGTCTGATATCAGACTATGGAGGGTAGTCAAGCAACTATTTTCCATCACAAGGAAAAAAGGTGGTTTGCCACTAGATTCTAGATGCTATTATGGATCATGCTTGTGAAGGGATGGAGACTTTCCTTATGGTCATATTCCTTGGGTTTCAGGTAAATAATAGAAAATTTAGGGCATGGGTTAAATGGAAATAGACTTTGAATGGTTTGGTGGATGTGAGAACAATGGTTAACAATTTTTTCTTGGTAAAATTTGTTGACTACAACTTCAAAAGAGCCCTTACAGAAGGGCCATGGTTCATGGGAAATTATTATCTCTACATTTCAAAATGGAAACAAGGCTGGAATTATATAAAGACCCCCCCAAAGAGTTCCCAATTTGGGTCAACCTTCCTAGACACCCTCTAGAATTATGGAATGAGGAAGTTAGTTTAGGGATCATAAGAGCCATCAGATGCCCTATTTAAGTGGATAGAACCTTGTTCTCTAGAAAATTGTTATGATCCCACATTTATATATATATGATATTGTTATTACTTTATTACTTTGATGCTAAACTAGTTTAGATGTTGTTTAGTTGGATTATATGGTACTTGTTGTATCAATGTTGATTGTGTACTTATTTTATGATTAATTATGTTGTGGGATTATTATTATTATTTTGTTATTAATGATTTTATAATCTATATGGATTATTGGATTATGATATAATGTATTTTTTACATATTGGTGACTACAAGTTGTCTATGAGCTAGGTAGGTTTGTGGAGGCTATAATCCTAGAACAATATTTTTTAGTACATCTATATGACTGATAGGTATACTATTGTTTGATTGTCCTTTGGACAATTTGATTTGGTTGTTATTTTTTGTTATGTGTTTGTCAATTGTGGTCCTTGCATATGTATTAACTATTATACCTTACTAGTTCTGTTATAGGTTGTTACTTGTCATTTTGGTTTATTAATTTCAATTACCTATTATCAGCCACTTCCTTTCCATACACTCACAACTTCATTCCTTATTTTTTTAGGTTTCTAAACCGTATTTGTTCCTTGTTAATCCCTATCGACTCATTCATTAGACCTATCTAATCTACTTAGACCTAACCCTTGGAAACCTTTATTACCCCCATGCCACCCTAAACCCCCCTTTGACCTTGCACTATTAATCAAGGCTTATGACATTTGATTTAAACAAATATAAAGTTTTGGTTTGAATTAAACATAGGGTGATGTTATTAACACATCAACTTGGGTCGATGGTCTACATGGAAATGTGGTAAGCCTTATTTAATAAGGTAGGTGGTAAGGGTTATGATGATACCCATTATCTATGTTGATCATATATTATCCCTCACTAATTTATTCTCCTATTGGATATATCATTATTAATTGGAGAGCTTTCTAGACTCACCATTAATGGGAAGTTGGTGGGATCTCCTTGGGATACGCTATGTTTCTCTCTCCTAAGGAAAAATTGAATGAGAGTTGAATGAAGTATAGGAAAATGGACAGAAAGGAATGGTGAAGGTGGATGAAAGATAAAATGTTAAAAATATGGGGAATTTTGGGTGTAAATAGTGAACTAGTTCCCTAGTTTTAATGATAGGTTGGTTAGTTGAAAATGACACAATAATTTTGGATGAATCCTTGAGCTTATCATTCCTCCTAGATTTTTTTTTGTGGGTTTCAAGTAAGTTTATATTTTGAGTTTTTGGGTTTTTATTTTTACTGGGTTACTATAATGATAAAAATATAAATGCTGCACATGCAGTTAGAAGTTTTCAAACTTCCAGATGTATGCACAAACCTATTAAAAAGATATAAAAATATGTTTATTGCACATAAACTTGAAATAAATAGTAGTTATATATATATATATATATATATATATATATATATATATATATAGTTTCATTTACTCTAAATTTTAATAACTATGCTCCTTGTGGATTATGGGTTATTCTTTTTGAATAATGATTGGTTTGAATTTTAGACCTGGTTTCTTTTTTGACTTTTAATCATTTCTAGATTTATTGATGGTAAATAGGTTATTAAGTTTTGAATATAATATATATAAGTGTATTTATATATTCAAGCAAAAATTTTATATATATTAAGTGGTTGTGCTTAAAATAACTATGTTCATATTGACCTTATCCAACTATTTGGGATATATATATATATATATATATATATATATATATATATATATATATATATATATATATATATATATATGGTTGTGCACTTAAGTATGACTATATTGTCCACTTGAACCTTTTGATTTCCATAGGCCTGGGGTCTTTGACTTAAGTATGTGTTATTTAATTGATGTTTGCTCAAAATGTTTTCCTTATGATTTTTAATGGACCATGTCAAACTTAACAGTTATTTCATGTTATATTATGATTGTTAAAACTTGACTTAGATGTTTTTAAGTTGGATGAGTCAAATTGATATCTATTGTTTTATTATAAATAAATTATAGTTATGTCATTTTATTTTTTGGGTGGAATGTGTATAAATCCATTCCTAGACCAGACCATAATAGTTACAGGTATACATTGAGGGTTCAAATGTTTAAATAACCAGTCAAGATTTTGGATGAGGTCCAAATGGGATAAATTCATAAGATATATAATGGATTAATATTTAATCCATTCTATATCATTTGATGATCTAAATTAATCATCCTCACCCTTAACCTATACCTTGATGGTTTAAGTATTCTTGTCTTGCCTTGGAATAAATAGACATTAGAATTTGTGTCCTTTTGTGGTTATGTTCTTATCCAAAGTCTAATATGCTCAAACTACATTCCATGTTCCTAGTTATCACAACCACCAATCTACTAATGGTTGGGGTGGTAAGGGCCACTAATAGGGGGCTCATAGGGTTGGTGGGGTGGGCTTATCCTAACTAACTAGTTCGTGATTGACTTTTATAATGTCACATGGAAGATGGTAATAAAAGTGTTTATTAATTTGATTAGATTAAGGTATTGATGTTGAATTGTTTATCATAATGATATTGTTGGTTGATAACAAACATTATGAATAGAATTTGGAAATTAATTATCAAAAAAGTAAACTAAATAAGGTTAAAGCTTTATACAAGTACCTTGAATTTGCATTGTTTAATCTTATCCCTTATGATTATAGTGTCTAGGAATCATTTGATTATTTTATAAGTTATATGATATAAAGATGGGTTTAGATGACATATTTGTTATTTTTATACTAACTCTCTTAGTTCAAATAATATGGTATGAAAATGAATTGACACTACCTTAACTTGTGTTAAAATTAAAAACTTCTAATTATATTCTTTTTGGGTTTTGAGAAGAATAACTTAGAAGGTTATGATGGATATATTTTTTAGAGATGATTCCATTTTAAAAGATATACATTAGGTTATTATGAAAATTAATGTTTATTTTAGAATATTGCTTTATGAAATTATACATAATTGAATCATTACAAATAGTTGGCTAAAGTTGTATACTTCAAAGTGAATATGAATTAATAGAAGTTATTGATTGTTCTTGAATTACATGTGAATTTAAAATTACCATAGTCACTTGGATTAGAATAAATAAAGTGGCATAATATTTATAAGATAGATTGTTACTCTTATCTATAATTACACAGATGCATTATAAGTATCTAACCCTTACAACAATACATAAAGTTGGATTATAAGAAAAATGAAATAAATACTTCATGCACTTCAGACCTATTAGTTTCATGTAAGGTATGTTTCAATTATATATTATCATTCCTCCAATTTATACATATTATTATGAAATCTAAAATTAATTCATGAATAAACATAGCCATGACAAGGGAACAAATAAATATGAAATGCAATAATCATGCACAATAATTTTCTTATCTGCTTAATTAAATACATTATGGAAAACTATAATGTAGCCTTAAAACAATAATTAGTTATCATTTCATGTTAAATAATATGAAAGTTATATGCCCCTTCCCCCTTGAGCTAAACTTATTTGGTGGGTTGTCAGGGCTACCAATAGAAAGTTTATAAAAGTTACTTGAGTGGAACCTTTTATTTGGGTTCCACTCATCTTGAAACTTGAATAAACCTACTTGACTAGTTGCCTTGGTTGCCAGCAATGAAATTATTAAAATTTCCTTGTAAGGAACCATTTATTTGGGTTCACTCATCTCCACACTTGAATAAACTATGTTGCTTATGTTGCTTTATCTTCCATTTGATGTTAATCAATTATTAACATCTTAAAGAGAATTCATATATGAAATAGGGTATGAAGTGAAAAGTGTTCTTTCTTAAATATATATCTAGTTGTATTAGTGATTTCATAGTTCTTATTTTATGGGTAAATCTGATTAAATTATTGGTAGCCCCCCTAAAATCTTTTATAGCATTGGCTATGCTAATTTAAAATAGTTGAATAAATTATAGAATGGCATTGTTGATTATATAAACATCAATGTTTAATTCGAATGTTGAACATACAAGTGCAGTGAACTTAAAGGATGTAAGGTGTTCTAACCTGGTTGGTAGCACTCAAAAATTATGTATTAAATTTGTTTACTCTTATTCTTTATAATTTTTGAATGAAGGATTAAAAATTTACAAGTATGGAATTAATTCTATTTGCTGATTTTTGAATGCTTGCATATTAAATGGCTTGTATCTTGATTTGATTACTTGAGTAACCTAATAGATAACTCAAGAACCTTAAGTCTAACCTTATCAATTAATCCCTTTATTTAACTTAGTCATCCTTGAGTGGGATTTAAACCCACTGATGAGAATGAGGCATTTACTTAAGGTTAAGGACCTAGAAATGGTCTTATGAGGAAATAACAAGTGCCACTTATGACACTCGAGACTTATCAGTGTATGCATATAATGATACATCCTAAATACCATAATCCCTCTAATAAATAATATCTTTTCCATAGATCCTTTTGTATGTACTTACCTATAGTGAATTGCCTCAGCTTCCCCTCATTTGGTTCAATCATGTTAGTGCGTAGTTTGTTAAATGTTTCATTATATTAGCAAGTGGGTCTAACACATATCCAATGTGTACTATGATAGATGTTTCTATTTTTTTTGGAGTTTTTTCATCTGGTATTAGAGCTAGGTTATACTCTAGGGAAATGTGACAATAAATATTTTCCTTTAACTAAATGTAATCTTCTAAAGTTCTCACTTGTAATTTCTCAAGATGGTTAAGACATGATAAAGTGGAGGTAACATCTACAAAAATCCTTTGAATAATAATATGGGAAAGGGTCAAGGATTTGGAAGAGGTCATAGAGGCTACATTCCTATTCATAATTTGGACAAACTACTAGTGACTAATGTAGATAGCAATACTGAGGTACCCCATGCTGAAGTAGTTAGTGGGATTCCACTCGATAAGTAGGAAGAAGTCCTCAGTGGGATTTTAATAGCCTTTAAGAAATTTTAAGGGAAGATTTATAATTACGAATAAATATTGAATAATCTTGAATGGATATCCCAATAGGAAGTACTCAAGTTGGAAATGGGTCAAGTGGAAGGACCTAGATCCAAGAATTACCTTTGATAACATTGACCCAATCATCAAAGAGATGAAGAAAATTTCTCCACCTAACTTTTCAAGAAAAGAATCAAGTGATGTAGCTTATTCTTAGTCTATACACTTATATAATTACTTTAATTTTCATAATATTCCTTCCAATGTGAAAACTACAGTGGCAGCCTATCAACTAATAGGACTTATAATGTTATGGTGGAATCATCTTTGTGCTATTGAAGGGTATCAACCTTTAAATCTATCTTGGGATATTTTTGAGACTCAATTACATAATAGGTATCTAAATTCAAACTATAAAAAGCATAAAATCATTTATTTTCATCTCTTAAAGCAAGATAAGATGTCTATTGTAGAATATGAGAATAAATTCTTAAACTTGTTGCATCATATGAACTATATACATGAAGAAGAAACTAAAATCACTAAGTTTAAAATTGGACTTAAGGAGATTATGATGCATGATGTTAACATTAACAATATTAAAATGTTGGCTATAGCCATAAAATTAGCATATAGGATTGAAGAGAAAGAAAAGTCTCACAAAAAGGCAAGACAAAAATTTAAGTCTAACAAGCAATAGTCTAAGGTCAAGAACCTTTCTCCCGTAAAGAAGAATTTCAAGAAATTTGATTGCAATTTTTCAAAAAAATAATAAGAATTATAGCAAGTTTTTAAATCATAATAGAAATTTCAAATCCCTTGTACCTTCTAAAATTGGTTCTTATAAAAAGGAATAACATAAAAACAACTCACATGGACCTACCATGGGTGCTAATACAATTCCTATAGTATATTATAAACTAATTATGGATAGAAATGTGGTGAAAATCACTATAAGGAATATCTAAAGCTAAAATTAGGCCAAATAACAAATCATAGGGTGTATGCTGCCATTGATAACTACATTGTTGACTTACATGCGACTCCTAGTGAGATCTAAGGTATAATTAATGGTTTTATTTTGATTATTTTGATTCATTTTGGTGTAACAAACTATTTTATTTCTACTTTTGATGCTAAATAATGTAATATTAAAATAGTCTTGACAAGAGAAGGTTGTGAAGTGGAATTCAATAGTGGTAAGAAAGTGCCCATTCTTGAATTCTTGAAGTAAGTATAATTAGATCTTGATGTTTTTAAGACCAAGTAAAATCTATTTCTTATGTCTTTAGGATCATATGCTCTCATCCTTGGGATGGATTGGTTGCATGAGCATCAAGCCACACTTGATTATGTAGGAAAAAGGGTGTGGTGCATCAATGACCTTGGTCAAATTATAGAATTTCAAGGTATGCAAAGGTCCATGAGATGTAAAACACTTTTAGCCCTATAATTGAAAAGAGATGTTAGGAAGGGATGTAAGCTCTATGTAGTCTAAATTCAAGAAATTTATAATGAAAAATAGATGGAACATGTATATTTTCCCATATTAAAGGAATTTATGGATGTCTTTCCTAAAAATTTGTCTGGGTTGCCACCCAAGTTAGAATTTGATTTTTCTATTGACATCATACCTAGATATACCCCTACATCTAAGGCACCTTACTGCATGAATGTGGTTGATATATAAGAAATAAAATTTTAGTTGCAAAAAATTTTAAACAGTGAGTGCATATGGCCAAGCATGTCTCCTTGGGGTGCTTTGGTAGTCTTTGTAAAGAAGAAGGATGGTACTCTAAGGATTTGTATTAATTAACACATGTTGAACAAGGTAACAATAAAAAACTGCTACCCTTTACCAAAGATTGATGATTTGTTTGACTAAATAAATGGTGTTTCATTCTTTTCCAAGATAGACTTGAGGTTTGGTTACCATCATCTATGCATCATGGAAGAGGACATTCATAAAACTACCTTAGGACCTATTATGGACATTAAAAATTTACAAATTTGCCTTTTAACTTAACCAATATGCCTGCAACCTTCATGAACCTTATGAACAACATTTTTAGAGATTATTTGGATAAGTTTGTGCTTATTTTTAAGATGATATTTTAATTTATTGAAAAGATGAGGCTAAGCATGACCAATACCTTTGTCTAGTCTTGCAAAGACTAAGCAACATACAATTTATGGGAAATTGTCCAAATGTGCATTCTATGAATTTAAAATTTATTATTTAAGACACATCATTTCCAAAAAAGGAATTTTTGTTGACCTTACCAAGATTAAAGCCATCTAAAATTGGTTTGCTCCTTCTAATGTGCATGAAGTGTGAAGCTTCATGTGTTTGTCTAGATACTATTGATGTTTCATTGAAACTTTTCAAGTTTGGCATACCTTATCACTTCCTTACAATGCGAAGAAAATAAGTTTGAATAAACCCCTCAGTGTGATGAAGCTTTTATTAAATTGAATGGGTTGCTTATTACAACTCCTATTTTGATCATACTAGACCCAAAAAATACTTTTGAAGTTTCGGTTGATGATTCCAAAGAAGGCTATGGAGGAATCTTGACTCAAGATGGCAAGGTTGTGGCCTATGAGTCACAAAAGTTGAAAGAGCATAAAATAATTATCCTACGTATGGTATGAAAATTGATGCCATTGTCCATGCACTTAAATAATGGAAACATGTTCTATTGGAAAAACCTTTCTAAGTAAAATATAATCATAAAAGTATTGAGTATTTATTCTCTCAAGAAGATTTGAATGCATGCTAGCATAGATATCTATCATTTTTGAGCAATTTATATATGACTATTTCATATGTCAAAGACAAGGAGAACCATGTGGCTAATGCACTCAATAGACATATATAACTTTCTACCTTATAAATATTACAAGTAAATTTTAGAAGGTTGTATTGGAACAATAGTTTATTGGTGTATTCTATCATGAAGTAAGTACAGGTTTGGCTAATGAGCTAGTAACAAAAAGATTTGTTGAATTTTATATTGTAATAGATAACCTGATTAGGCATAAAGGAAATATTTATGTCCTTAGGATGGGTGACTTGATAAATTTTTTAGTTAAGGAAGTGCATACATCACCTTATTATGCTCATCTAGGTTTGACAAAAATGATGCACAAGTTGAAAAAGCTTTATTCTTGGCCTAAGATGAAGCATGATGTCATTGAATTTATAGTGAAATTCTTGGAATGCCAGTGGGTTAAAGCTAAGCATTGCCATATAGGAGGTTTGATGTACCCTCATGATTTTCCTAAAGATAAGTGGGATGTAGTCTCACTTTATTTTACTCTGGGACTACCAAAATCACACAGCAAGCATGACACAATCCTCGTAGTAATTGACGAAGTAACTAAAGTTGGCCATTTTATTGTTGGAAATTTTATAGATGATGCATCTATATTTGTATAATTATTTGTGAAATAGGTATTAAGACTCCATGGCATACCTGAGGTGATCATATTAGATCAAGACATACTATTTACTTTAAGGTTTTGGTGCACTTTAACTACAACATTTGGTACAAAGCTGAATTTTAGTTCATCCTATCATCCAAAAACAAATGGGCAAACTAAACAGCTCAATCAAGTGGTTGAAGACATGTTTCATATGTATGTAATGGATCAACAAAATAAATGGGAGGATTATCTTCATCTGGTTGAATTTTCATATAATAATTCTTACCATTCAACTATAAAGATGACCCCTTTTGAGGCCTTATATAGGTGTAAGTGCAAAACACATATTGGCTAGGATAGCTTAGAAAATAGGGCAATTAACAAGTCAAATTTACTTATAGAATATGATAGGTAGATGTAAATAATAAGGTATAATTGAAGTGTATCCTATAATAGATAGAAAAATTATACAGATCCTAAGATAACTCTATGGGAATTCAACATAGGGGACAAAGTCTTTCTATGAGTTAGACCGTAGAAAAGTTATATTAAATTTGGAAGGTCTTCCAAATTGGCACCATGATATGTCATACCTTTCAACATAGTGGAAAATATCATCCTTGCTACTTACTAACTGGCACTTTCTCCTTCTCTTTCAAAGATTCATGATGTTTTTCATGTTGTATTATTAAGAAAATATGTACCTAATCCATCTCATGTTTTGGATTGGACTCATTTACAAGTCATGAAATAGGAAGAGATCCAGTTAGAACCAATGATAATTATGGACCATCACAGTGGTAAGATGTGTAACATGGACATACAATAAGTTTTGGTGTAATGGGATCCTATCAGTGAAAGAAGCACCAATTGGAAAGATGTTGATGTTTTCAAACAACATTATGCTTGGATTTTTTATTAAGTCATCAGGATGGATCCTTTTCATGGGGATGAGGATGCCAAAATCCCACATTTATATATATATATATATATATATATATATATATATATATATATATGCTACTACTATTACTTTATTACTTTGGTGCTAAACTAGTTTAGATGTTGTTTATTTAGAGTATATGGTACTTATTGCAGCAGTGTTGGCTACATATGTATGTAATGATTAATTATGT